>JAGFMF010012266.1:139930-224514 GCA_019455555.1 Galemys pyrenaicus | reverse complement strand
GGGATGTTGAGCATTTTCTCATGTGTCTATTAGCCATGTGTATGTCCTCTTTGGAGAAGTGTCTTTTAAGTTCTTCTGCCCATTTTTTGATTGGGTAAATAAAACCCTTTATTAACCTTTGTTGTGTGTGCCTGCAGTTGGGGCATTATAAATGCCGTTCAAGCGCGCAGGTGAGGACCCAGTCAGGCAAACCCATTTTATATTAGGTTTGCCCTATAACACAAGGAGACAGCAGCCGGTCATAACTGGATCCTTCCAAATACCCAACACCTTTGCAGTGTGAGTCTATTTCCCCTTCTGACCTCAACAAAGGGACTCTGAGAACCATCTGTCAAGCCACTTTGCAGTGTAAGGAGAGCCAGTGAAGCGGCTGCCCTGGTACAAGCGTATAGTGGGCACTAAGACATTGCTGATAATGAAGTGAGATGGGGACATTTTCTGACTGCTTGAATTTCCTTGCTGGCAGAGTACCATATGTAGTCAGAGGCTACACTTGGGGGGCAGGGGAGGGTGTGTATATGCGCACTTATTTGCATGTGTACATATAAATGCTCAAGGGTCAAGACTGACAGAAGTAACTTCTTTCTAAGGAGGATGAGTTAAGTTATGCAAGGCCTTTATTTTTCCCTTTGGGCCGTGATGGCGTACTTGGCACCTCAGGGTAGAGTTTGGGAGCTGCCAGGAATCTTTCATCCTCCAATCCAAGCAGCCAACCTCTCTTCTAAAAGTTTATTGGTTAAAAGGACCCAGACTCTAGATAAGCTCCCACAGGCCTCACAGGCAAACTTCCCTCTGACAGCAACTCAGATATCCAAAACCTTCTCAGACTCTGTGAGACTAAATAACCCAAATTTCTTACATTTGGGTGCACTTTATCCTTAAGTTTTAAATTGTCTCTGTTGATGTTGTCTCCAGTTTTACTTCATAGGGCTTTCCCACAACCTACACCCAAAATAACGCTGAGAGAGAGAGAGACAGAGACAGAGAGAGAGAATGGAAGGTCTTATGCAACAGCCAAGTTGACTAACCAAACAGAAAACTGGTAGCTCCTTCACATGGCACATGTCATCTGTGTTGAAAGACTCCCTTAATATCGGTCTGTTCTGAGGCATTTATGAGAGTTTAAATCATAAGTTCTCTTTCCAGTGATGCACTTTTTGTTTGTACATAGATTTTATGTCCCCAAGGAGTGGCAGGTACACAGTCTCACAGCTGTCTTTTAAGGAAGGTGAGTATAGTTAAGAGCAGGGCTGTTGCCTGGTTGAGTGGGACACGTAAGTAAGTGTCCTTGAGAAGCTAGAGGGGAGGCTGTGAAATGAGGCATACTTCCTGTGACACCAGGCAAAGAACTAACAATAAATGTGGAGGAACAGATATTAAATGAGGGAATCACCAGTTCCTAGATAAATGAGCATAGAGTCTCAAAAACTCATCAACTAAAATTTGCCCCTTTGCTTCCTGTAAAGGGATCACACCTTTTAATCACCCCTGGATTATTGGCCAGCATAAGACCCCAGGGTCTTTCCTACCAAGATCTCCTTGACAGATGTCAGTTCTGTTGGCTCCATCAATGATAAAGCGAGGATTTTCACAAATTTCCTGAGGAATAAAAAGGAAATTGCAACTATTATTTACTGTAATTATTATTTACCCATAACCACATAACTAGGTTTATGGGTAGTTTTACACATACCAGTTAAGGCCTCCAAAAACAGCTCTCCGAATTGGATACTATCACTTTTATTTTTCAGATAAAGAAATTGAGGCTCAGAGACGTTAAGAAACTTGCCCAAAGACACAGAGCTAGTAAGCGTTATAAGCCAGAAGCACACCTCCTTTCCCCATTGCTCCACACTGTCCTACCTTCTGGGTAGGGCTGTATCCTGAGAGTTGGGGCAGTGTCAGTCTGCAACAGTCCTGGCAAAGGGGTAACAGAAAGCGTGGCTTTTGCATTTTTATTCTATGCCAAGAGAAATGGTGCAGAACAACAGAAAAAGGACCTTTTCACCCCACCAGGTGGTAACATGATATTTAGAATCAGTATATGTTTCAGAGTCCCCAGGACTAGAAAACTTCCTGGTTTTCAAGTATAAATTTCATGTGAGTGACTCAGGCTACCTTGTCTGTTGGAAGGGGTGTGTGTGTGTGTGTGTGTGTGTGTGTGGTGTTCATATATACACAAACATACACATAATATATCATATGTGTACATGTAACAGGGTGGTCCTCAGGAAAGGTGTGAGTCCCAGAATCCCGGTTCCGCCCTAAGTGGGTGGAGCTGAGCAGGGAAAGAAGATTCTGCAGAGAGGACAGAAGGAAGGGAGGAAGAAGGAAGCAGGATGGAGAGCAGCAAGGAGNNNTGGAGGAGGCACGTGGAGCAGAGGGACATGTGAAGAAACTGCGCTTGCTTTTTGGTCTTGGACTGGTTGGAACAGATGTGGGTGAGAGACCCGTGGGTAGGTTAGCAAAGGCAGCTTTCATCTTGATTTTGATTTTGCTCTTTTCCTCCCGGGTTTGTCTGACCGTTTCTGACCCTTTTCTATGGGTCTCTACTGAAAGGTCCTTTGGACTTGTTGTGGCAGGCTTTTGGGCCTTGCTTTGGGCCAGTCCTATTTGGCTGGACTTTTACCCTCAAGGAGATGGGTAACTTTGGATGCTTAACTTAGTAACTATGTTCTTTGTCCTTTCTGTATTGTACCCTAATTGTATTAAAGTTCCTTTCCATTAAGGTCTTATATGTTTGTCTTTATGCGGCGGATGGCAGAACTCATTCAGAGAGGGCAGGTTTGGGGGTTCTGGGGTGCTCCTCTCCCTGCCCTGTGACATACAGACACATGTATTATTATTTTAATTCAAGCATCTGACACGGCATCATGGTCCCCCCCAAATTTTCAAACGTCCAGGTACAGGAGTCCTGTGCTTTGTGAAATTCAAGTTACGCCACTTCACTTTTATGAAAGACTGACTTTAGTATACTTTAGTATAGTAACCACCGAGCAACACAGTTTCGAACTACATGAACTCACTTAAGTTTGGATTTTTTTGCTATCCTTGGGTTCCATATCCACAGATTCAGCGACTGGGATGCCGGCTGGCTGAATCTGCGGATGCGGAACGCGCGGGTACAGAGAACCTCCTGCAACTCATGAGGATTTTTCAGAGCAAGGCCGAGGGCAGCCCCAACCCCTGCATTATTCAAGGGTCAACTGTACTCGTTTTCAGTAGCCGAAAGAAATTCAAAGAGGGTTTTCACTTTCCAAAAGTGGCATCCGGCTCGCGGCCTCCGCTCGCGGCCGCCGTCCAGCAAGCGCCGTGAGCAGCATGCGTGGCAGCGCCAGCTCCTTCCTGGGAACTGCTTCCTGTAGGCGGTGAATTTATTATCTCGACCTTGCTTTTACTAATTGTTACTGCACTTTCAGGTTTTATTTATTTATTTAAATATTTTATTTACTTATGCATACAAGAGCTGGGGCACAGGCCAGAGGCGCGAAGGGTGAGAGGATCCACCAGAGACACAGTGGGGAGCAGAACAGGCAGAGCGACTGAACAACACTGCTGAGGGGAGCAGTGGGCGAGACAGGAGAGGTCTGCTGTGCCATGTGGGTCCCCTCCCTGGCTGGGGATCGAACTCTTGGTGCAGTGTCTGCGGAAGCCCTACAATGCGGTGCTCAAGCCCTTGGGCCACCAGGGAGGTCCCTCTTAGGTTTTATGTGTTATTTGCTCTGATTTATTTGGGGGTGGGAGTGGGATGGGGCTGAGAACATTTAAAGTCCATATACAACCAGGCGTTGCCGCGTTTTGGTAAACGCAGATCGTCTACTGATGGTGCCCACGGGCTGCACCGTACAGCCTGGGTATGTTGTGCGCGACACCACCCAGGTGTGTGGGATCACACTCTTACGCATTTGCAAGACGATATTTTCCGAGGATGAATTTCTCAGACGGTATCAGTGTGCTTAAGCGACACATGACTGAGTGAGTGGTAACTGCTTCCTCACTTTAGACCCTTTCAACTTGTGAAAGGTTTTATGGGAACAGTTCTACTTTCGGAAAATGGGGGAAACCTGTACAACTGATTATGTGCAGATCAACAGCGGCCAACAGAGGGCGCTCTTGTTTCGTTCATGTGTGCCATGCTTAGGTTTTTAAAACTTCAATTTGAAAAAGTATAGATCCCATGTTTTGGGTTTAACACTATTTCCCACAGCTTCAAGAAGTTGTGCTATCCCTGTGACACAGAGCTCTTTGTTTCTATTTTCTCCCATTCCCCCATCCCAATGATCCTATATACCCAACCCTGTCTCTCCTGCTAAATGGAAAGTCTTGCTTAGAACACACCGCACATATCTCTCATCTGAAACTCTTAATGCAACAGGAAGATACAAAACCAATTATTTTTGAGAAGATTACCGATAGGAGTAACCTATAGGAGACCTAATGGTTACTTATAGGAGAGGGAGGGAATAAGGTAGTGGGAATAGGGATAAAAGTTTTGACTGTCACTGAAAATTGTTTTGACCTAGGAGCCATGGAAAGTTTTATAGAATTAAAAGCCAAAATTTGAGAAAAGATAATTTAAAAAGGCAATTTATAAAAACTGATACCAAATTGAAACAGAGCAATTTAACTGCATGTTGTGTTGATAACATGACAACACAAATTAAAATTAAGGTGAATTAAGATATAATATTTTGGTTGTTTATCCCTTTTGAAATACAGGCTAAGGTCAAAAATCAAAACCATAAAGGAAAATTAACATAAAAATAATTTTGTTATTTTTTGAAAACTTTGATGTGTATTCTGTAGTATAAAGTAATTTAGAACTTATAATAATGTCATTAGTAAATAAGTTTTTATAGTGTAAAAAATTTATAAAATTGTAAAATCTTTTTTAAAAAAATTATTTATGTACGCAAGAACTGGGGTACAGGCCAGAGGTGGCAGGGTAGTGAGAGGGTTCACCAGAGACAGAATGGGGAGCAGAATAGGCAGAATCACTGAAATACACTGCTGAGGGGAGCAGTGGGCGAGGCAGGGGAGGTCTGTTGCACCATGTAGTTCCCCTCCGTGGCTGGGAATCAAACTCCTGTTGCAGTGGCTGGTGATAGCTTCATAGTGCTGTGTCTTTAACCCCTGCACCACTAGGGAGGCCCCCAAAATTGTAAAATCTTAAAATAACTTAAGCCACAACCCTGCAATGTTAAAGTTGAATGGAATATCTAAGTCTAAATCATGATTTATTTTTGAGTCTTTGAAAGGTATTTTGTATCCTGGGGCCTCCTTGGTGGCGCAAGGGGTTAAGCACCACACTATGAAGCTATCAGCAGCGACTGCAGCAGGAGTTTGATCCCCAGCCAGGGAGGGCACCTACATGGCGCAGCAGACCTCTCCTGTCTCGCCCTCTGCTCCCCTCAGCAGTGTATTTCAGTCAATCTGCCTGTTCTGCTCCCCACTCTGTCTCTGGTGACTCCTCTCACTCCCACACCGCTGGCCTTGTATGCACCCAGTTCTTGTATGCATACATAAATATTTTTTAAAAAGGTATTTTGTATCCTTATAGACTAAAAAAACAAAGCAAAACAAAGCATTAACAGCCTAGTACTACAGAGAACATTAACATCCTTATTATGTTCTTTAAAAACCATTTCCCACTGAACAAATGTAAACTCTCATTCCAATGTTTTTGTTTTAACAACAAATCAATTAAGGTGTAGTGTTTCTCTAGTGTTTTGCCTCATTAGAATATATTTCCCCTTCTCCTGGAAGTACACCTTAATTTTCTACTGTCAACCCATGTCCCTCTGGTGGGCTTCTCCCTTCACCCAACCTCAGAGGTATAGTAGAGGCAATTAGAGTAAGAGCGAATAGTTCCAGGATGGACATGTGACCATATCTGGGTCAATGAGATATGGGCCAAGACTTTGGTAAATATTAAGCCCAAAATACATTGTTGTGCTGGAGTTGCTAAGCTGGTGGAGCATCAGCCTGAAGTTCCCAGTGATCATCCTTTCCCAGTGTGAGGTTACCCTGCTTGAGACTAATGCCAACTCCAGACAATGCCTGGGCACGTGGAGAGATGGGAGGTGAGTGAGCCGATAGATACATGAGGTCGTAGATAATGTTAGGGACGGAGGCCTGGCTTCAGTGTGCCTAAACCCTTGATCATTCAAGTTATATGATCTCCTTTTGGCTTAAGCTAGTTTGAGTTGACCTTTTGTTACCTGCCATTTGAGACACTTAACTGGATGTTCTGCCTCTGTTATAAGTCATATATTCTAGAATGACTCAACTACTAGATTTTTTTAAAAGATTTATTTATTTATGCAGACAAGAACTGGGGTACAGGCTAGAGGTGCAGGAGGTGAGAGGAGTCACTAGAGACAGAGTGGGGAGCAGAACAGGCAGATCTACTGAAACACTCTGCTGAGGGGAGCAGCAGGAGAGACAGGAGAGGTCTGCTGCGCCATGTGGGTCAGCTCTCTGGCCAGGGATTGAACTCCTGCTGCAGTGGCTGTGGATAGCTTCATAGTGCTGCACCTTAACCCCTTGCGCCCCTTGCACCAAGGGGGCCCTCAAATACTAGTTTTTTTTTTTTAAAGATTTATTTATATATGCATACAAGCACTGGGGTACAGGCCAGAGGTGTGGGGAGTGGTGAGAGAATCCACCAGACAGAGCAGGATGCAGAACAGGCAGATTGACAGAAACACACTGCTGAGGGGAGCAGCAGGTGAGGCAGGAGAGGTCTGCTGCGCCATGTGGGTCTCCTCCCTGGCCGGCAGCAGGGATCGAACTTGTGCTGCAGTGGCTGTGGTTTGCTTCATAGTGCATTGCTTAACCCACTGTGCCACCAGGGCGGGCCCCCAAATACTAGGTTTTTAGCTACATGTTTGACTGTCACAGGTCTCCTCAGGTCTTTAAGTTCAGGAGCGCTCCTCACCCCACAATCCCCACCAATTCAGGGCTGACATTTGGAGAGGCAGAAGCAACTACACTAGTATCTCTGGCATCTGTTTGGTGGTCCAGGTATTTGAATGGAACTGCATTTTTGTTATGGTTGTAGATTCCCCAATATACCACATTTATCTTCACTACTACTGCCACTATTCACCAAGCATTAATTGAGCCCCCAAATATATGCAGCGCTGGGGGAATTTAGGATATGATAAGAACATGAGATCATCAGTCTGGCCTCCAAGAAATCCAGAGGCTAGTGAGTCTCAGTTGTCCTCATAATATGTCTTCTGTGAGGTTTGTTGAGGTTTAACTCATTAAAAATCTTCGATTTTCCTAGAGACCACCTTCCCACTTGCTCCCTCTTCTTACTTTATAAACACTGTGTAAATATCTCCTAGAGTGTCTGATATCTGTTAGTTGATAAAAAGAAGGGTAAATAGCCAGTGCTGTCATTTTAGTTTGAGAACCTAAGAGTTTTAGCTACTCCTTTGGCCATAATCTAACCTGGAGACTGGATCTGCCAATGCTCGATTTCCAGCAATGAGCAACAAGTGATCATTTCCTCAGTTATCATTTCCTCAGTTATTTATTAAGTGCTATGGTTCACATAGTCTTCTAACCTTTTTAATTGTTGTATACATTCATCTGTAAAATATTTTGAATATGCATCCCTGGGTAAATATTCTTATTAGTTTTAAATCATATATGTACAAATTGTCCTAATATGTAAGGGGGTGGGAGACACATATCTATATCTACCTCTGTTGTGGCTTTAACCCTGACAACTAGTTGGAAATTGACACTACTGTCCTTAGCATAAGAAACTTCAGCTGACTGAATATCAGTGATTTGCTTGGACCTATGAGAGAAGAGAGGTTGCAGGGCAAGCCACCACCCTAAAATATGGAGACACGGGTGAATACCAGTGATAGTTGAGTTGAATCAAATCTATCTAACTGACACAGAATACTTCATCCCACAATGCAAAATACACATTCTTCTCAAGCGAACATGGAATAGTCATTAAAGTAGACTGTATTCTGGGCCATAAACATATTTCAACAAATTTAAGAAAATAGAGATTGTTCAGAATATATCTTCAGACCACAGTGGGATGAAATTGCAAATCAGTAACAAAAACATAACTGGAAAATCTCAAATTATTTGAGAATTAGACAACATACTGCTAAATGACACGAGTCAAAGAAGTTTCAAGAAAAGTTGAAAACATTTTGAACTAAATGCAAATGAAAATAGACCTTCAAATTTGTGAGATGCAGTGAAATCAGTTCATAGAAGGACATCTGCAGCAGAAAGTCTATGAAGAAAGATCTAACATCACTGCCAATGTTCTACCTTAGGACACCAGAGAAAGAAGAAAAATTTAAGCTGAAAATAAGCAGAAGAGATATATAATTAAAAGATTAGAGTAGAAAGAATGAAATTAGGAACAGGAAAAACAGAAAAACCCAGTACCCCCAACTTCGAAATTAATAAACCTCTAGTCATGCTAACTAAAAAAAGAGAGAAGACACACCACCAAAAATGAAGGAGCAGTCATCACTATCGACTCCGTGAACATCAAGAGGATAATAAAGGAAGGGATAGTACACATAAAGTTCTGTGCCCACAGATTTGGTAGTTTAGAGAAAATAGACCAATTTCTTCAAAGATACAAGTATACTACCAAAACTCACACAAGGAGAAATAAACGATCTGAACCGCGTTAAGTCTACTGAAGTGCCTGCTCAACTGACCTTTCTCTTTAAACAGAAATGACATGTCGCAGTGAACCGACCAAGATGAGGGGTTAAGAAGGTGAATCTCCGGTCTTCCACATCCTTCCATTACTGAACTTCACCACCTTCCTTGAAACCATGAACCTGAGTACTCTTGACTCTTCTGCTTCCCACTCCCCAAAAGAGATAATAATCAAGTATATCTTACTATCTCACTATGAATTTAAGTCACTGTATTAATTTCCCTAAAAATATTTAGTCTTAGGGGCCTATAAAATAATCGCTGGCTCAGGAATAGAAAATAACACCTCCAGTTTCAGGAGGAAGCAGGAAGATATTTGGGGGTGGGGGCACATTCGTAAGGGGAGAGGTCACATGCCCAGGGCAGGGATCCGTGCCTCAGGTTCTGGACCCCCTGACTTATTGTCGCAGGAGCTGACTCCTGAGGCACCAGCCCTCCCAATCTTGCCTTTGGCCTTTTCCATGTGATGGCTCCCATCTTTGTTCTCTGCCTCAGGTCATGGGGACCCAGGGCCTGCACAACTCAGTCATCAAAGAGGCACTTCTGAGCCAGGCACCATTGTTTGAAAGTCACAAAATCCTGCCCCTCAAACTTGAGGGACTTTGTGACATTGCCTTCTCCATTCCTTCTGTCCCTCTCCTGGATCACATGGTCACAGAAGAATCCTGACAGAGGTAGGGCATGGTGCCCATTCAGGGAGTGACTCTGGGCCTTTTCTGTGGCCTCTCTCCACTGCCCCCTCAGTCCAGGCCTAATCCTCTTGTGAATGGGCTGTAGCCTGTGTAACTCCTCCACACTCAGCATCATGACGCGGATGAACACAGCGAAGAGAAAGGCCCTGGTCAGTGTCTGAAACTTTGATTGGAGGCCCCTGAGCCCATGGTCAAGGAGCAACCCCAGGCTAGTCAGAGCGGGAACCAGTCAGGGGAGACAGAGGGACATGGCCAAGCCCAGGACAGCTCACAATAGCCTGTAGAGCTTTAGGACATTTCCTTTCTTTAAAAAGAGAAAATGTAATTCTACAAAGACTTATCCCACCTCAGCAAAAGCCACTCATGCCCTTGACACTGGCTGCCAATGGGATATAGCATGGGGCCTTCGAAACATGTTGTATCCACTAATCCTACACAGGCTGCTGAATGTATAGGAGGAGTCTTCTCTAAGCTGTTGTGTCAGGTTGATGAAGCCTTCATTCTCCTGATGTCTCTGCCTCATCCCCCACCCCAAAGACCTCGACAAGCTATTTAGGGATTCCAGTCTGTGAAAAGAACCCACTGGGCAGATAATGTGACTTTAAATGAAAGCCCATGTTAGAGGGGGCCCCTGTGCCAGTCCACAGACATCAGCTGTTACAAATGCAGGACCTTGGGAGGAAGAGAATGGGGTGGATGGGGAAGGAGGATAAGTGTGTGTCAGAATTTTATTTACAAGAAAGCTCGACTTTTTTTTTTTGAAGTTTCACCATACCCACATGGGCAACTCTGTGTGAGAGCAGGGAACTGCGGATGGACACTCAGCTCTGGCAGTCTGCCCATAGGAGCAGACTTTGATTCTAGGCCCCTGAACCCATGGGCAACCCCAGGCCAGTCAGAGAAGGAACCTGTGACTGGCTCTCAAATTGTGGTCTTTGACCGCTGGTGGGAATGCAAGCTGGTCTAACCATTATGGAAAGCAGTATGGCGGTTCCTCAAACTATTAAGAATGGAACTCCCATATGATCCAGCAATCCCACTCCTAGGAATATACCCAAAAGACACAAAAACACTGATTCAAAAGAAAACCCACATCCCTACGTTTATTGCAGCACTATTTACAATAGGTAAGACCTGGAAACAACTTAAATGCTCAAAAATAGATGATTTGATCAAGAAGCTGCGGTACATATACACGATGGAATACTATTCAGCAATCAAAAAAGATAAACTGGAGTCATTCATAGGAACATGGATGAATCTGGGCGGGATTATGCTCAGCGAAGTAAGTCAGAAGGCAATAGAGAAATACCAGATGGTTTCCCTCCTAGGAGGAATATAAGGGAACCAAATAAGCATCAAGGAAAAGAATAATAACAATAATAATAATAAAAACACAACAAAAACAAAAAGACAAGGACAAATTGGGGACACTTGCTGGGGAGAGGGGAGGGAGAGGGTTGAGGGCAGATGAGAGCACAAGGGACTGAGGTGATAGTGCACTGGTGAAATGGTGATGGGGAATCCATGGGGATTACAATTGATGTCAAATATATGTAAATTAAAAAAAATTGTGGACTTTGGAGTACCTGCAACAGAATCACCTGGGATGCCAGTTTCCAGGACTTACTCAGACCTAAGGATTCAAATATTCTTGCTTTGGGTCTAGGGCCGCAATTTGTTTTTTTTTTTTTAAAGATTTATTTATTTATGCATACAAGCACTGGGGTACAGGCCAGAGGTGTGGGGGGTGAGAGGATTCACCACAGACAGAGTGGGGAGCAGAACAGAAAGATGAACGGAAGTACACTGCTGAGGGGAGCAGCGGGCACAGCAGGAGAGGTCTGCAATGCCATGTGGGTCCCCTCTCTGGCCGGCAGCAGGGATCGAACTCGTGCTGCAGTGGTTGCGGTCTGCTTCATAGTGCGTTGCTTAACCCACTGCGCCACCAGGGAGGCCCTAGGACCGCAATTTGAATAAGCACACTGAGCTTCTTAGGTGCTATATGAAACAATGTCATTAGCATTACAGGGTTCTGTAATAGCTCAAAACAATTTTTTGAGTCAGTTTTTTAAAAAAATAAGTTTATTCAGTTTCTACATGAATGAAATGTTAATAAAGCAAACATTACAAGATGCACATAGAGAAATAGCAGTCTCTTATCCTTCCTCTTTCTATCTGAAAATTCTTTTCCTCAGAGAAAGCCACTGTGAATTCTTCTGGTTATTTCTTCTGGGGTTTACCTCTGTATTTCTAAATAATATACTTATATTCTGTATTTTTATTTTTTTTAAAGATTTACTTATTTATGCATACAAGAGCTGGGGTACAGGCTAGATTAGCGGGAGGTAAGAGGATTCACCAGAGACAGAGCTGGGAGCAGAACAGGCAGATTGACTGAAACACACTGCTGAGGGGAACAGCAGGCGAGGCAGGAGAGATCTGCTGCGCCATGTGGGTCCCCTCCCTGGCCGGCGGCAGGGATCGAACACGTGCTGTAGTGGCTGCGGTTTGCTCCATAGTGCGTTGCTTAACCCACTGCGCCACCAGGGAGGCCCTATTCTATATTTTTAATTTATATTTTTAGAAGATTTCAATAGAGTTCCTGATTAAATGAATGTGTTAGGCTTCTCACATTGTGTTATGCCCTCCATCTTCCCAAAATAGTCCTGTTAAAATTACATGATATTTATGTTCACACAGTAGACAACTGAGAAGATATGTAAGAAACTCACACAAATCAACAATAAAAAAAACCAGATAACCCAATTAATAAGTGGGCAGGCGATATGAATAGACAATAGACAATTCATCAAAGAGGATATCTAGAAGACAACTGAAAAATTGTTAATTGTCACTTCTAGTAAGAGAGATGCATATTAAAAATATAAAGAGATATCATCTCAAGCCCATGAGAATGGTACATATCAAAAAGACCCCCACCAAACAGTTTTGGAGAGGAAAAAGGAAAAAGGATCCCTACTCCACTGTTGGTGGACATGTGAGCTGGTACAAACATTAGGAAAAGCAATTTGGATTTACCATAAAAAACTAAAAATGGAAATACTGTAATGACCCAGCAATCCCACTCCTGGGCATATGTCCATTGCCTGTGAAACCACTGATAAGACAGTCCATATGCAGGGGGGTTACAGCTGATGTCAAATATATATAAAGAAAGAAAAAAGAAAGTCCATATATTCCATAATAGCAGCATTCAGAGCAGCATTATCTACAATAGCTTGGATGTGCAGGCAGCCTAAATGTCCATCAGTGGACGATTACATCAAGATGTAGTAGATAAATGTAATGGGATATTGGAGTTTTGAAAAAGCTATAAGCAGTTTTAAGAAACATACCCAAGACATGGGGACATAGACATGTTGGAAATAAAAGAATGAAAAGAAATGTCAATTAAAAATTTACCACCAAAGTGTAAGTTCTTACATTAATATCTGGCAAGATAAACTTTAGAACAAAAACAACGACAACAAAAAACTTTCCTAGAGATAGTCACTACAAAGTCCTAAAAAATAAATACTACTTTTGATTCAAGAAAACCACTTTCAAATAATCCTAACTATTGAGGAAGCTGAATCAGTAGATAAAAATCTTCGCTTACAGCAAACATTGGCAAGATTCTATGAAATATTTAAGGATCATATAGGTTATATTTTACACAATGTCTTCCCGAGATTTGAAGAAATTCCCCACTCATTTTATGAGGCAAATGTAATCTTGATGACAAAATGGGACGCACAAGAAAGGAAAATAATAAACCAATTTCACCGATGAACCAGATCCAAAAACCAAAAAAAAAAAGAAAAAAAAAGTTTTTGCAAACCAAAATTCAATGTCTTAATAAAGAATTCATTCTAAATTTATTTTATTTGAAGATTGTAAGGGGTTAACCTTGGTCAACTTTATTAATGTAAATTTGTATATTAGCTATTTATTTATTTATTTATTTATTTTAAAGATTTATTTATTTATGCATACAAGCACTGGGGTACAGGCCAGAGCTGTGGGGAGGTGAGAGAATCCACCAGACAGAGCAGGGGGCAGAACAGGCAGATGTACTGAAACGTACTGCTGAGGGGAGCAGCGGGCCAGGCAGGAGAGGTCTGCCTGTGCCATGTGGGTCACCTCCCCAGCCGGCAGCAGGGATAGAACTTGTGCCAGAGTGGCCGCGGTCTGCCTCATAGTGCGTTGCTTAACCCACTGCGCCACCAGGGAGGGCCCTATATTAGCTATTTAAAGGCGGAAAATCCCATGACTTTCTCAATAGATGCAGGGAAATCATTTGATAAAGTTCAATGCCCATTTATAATTTTAAAAGAAACCCATGCCAAAACAGGAGTGGGGACTTTCTTAATATTGGTATCTATAAATAAAATCTATAGCAAAACTTTCATGAAGATTGGAAATATTAAAATATTCCCTTTAAAACTGGGAACCAGGTGAGGATGGCTATTATTTCCTTTGTTAGTATGTTGAGGGGTAATAAAAAAAGAATTAAGTTACTTGATACAGTTGTACATAGTCTACTGGTAAACCCTGTCATTATTTGCAAATGATCTAACGTCTGTATAAAAACAGAGAATTCACATACAAAGAACTTAGTAATCTATAATGAAATTATTAGAATTACTAAGAGTTTAGTAAATTGGATATAAGATACATATCAATGCGTGTTGTTTATGCCTGGGGAATTAAAATAATTTTTTAAAAGATGCCATTTATAAAAATAACAACAAAAGATATCTAGGAATAAATCGGACAAAGGATATTTAATGTCTTTATGGAGAAAATTATAAAAACTTGAATGAAAGATACTGAGGACCTTTGTAAGGAGAGACATCTCTTCACGGATAGGAAGGCTCAGTATTGTCAAGATGTGTATTCTTCCAAATTGATTCAATGTAATTTTTTAAAAAATATTTTTATTTATGCTTACAAGATTTTGGGTTCAGGCCAAAAGAGGTTGAGGGGTGAGAGGATTCACCGTAGACAGAGTGGAGAGCAGAACAGGTGGATCTACTGAAGTACACTACTGGGGGAGCAGTGGACGAGACTGGAGAGGTCTGCTGACATGTGAGTCAGCTCCCTGGCCAGGGATTGGGGATCAAACTCCTGCTGCAATTGCTGTGGATAGCCTCACAGTGCTGTGACTTAATCCTTTATGCCACCAGGAAGGCCCCTGATTCAATGTAATTTCAATAAAAATCACAACAGGATTTTTTGGTGAAACTCAACACCCTGATCTAAAATTTAAATTGGAAGGCAAAGAGCCTGACAGAGCTAAAACAATAATGAAGAAGAAAAACAAAGTGGCTGTGCTTGCTCTCTGGGATATCAAGACTTGTTACCATAAAGTGTGGTATTGACACAAAGACAAACACAAGTGGAACACATTAGATAGTGCAGAAACAGAACCACACAGAGATGGACACTTGATGTTTCGAAAGTGGCATTGCAAAACAGTGGAGAGAGGTTTGTCTTTTAAAATAAATTGTGGGGGCCTCCCTGGTGGCGCAGTGGGTTAAGCAACACACTATGAAGCAAACCGAAGCCACTGCAGCACAAGTTCGATCCCTGCTGCCGGCCAGGGAGGAGACCCACATGGCATTGCAGACCTCTCCTGCTGTGCCCGCTGCTCCCCTCAGCAGTGTACTTCTGTTATCTGCCTGTTCTGCTCTCCGCTCTCTGTGGTGAATCCTCTCACCCCCCCACACACACACCTCTGGCCTGTATCCCAGTGCTTGTATGCATAAATAAATAAATCTTAAAAAAAAAATAAATTGTGCTGTGCTTCCCTGGTGGCACAGTGGGTTAAGTAGCACACACTATGAAGCAAACCACAGCCACTGCAGCATGAGTTCGATCCCTGCTGCCGGCCAGAGAGGGGACCCACATTGTGAGGCAGACCTCTCCTGCTGTGCCCACTGCTCCCCTCAGCAGTGTACTTCAGTTGATCTCCCTGTTCTGCTCCCCGCTCTGTCTCTGGTGAATCCTCTCACCCCCCACACCTCTGGCCTGTACCCCAGTGTTTATATGCATAAATAAATCTTTTAAAAAATAAAATAAAATAAAATAAATTGTGCTACCAGGGACAGAGGTGAAAGTGCATTGGTGAAATGGTGGTGGGAAATGGGGACCACAATTGATGTCAGATATATTTAAATAAGGGAAAATAAATAAACAAAAATAAAATAAATTGTGCTAGAACCTTTGAATATCCATATGGAAAAACAATAAAATGTAACCCCTGTCTTATGGGATATGGATTATAGACCCAATACAAAGATAATAGACCCTATTATCTAAATGATAATAAAAAAGAATGATTAAAAAAAAACTTCCATAACAGAACACAAAAAGCATTAACTATAAAGGCAAAAAATAATAGGTTAAGAATACAGAATTTTGAATTGAGCACTTCTAATCGAGAATTTTTTTATTAATATAAAATATTTTTTTAACTTTACATATACTTGCCATCAATTGTAATCCCCATGTATTCCCCATCACCATCTCATCAGTGCACCATCACCTCAGTCCCTCGTGCTCCCATCTTCCTAATCGAGAATTTTTAAAGAATGCTTTTAAGAGAGTGAAAAGGGAAGTCACAAAGATACTTATAACACATCTGGCCAATAAAGGATTAGTATACAGGATGTATAAAGAATGCCTGTAACTTGGATGAAACTCAACACCCTGATTCTATTGACAAGCAACTCAATAGAAAGATTAGCAGAAGACATTAATATGTATTTTTATGGTAAGTGAGGTAACAGATGATAACAGATGAGTGTATGAAAAGGTGCTCAGCCTTGTCCAGGGAAGATTCAGGAATGTGAATCTTCATACACTGTTTTAGCTATCCAGGTCCCTGCTAATCCCATTTTAGATACACTGCCAAGTTATTTTCACTTGTTCATTATGATATTTACCGTTCTGACCCTATCATGACCCTCGGGAGACACTGATAGAATATGATGGGAGGTCATTCTTAAAGTTATTTATAAAATTGTCACTTTCCCCAAAACGTATGTCCTCCTCACACCACTGCAGAGGACATTGCCTTGATTATTTGCTGGAAAGAGAGACGAATGCCTTTTACCTACCATCATTCCTGTTTATTGACTCCCTGTGTTAAGCGTGTCACATACAGTATCTCACTGGAGCCTTGCAACAACTCTGAGAGTAGGACTTTTCACTTTCTTTCATTAGTATTGAGGTTAATTTTGTCTGATCCCAAGGCCTGTGCACTTCATCACCATGTTACGCTCCGGTACGCTGCTGCCTGTGCTAGTGGTAATTGCTGCCTTACCTTGAACACCAGTGAGGGCTTTATGGATGCCGGCTCAGAACGGTCATATGATTAAAATACCGCTGTCACCGTTAGAGAAAAAGGAAACTTAGAAAGTTTGCATGCCTTGCTAGCGGCAGAGCCAGGGTTCACACCAAGTCAGTTTGGTTCTAAACACAGCTGTCTTAATCACGCTGCACCCCATCCTCCAGCCCTGAATTCTTCCTCTTTGTCTAACCCAGTGATCCTACTTCTGTCTAAACTGTCTGACAGAAGATGACACTCTAAAATAGGTCACAAGCAGACCGTCTGCCTAGTCAGAAATAATATAATAATAATATAATATCGGAAAGAAATAATATCCCTGTGAGGAGATGAGCACAGTGAGTGGGCCCTGTGAAGAGAGGCCTTCCTGCACACACCTAGATTTTTTTGCAGTTCTGCTCCCTTCCTCTCATCTCACACGAGCATAGAGTAACTTGTACTTTGTGCCAACTTAGGATTTATTTTTTTCAGAATTGAGTAACATAGGTCAAGTGACCCCCTGGGTGGGACGATCCACGCAGTGCAGCGTTAATCGCAGAGGTGATGGGCACACTGCCGAGGTCATTAGAGCAGGGAACTTTGTTCTCATGTCACCACAGGCTGTCAGAAAGCTTCCGATTTCGGAGAGCTGGTGTAGTGGCCGAGTACTGGGTCTAGGAAGTCGGTGGACAGCTGTCCTCTACATTTTACCTTTTTTCTTTAATTTCAGACTAAAAGGAATCAGGTTCCTTGAAGAAATGATTCATTCTAGGGCAGGGACAATCTGAGCTTGGCCCCTTTTGTTGCAGCAGAAACAAGGAGCTATCGAAGAATAAAAAGGTCACACCAAATGATATAGGCAACTTGTAGGGGGCTCCCATGTCCCAAGATGGGATAATTTGAACATGAAAAAGAACAATGACTATATGATGGATTAAAATACATTGCAATAGTTCCTGCTGAGCATACTTTTATTTATTTTTTTAAAAAGATTTATTTATTTATGCATACAAGAGCTGGGGCACAGGCCAGAGGTGTGGAGAGGGGGTGAGAGGATTCACCACAGACAGAGTGGGGAGCAGAACAGGTGGATCCACTGAAGAACACTGCTGAGGGGAGCAGCAGGCACAGCAGGAGAGGTCTGCCGCACCATGTGGGTCCCTTCCCTGGCCGGCTGCAGGGATCGAACTCGTGCTGCAGTGGCTGAGGTTTGCTTCATAGTGTGTTGCTTAACCCACTGCGCCACTAGGGAGACCCTGAGCATACTTTTAATAGGGTTATTTCAAGCTGTAATACTGGAAGTACAGTTGATTCTTGTTATTCATGGTAGTTATGATCTGTACAGTCACTGTGAAATTGAATTCAGGTGCACTGAACCACCATTTTTAGAGGAAATATAGGGTTAGATTCCTGTGAGTTTCTGATTATAACATATTCTCCACTGGTCAGTTAGCAACCTTATGTTACGTGTGTTTCTTTTTAAAGATACCTTATTTAATATAATTATATCATGTTGATTCATTAACACTGAATTGCCAGCCAACAGACTCATCTAACACACAATTTTTTTCTGTATTTTTCTGTATCACTATTCTAGCCTTGTGCTGAGGAACACTAGGCAGTACTTCAGCACTATTATTTTTTCTTTAAAAGATTTATTTCTTTACTCATGCAAGAACTGGGGTATAGGCCAGAGATGTGAGAGGGTGAGAAGATCCACAAGAGACAGAGTGGAGAGTAGAACAGATGAATCTACTGAAATACACTGCTGAGGGGAGCAGCAGGTGAGGCAGGAGAGGTCTGCTCTACCAAGTGGGTCAGCTCCCCAGTGGGCGGCAGGGATCGAACTCATGCTGCAGTGGCTGAGGTTTGCCTCATAGTACATTGCTTAATCCACTGCGCCACCAGGGAGGCCCCATTCAGCACTATTCTTGGGGAGACATTTTAAAGAGCAAAATCACTAACAAAAAGTGCAAAAATCTGGAAAAAAAACCCAAACAAACCTGAAAAAGACCCTTGTTTGTAGTGTGAGAGCTGACATGAGAGGGCAGAACGTTGCCTCGTTTGACTTCAGTGGGAAACATGCACACAGGGCAACTCAAACATGTCACTGCCCTACCCACACCCAGACATGACCAGAGAAGCATCATGGATATTGTCGCAGGGTTACAAATAATTTTTAAATAGGTGGATTCACAAATATAGAATCCACGAATAGCGTATATTTGGATCATTGTACTTATATCCTCAGCATTGAAAAAACCATACCTGTATGGTAACATTGGAGGAGTTTTGTGACTGTTTGATCCAAAGCAACTAAAGGCAGGATGGTATTATTCAAGAATGAGGAAAATTACTAAAAAGAGGAAATCAGCTGACTCTTTCACTGTCTGCTGGGTCAGAGCCAGAGATAATGCGATAAAATTGTGGCCAGAGAGTTCTGGCTAGAAATAATGATGAATTTTCAGATTGTGAAAGGTAAAAACTGTGGACAGTATAAGCAATAGTTTATTGAATGAGAAGGAGGCATCCTCAATCCCTTCAAAACCTTAACATCAAAAAAGAAACACAACTAACTGAAATGGCCAGAAGAAGTAGCTTCCAAACACTTTTGGCCCTATGATCTACAAGGAATTTTTATACTACATTCCTGGTGTTCTGGGGGCATAATATGAACTTCTAGAAGTCCTGGTGCTGATTATTTAAGATTGAAATTTGGATGAAATGGTAAAACTCAGTATCAGCTTCTCTTAAACAGAATGCTTCCCTGATGTTAGCTGGGGCCCCACAGTTCCTTGAAGATCTGGGTAAACTTGTCTTCACAGCCTCAGAGAGGGCAGATCTTTCTCCCCCATCCACCCCCTCTCTGTACACTGGCTTCCTGGCAGTTTCCTTCTTTATGCTTCTCTCTTTCACCACTTCTGTGCTTTCCACACTCTGACTTCTGTGTTGTGGCTCTGTCTTGCCTGTGTAAATCAAGACATGAACTTCCGCCTTTTACCAAAATGTTCCCTGCCTCAGGCATTTCACAAATACATCAGTAAAGGTGTTTTTGAGGGTCAGGTCAAGGGAAGAGATGAAACTTTGGTGTGGAGCCTCCACACTGCTGCTTCCCCCACTCCACTTTGCTTTCTGTTCTAGTTCACCTCCTTCTTGTAAATAAACTAGGATTTTTTTTTCTTATTTTCTCCTAGAAAACAATCATATCGACCCCCCAGAGAGACAAGTACTCTTTTTGTATTATAATCTTTTGTATTAGAAATCTCCCTGATTTTTCCTCATGAGTATTGTCTTGAAGAGAGCATCAGCAGAAGGTAGTGCCTGGTTAAAGACTCACACTTGTTAAACACATTTGACTGCTCGTGTATAAAAACATAATAAGACAGCCTTGTAGTGGTAACAAGACCTAACTTGAAGGATGTAATGATTTTTATTTTAATTTTTGTGGTGTCTAGACTTGAGACAAGGGAAAAGTTGCCTGCATGGTGAGGATCTCAGGAAAGGGCAGGAGACCGTGGCAGACAGGCAACAAACATCAACAGATGTGCTTGGCTCCAAGCTGACAGGCACCACGGAGGAAGAACGGTTTGGAAGAAGAGTTGGAAGGGATGGCAGAAGTGTGAGGTAAGTAGCAAAGGGGCCTTATTTTATTTTTCCATTCTATCTGTAAGACATTTTTTTTCCTTTTTACATTTTAACATCTCTGAAAGTGTGATGCCTTTCATATCACAATTCCTCTCAACTAGCTGGTGTTTATAAACTGTGGGTAAGAATGAGAAGTTACTAGCATTATAATCTAGACTTGCTGAAATATGGTTTGGGATGAATTGCAGCTTGGGAAACTGACCTAAACCCTGTTCTTAAAAAGGGTCTAATTCAAGAGATTTCCAGATATGAGATGTGCAGGGAATAAAGTCATCTTCCAGAGGATTAAGGGGCTGCTGTCTGTCTGGGACAGATTTCCCTAGGTCCAGTTGTTGACAGAGGGAGCCCAAGGCGTGCAGAATCGCAGGGTTAAGAGCCAGTCTGGGCCAAGTCCAGCTGGACAGGGGGTTGTATTAATAATAACATGTTAGAGGCAAAGCAAACACCAGCGAGGTGTGGGTGATATGGAGACCATGTTCTGAACTAGCGAAGGCGACAGGTAAAGGCTACTGGGGCTAAAAAGATGGAGAGATGGGGACAGGCTCTGAGTGGAAGAGGTAAGTTAGGCAACCTATGACTGGATCTGGAGATAAATGGGAAGGTGGCAAATTCCCTCCATTTCCAACGACCAGTGGAAACAAAGAGCAAACATTTGCAAAGGGAAAACGCTTTGTCATGTTATCACACAAGGAACTTAGAAGGCAAAGTAGGAAGGGAGTACAGATTTCTTAGGGAAAGAACAGGGGGCTAAGTTAGAGAGGGCTCTATATCTATCACACCGACCTGATGTCAACTCAGAGCTGTGAATCAGAGGTCCAAACAGGAAATAACCTTTCCTGGCAGAGCCCAGAGAAACCGAGGCCATATCCATGGAATGACATGAACCTGAAGTCTAGTCTAATCTGACTCCCAAATTGGGTGGGTTCTTCCTTCTATTAGGGTCTAGGTCACCATGGGGCTGGAGTGAGATGGGATTTACCAAAAGGTGATGCTAGCTAATACCAGATCTGGGAGGGCCTAGAAGCATGGTCCAGTCTCTGCCTCTGAGGGCCTTAGTGACTGGAGCTGATTCTGTGGGTCTATAGCACACAGAATCCATGTAAGTCAACTCGCTGAGTCAGCTCACCCATGGAAGGACACTGGATTGGAACTGGCAGAGGCACCAAAAAGGAAGAGACTGTCTCCCAAGAGAAAATTCCCTCGTGGATCTGTGGGTCACTATGGAGAGACTGGGACCCTACATTACCAAGGGTAAGGAGAGTACTAGATGCTCAAGGCCTTGTAACTAGTCCCTCATTTCTCTTCCTACAAAAGCAAAGGAATCTAGTTTACCCTGATTTTTTAAAGGAGACTCAGTCTCCTCATTTGTAAAGTAGAACAATTATATTATTTCACAGTGTTGTTGTGAAGATTAAATGAATTAATACATGAAAGCACTTAGAATAGTTACTGATGCAGTAAGTCCTCAGTCAAGATTAGTTGCTATTGGCCTCTGTGTCTGTTTTGGTTCTAGTACTATGCTAGTTTAATTATTATGGCTTTATAGTATAGTTTGAAGTCTGGGTGTGTAATACCTCCATTCTCCTTCTTTTAAGTCAGGAGAACTTTGGCCCAGCAATTCCACTCCTAGGAATCTACCCAAAGGACACAAAAACATTAATTCAAAAGGATACTGTACCCCTATGTTTATTGCAGCACTATTTACAATAGGTAAGCTATGGAAACAACCCAAATGCCCCAAAATAGATGACTGGATCAAGAAGATGCGGTATATATACACAATGGAATACTATTCAGCAATCGAAAATGATATGCTCATGCCATTCACAGCAATGTGAATGGAGCTGGAAGGGATTATGCTCTCTGAAATAAGCCAGAAAGAAAAAGGAAAATATAGAATGGCTTCACTTATAGGAGGAATATAGGGGAACCAAAAAAAGGATCAGAAAAACATAATAATAATAATTAATAAATAAATAAATTAGCAGGCAACTATAAATCAGAGACATTTGGCAAGGGAGGGGGAGGCAGAGGGATTAAAACAGGGGAGGGAAGAACACAAGGGACTATTGTGACGGTGCATGGGTGAATTGGCGGTGGGGATTTTATGGGGACTACACCTATGAGGAGAAAGCATACAAGCATACATTGTACAAAAATTAACAATTATGTAAAAAAATATATAAAAATATAAAGAAATATTTTTTTAAAAAAGGATTAGTTGCTATTACCGCTACCACACAGTAGTGGCAGGCAGCTCTGGACCTCTACAGGACTCCTCGTGTAAAACTGGCTGAAGGAAGGAGCAGGGAGCTTACTCCTAAGAGGAAGAAGGAAGGAAAGAGTTGGATGTCGTGGGTTACGTTCCCTTTACAAATCCACACGGGAGGAGAGAGGACAAGAGTTTTGTGGGGCTGAGGTCCCACTACATGGAATGAAGCACATGTTTCCTTCAGAGCCTCTCAGAAGCCCTGCTCTAGAAGCTGTTCTTTTCTGCTAAGGCATTTGTCATCAGGAAAATTTGGCTTAATAACTGGGAAATATTATAGGACTTTTTTGCTTTTTGATCCTAGAAATTGATCATATAAGGAAAGGCTGGAGGCATCAGATTGTATGGCCCAGAAATTCAATGCATGATGTTCCCTAACAGAGGGGGAAAAGGCAGACAGGGAGGTAACACTGCTAAGTGTGTGAGATTCAGGTGTCCTGACGACACGTGTTTCCTTTCCCTTTTAAGAGGGAAAAGCTGAAACTACAGCATGTTGTCAAAATTAGAACTGTAGTTGATCATGAATCATTCTCCATCATCATTATCCTAATCTTCATGATCTGATTGTAATTAGTAATAGTTAATTGTTTTTTTAAAAATTCCATGGACTAGCAGACATTAATAACCAAACTGAAGTTTCTGAAGTTAACAAGGAAGGAAGCAGAAGGGTGAGGGGTATATAAAGGATGGTGCTGGGGGCTAAACAGAAAAAACAGATAGATAGGAATACAAAGGACAGATTTCAAACAAGAAAGAGGTCATTAACGTTTTCACTAACTCAGTAGCACTGTCTTGTCTCTAAAGCCATTTAAAGACAATCCTATCTATTATTTTAACTGATTTCCCAGTTCTCTTAACACACATTTAATCTTGTACCTTATAGGCAAAGAGAATAAATACCAACATTCTTCATGGACTACTTGATGAGACTACACAAATAACACTGTATTAACAGATGCTAAGAAATCATATTTGGTGACTTACAGAGATTTACTTTCTACAGTTGGTGAATATAAGTAGTAAAAGTAGGATTATAGGGTATAATAATCCTACTTTTAGGGTATAAAAGTATAGGGTAACTGATATAAAATGGATTTGCCTGACTGGGTCCTCACCTGTGCGTTTGAAAGGCACTTATAATAAGCTTTAACTGCAGGTATATATAACAAAGGTTAATAAAGGGTTTATTTATAAAAGAAGGGGAGATAAAGTAATGAATAACATAAGGAGAAGAGAGGGAGGTAAATTCGTAAATGTGTTTTACCAGTTTGAGCTGGACCCAACCACATGCTGAGAGCCAGGAAGAACCAAGGCCCCAAGGCCCGCATGCTGGATATACCAAACCTGGCTGCTTCACTCCACCCTCAGGTCCCAGCGATCCTCCCTCAGTCATGATGACATTATGGGATTTGTAGATTTGGGATATTGTTGGTCTGGAGTGAGGGTTGGAGTTTATAAATTTATTTGTATAATCTAGTCAGTACGACTTTTCCCTCTAACAGGATCAGAGATCAAGTTCTGTCTCACCTCTTTGTCAGTTAGTAAGCACGGCCAAGTCACTCCTGCCCTGAAAACAACACCCTCCTTTCATTGGTACTATTTCCTTGTGTCAGGTTCCAACAGTACCTGTCCTTTATCGTCAACTATCTCAAAAAAGAAATCATTATCACTTTCATTTCCCAATTTTTAAAAAATATTCAAGCCTCTATAAGTGGATTTCTGGTCCCTAGAAAGTCACTAACAACCCCTCAAAATATCAGTCAATCAGACTGATTTTCTATGATTCTGTGCCTTCTCTTGTAAAGTAGGAAGGGTCTCTCTGAGTACATAGTGTCTGTCCTCTTCAGACTGCTCAAACCTGCTGAAGGCCACTACATTTGGGGAAATTTAATATCATCAAGAAATGCTTTACATTTCAGAAAGAGGTGTGGTCATTGCAGTTTTTCAATTTCAATTAGCTGGTGTGACTTTAGGTAAGGCGTTTGTCCCTTTGGACTAAATGCTTCATCTGTACAGAAGGGGTTTGGACAGAATCTTCAGGGTTTATTCCAAAGTTCACCATCTCTAATACCACATTTTAAATATGCTAATGAACCTGACCAGTCATGTTTCCCTGATCTTAACCTTAGTATAAAAGAGGGACATTTCAACCAAAGTGTACTTTTCTATCTGAATCATTATGTGAGATTTTTGTGGTTGATGGGACCAGTGTGCAGCAGACAGAACTTCCGGCGCCCCTTCTCCGACATGAACCCTGACAGTCTGCATTTCAGCACCAGTCTAGTGCTGAGCATAATAGATCCCGAAAACACTTTTATTAATTTGCAATTCTCGCTTTTAAGACTAAAGTCCACCAGTGATTTCACTCAAAGCGGTATCGGTAAGGTTTTTGTTCTGTTTTCCTGCAATATATTCAAAAAGGCTTTCAGGAACTCCCAGCGTTGGGATGCAAGGTTGTCGTTATCTTTTGGTTGACACCCTCAGATGTGGTTTTGAATTCACTCCAAGCAGCTGAGGACCTTTAATGGTGAGCCCGGCCTTGTGCTGGGTCAAGAAGCTGCAAGATGAACAGGAATGGTCCTTGCACTCAGCAAGAGGGCATGTGAGAAAGCTTAAAGAAAGTAACATCTGAGTAGAGTTTTAGAGAAAAGGTGAAAAGGAGCAAACCAGATAAAAACAAGAAGGGCACTACAGAGAGGCACAGTAAGAGCAAGGCCTGGAGCTACGGGGAGACCGGGAGCCACAGAGCAACTGAATGTGTCTGTGTCCTAGGGAAGGGGATGAAGCTAAGGTAGACAGGCAGGAGAGGCCAGCTTTGAAGGACCCTATCTCTGCTAAGGTGTTTAGACTTAAGAAGGGCGGGGTCAGAGGGTGAGAACAGTGTCACTGAAGTTATTTCAGCCCATGTGTGACTTGTCCTAGGAATCTGGCAGGGGTGTTGTCTGCGTTGGAGAATGAAGTTCTTTTCAGGCCTCTCTTCTGAATTGAGGCCCTTGGGACAGTCATGGGCCTTCCCAAAGAGAACAGCCAACAGCCCATCGGAGGGCGGTCAAGAAAGGGGCCTTTGAGGGACACACATTGAGAACAGGGTTGTTGGATGTTTCACCTCAGATTAAAAAGAAAAACATGGCTAATGAATAGCTTTGGGTCTCATATTAAATGATTTCCTCGGGGAGGGTTTCTCTCCCCAGAATGGCTTAGCTCTCCCGGCACCTCAAGATCCCGTAGCACCCTGAACATTGTCCCCGACAGTCATCACTCGTCCAGGCCTCCAGGCTCCTGGAGAGCAGAAGTTCTTTTCTTATTTACTGCTCACTCCCCAGTTGTTTGCCTGGTACCTGGCACAGGATGCTCAACAAATATTTCCTGAATTAAGAACAAGAGTGATGTTGGAGGTATGATTAGAGAAGGGAGTAGGGGAATATGATTTTCTTTCTGGTAGGTCACTATAAAGGAAGCCCAGAGGACAGTGACCTAAAGCAGACAGTGTTTGAATCAGGACTGTCATGTGCTCACTGGATATATTTCACTCCGGTACGCCTGTATTTCCTCATTTGTGAGGTGAGGTATCAAAGAAAAATGACTGCTAGGGTCTCTCAGTTTATGCATAAAGAAGACAGTCTATGCTTGTCATGCTTCTCCTTCTAGGGCTTCTGTTTGTCAGAAAGATGGCTACTGACGACAAGAGCTTGCTTTTAGCCTGAGAAATCAAAGGAATTTTTACAAAGATGCAAGAATTTCAACAGGGAGGCAGATCCGGGCTCTTTGAGATTTGGTCTGAGTATTTGCTCTTTCAGAAGATGAATTAAACTGAATTCCAGTTACTTTCAGAAAAAAGTAAGATTTTTTTTCAGAAAGAGCGTGAGAACCAGCCCTTTCTCACCTGAGCACAGGGCCTGCAGAGCTGCTGCCAGGATCTTTCCCCTGTGCCCATGTGCACACACAGCGGCTTTGGGGAGGTGCTGAGTGTGAGGACTTCTCTGAAGGGGAAAACCCAGCCAGGAACCAGTAGCTACTCACCGGAGGTCTCTTCCAGACAAACTGGATGGGAAACTTCTGGCTATAAAAGAGAGAGGTCTCATCCGGTGGGAACTCAGGATCCAGATAAAGAACCTTCTTTTCTAGACATTTCTTGTGAAGTTGCTCAAATGTCTTCTCTTTAACTCCGATAATAGGAAAATTGCGGCTGATGATAGCTGAGTAGATGCCACTTGGATTTCCACCCCCGGCCTCGGTGGTCTTCCCGTGGGCTGGGGGGGGAACTGGCCCCGGGGACCTGGGCTCAGCCCCTGTCCGGGGGCCCACAGACGGGCTAATGACGGTCGGCATGGCAGACTGTTTTGAAAGGAAAGGTTTTTAAAGAAAACAAGATATAGCTACCTTCAAGGAAAGGAAGCAACTGTAAAGGGGAAGTTGGATGGATTCTGTCATCTGCGAGAAAAATGTCCACATCCAGTTCAACGTTTAAAGTCCATTAGAAGGTTGTCCAGCAAATGTCCCTCTTAAAACCTGAGCTGTGGTCCCAAGGCCATACTTTTCCTGAGAAAGGAATCCTGAAGGATTTTTACAGTTTTTACTTGGGGGCTCCTGTCAGCAGCCAGAGGGAGAGAGACGGAGAGTAAGGGTTGTGTTTCAGTAGCCTGAAGAAGCTTGAGCCAAGAAAACTAAAAATAGATGTGAAGATCATGAGTCTGAGGGCAAGAGAGAGGCTAGCCTGCAGCTAGGCTGTGTGGTGGAGGGAGCAGGACCTAGCTGGGGACATTTCTGTGTTGCCATTAAATACCCGTATTGTCAGGGACTCTCTGAGGACATTGAACAGGAAAATATCTGAGTACCCTGAACACTAAAAATTAGCAAGTAACTGTTGATGTGTTATACAGATTATCAAGCTACTGGCCACTAGATTAATGGAAAACAAGACTCACAAGGGTGGACATGAGATACTGATTTCCAGAAGAATATCCTAGGCATTTTTGAAAACATGATTTTTGCTTTCTAAAACACTAAGACATCAGAACATCATTCTTTTGGACTTGGCTTTTCTTCTAGAATGTTCTGGGGTCAGCATTGAAAATGCCACTCAGCAGAGTCCTCCTTTGAGAAAAAAAAATCACCGCCTCTTCGTACCCACTTGACCTAGTCACTGCTGTCTCCTCATCCTCAAAATAAACAGCGAGACCAAACCTGTTGCAAAGTGTGCACCTGAGTACAGATTATTTTTTTAGGCCTGCCACATTAGGCATCTGAGTCAGAAGCTGGAGTTGGAAACTGAACCAGCCTGGATGTCAAGTCCTGGATGTCCTACCTAAAGGGTTGGCTTCAGGGCTCTTTGAGAACACAAGTGGCTTGGGGAAAGGAATTGCCTGCCTGGCCTCTGTCTTGTGTTCTCTCCAGGGTGGCTGCTACTCAGCAGTAAGGAGATGGCCACATTCCAAGTGCGACTGAGCAGAGACTTGTCCCAGTCTATAGCCCTGCCTGTTTGCATGTACCAGTTTCTCATTGAGCTGAGGCTATGAGAGAAGGTAGGAAGTGATGACTGAAATAGGGAGCATTACTAGGATTGTGATTGCTGGGATTGTGAATTTTTTTTAAAGATTTATTTATTTATGCATACAAGCACTGGGGTAAAGGCCATAGGTGTGGGGGCTGAGAGGATTCACCACAGAGAGCGGGGAGCAGAACAGGCAGATCTACTGAAACACACTGCTGAGGGGAGCAGCGGGCACAGCAGGAGAGGTCTGCTACGCCATGTGGGTCCCCTCCCTGGCCGGTGGCAGGGATCAAACTCATGCTGCAGTGACTGCGGTCTGCTTCATAGTGCATTACTTAACCCACTGCGCCACCAGGGAAGGTAGCATTTAAATGGTGCCAGGATTGCCTTGAATGTTCAATAAATGTTGTTAGATATTATCTACATTTAATATTTCTTTGATGTTAGATCAGTTTTGAATGACACATCAGCGTCCACTCTATGAGCATTTACTGAGCATCGTGCATGTGTGCAGCACCAGGATCATTTCGTCTCCCCAGGCTCATGTGGTCAGCGTCTCTCATCAGGGGTATCAGGGTGGGCTTGTCCCTCTGCACTAAAAGTTTCTTATTTGCTGTTGGGGGAAGAGCTGTCTCTGGGCCATACGAGCTGACCTTTCTTTCCTTGGTTAAGTAGCCCCATCGGTTAGTAACTAAAATGAGTGTAAGGAAAGAGTGAGCCTCTTGTCACAGCAGGGTGGGAATATTGGAGTGCAGCAGGGGGCTGCAGCAGGGGAATGCAGCAGGGGACTGCATTTTGCTCTACCAGTCATTTTGGTTAAACCCACCAGCTCAGATTAGCAGGTCCAAACTCAAGGTTTATTCAGCTGCACAGCTGCTGAAACTCATGCTATCAGTTAGAAATCCAATCTGAGCCCGTGATTAAGGATAATGAGCCTATAAACAGCTGCACATTTCAATTCCCAGAAGCTTTTTCAAAGATAAAGAACTAGGTTTTTTTTTCTATTTTTATTTTTTATTTATTATTTTTTCAAAAGAACTAGTTTTTATAACAATTTTAGCCAAGATTGTGCAATATCTGTGGCTGGAATGCTTTTCGTTCACTGGAAGGCCAATTATTGGCTCCCTTTTTGTTGTTTTTCCCACCAATAAATATTTCTTTGAGTCATCACTGTTGGGAGCAGGGTATTTGTTTATAACACCTGCCATTCATTAAGTGCCTACTGTGATATAGCCACTTCACATCATTTTATAAAAGTTTTAAAATCTTTAAAAATAACTTTAGTTTTACAAAAAAGTTGCCAAGCTAATACAGCATTGCTATGTACACTCCACCCAGCTCCCATAATATTTAAACCTTGTATAAACTTAGCACAGTGATTAAAACGAAGGAATTAATGTTGGCAAATACATTAAACTACAAGACATATTTTGACTCCTTCATTGTTTCCATTGTGGGGTCAGTGTCATCAAAGGGTCGATAGATTTTCACAGCAGGTCCAGAGCACAGCTTTTGTGATAGCTGTCATCTGGCTGTGTGGAGCAAGGGTCGCCAGAGGGCCTCTAGGCTCTGGCGGCCCTTGCTTTTCCCCTAAACTTTTTGCCCTTCCCCAATCACTCCCTAAACTTTTGCCCTTTTCCTAATTGAAGAAATAATATTGCTCCCCCTTTTCTGACTGTAGGGTAAATGGAAGTTACCAGGACTTTTCCACCCTCTGGCTATTAGTGTCAATGATGGACACCTGTGGTCCTACACGCAGGCCTGATGGCGGCACCAGGAGTGTGGTGTGGATGTGCGGATGTGGGCGCACCTGAGCCGAGAGCCTGAGCTTATATGGGCAGCAACAGAGTACGGGAGGGGCAGAGAACCATGCAGTGGAGTGCAGTGAAGAGAGCATGCGAGAATTCTAGAGAGCCCAGAAAGAGTAGATTCCCAGAGACTAGGAGGCCTGTCAGCCTCCTGTTCCCGCCCCCTGCCCAGTACCTGGTTACTTCACTACGAATGGTATAAAAAGCTCATTAAAAGCCTACAAAAGCCACTGAGGCCTCCAGGACTTTTCCTTTACCCGTCTGCCTGACCCGTAGAGAACCTGCCCTATTCTTCCCTAGCGTTACACTGACCTAGAGGAATGTAGTTGGGGGGTATCAACAGGTCCATAAGTGAAGATGCCCTCTCTGTCTGAGAAACTCATCTTTTTACTCTCAGAGTAAACATGAAGTCACTCCCTTCCTTATAATGTGAGCCTCCTCTTCTCCTTGACACCTGTAGGGTAAAATGGAAAACTGATAGACTTTTCCGCCCTCCCGCCATCAGTGTCGATGATGGACACCTGCGGTCCTGCACGCGTGCCTGATGGCGGGCACCTCAAGTAGGGTGTGGGCATGCGCAAGTGGGTGCACCTGGGCTGAGACACGGGCGTATAAGGACGGCGTCACGAGGACGCCAGCAGCAGAGAGAGAGAAAGGCAGAAGAAGCAGCAGTAGACGCAGAGAGAGGACCCCAGAGAGCCCAGAGAGTGAAGATGCACCGGGAGCAAGGAGGCCTGCCAGCCTCCTGGCCCCCCGGCCCCTTGCCTGCCATGTACCTGTTCGCCTCTGATGTAGAAAGCTCAATAAAAGCCAGAAAAAACCACCAAGGGCATCAATGTTCGACACCTGTGGTCTTACATGTGAGTTCTGATCATGGAGAACCTGTTCCGTGCCTTGCTGGCACTACAACACCCCTGATCCCTTAGCACAGTATAAGAACCCCTGGTTTGCCCCATTTTTAGTCCTGTAAATTCTCGGTACATAAACATATGTTGATGTTAATTTGTCTGGCTCGGGTCGATTGGGGTAATTTTCCCCGGTAGCTTGACATCGCTAATATTTTTTTCCTTCTCTTACAGGATCCCCCTCCAGGGTCCTGCATTATATTAAATGTGTCCTTAGATCTCTTGACCGTTCCACAGTCTGTCTCTCATGACCTTGGCCCCTTTGAAGCACACTCATCAGGTAAGTTGCAGAACATCCCCCAGCTTGTTTGTCTGATGTTTTTCACATGATTAGACTGAGGTTATGGAGTTAGGGAAAGATGGGACATCATGATATTGATGTTAGCCTTGATCGCTTGACTAAGGAGGTGTCTACCAGGTTTCACCAAGGCAAAGTTACTGTTTTGCCGTTCCCATATGTCATATATTTAAAATCTGTACAACAGCCCTGCAGCCTTGATTCATCCGTTTTAGGACCAAGGAACTTTGAGACATCTACCAGAAAGCTCACAGAATTTCAGTGATTATCTCTTTAACAAGTGAGGAAAACAAGGTCCAAAGAGGTAAATAACATGGTGAAGATCACAGCCAGTTCACTGCAGACCCAAACTAGACCCCAGGCTTCAGATTTCTAGTGAGGGAGTAGGTATACAATTAAGACTCCCATTAATGTGAACTAGACATAAGATCTCTGGATCCTTGCATATAAATAGTCAGGGCTTCCCGTAGCTCTGATTGGAGAGGAATCCAACACCATCAAACCTGCTGGAAACAACTGTCAAGAAGCAGCTGTCTGATTCTGGCTGGCCTCGCTATGGCACTGCAGTCTTCGGCGAGGCTGGTCATAAGACAGGCAGATCTGATGTCAGTTGCCAGTGTCTCCTTCATTTCTCTAGAATGCCAGTTATATGGCCACCATTGTCTGTGCTTAATATAGGAATGTTTCTAGTGGAGCTGCTGATGGCTTTCTACCACCTGGCTGTAGTTATTTTAATCTAGAGTGCTCTATCATCCACAAGCCCTACCTTCAGAATTATGCAGGGCATTCAGAGGATTTGATAAATGGCAATCTTAAAAGTAGAGTGTAATGCTTGGTATTGGCATAAGAATTCCATTGCTCAGAAGGTTTTAGGGAGAAGGATGGTCAACAATGATCTAAAAAATCATCAAACTCTAGATATTTATGTGTTTTGACTGTGCTGCTGCTGCCTATCATTATCATACTCTGATACTAAAAGGGTTTGAAAAAGTGGAGGGATTCTGCACACAGACCAAACTGCAGAATTGCCATCTTCCCCATGGTTACAGAGATCAGATAGGCCAGTTTTAGTGACCCAAGCTAAGAGGCTCCGTGAAACTTTCAGGCAAACTCATGTCAATGGCTGTACTTTCTGCTCTATTCTTTAGTGGAATGACCCAGTCTGGGATTGGCTGTGGTCATACTGATACATAGGACCATGATCTTGGATTAATTTAATAGTTTCAAAGTGAACTGTCTTCCAGAATGTGATTAATCCCATAGGTCAGTCTTAAAATGAAACCAGTTTTCTTGGGCAGGGAATATCTTGGTACCTCGTCAAACAGGAATCAGTTCCATGAGGAACTGATCACCCCAGATCCATAGTCAGGATTTGAATGTCATGATGACCTCTAAGGAGAAAGAAAAAGGTGACCAAACTGAGCTTCCAAATTCATGAAGAACTCTTTCTAGCTATTAGGGCATCTGCCCTAAATGAACATGTATTTTATCCTCTTAGTGTGATTACCTTCCTGAAGGCTCCTTAGCAAGACTAGTGTGATGAAGCAACACTGTGTACTTCTACGGCATGGGTGGTGCAGGGTCAGGGACTATTGGTTTATACTGGAGGACAGTATTTGTGTTCTGTGAAGTAAAGGACTTGGTGTGGCCCAGCATTTCTCAGGCAAAGAAGAGCTAATCTGATAGAGACTCTAAAGTGGTGCATAGCATCAGAAATACAGGTATTTACTTGCACTGGAGTTTATTATCAACTCTAATTGTTTCATCCTATTTTACATGGCACAGTTTATAAGCCTTTGCAGTAGTAAGAATCAAACATATTAAAGCTATTAGGTACCAGAGTTTTTTTCTATATTTATATATATTTTACATCAATTGTGGTCCCCATGGAGTTCCCACCATTTCACCCGTGCACCATCACCTCAGTCCCTTGTGCTCTTTCTGCCCTCATCCCATTCCCCCTCCCCACACACAAAGTGTTTCTGATTTGTCCTTGTCTTTTTGTTTTTGTTGTGTTGTGTTTTTTTGTTATTATTCTTTTCCTTGGTCTCTTATTTGGTTCCCTTATATTCCTCATAGGGGTGAAACCATCCGGTATTTCTCTTTTGCCTTCTAAATCACTCTCACTGAGCACAATCCCTTCTAGTTCCATCCATGTTTCTAGTTTATCTTTTTTATTGCTGAATAGTATTCCATCACGTATATGTACCATATCTTCTTGATCCAGTCATCTATTTTTGGGCATTTAGGTTGTTTCCAGGTCTTACCTATAGTAAGTAGTGCTGCAATAAACATAGGGGGCAGCTTTCTTTTGAATCAGTGTTTTTGTGTCCTTTGGGTAGATTTCAAGGAGTGGGATTGCTGGATCATATGGAAGCTCCATTTTTAGTAGTTTGAGGAACCGCCACACTGCTTTCCATAGTGGTTAAACCAGTTTGCATTCCCACCAGCAGTGTAGTAGAGTTCCTTTTTCTTCAGATCCTCACCAACATTTGTTGTTGCTAATTTTTTTGATATGTGCCATTCTTACTGGTGTGAGGTGGTAGGTACTACAGTTTTAAAAGTTTTTAATAGAATAGTTAAAGCTTACAGGAAAGTTAGACATATGCTAAAAAGAAACCCTGTATACTATACTCTTCAATTATAATACATTTTGCCTCTATTTTCTCTGTTTTTGTCTCTTTTTTCATAAATAATTTTTTTCAGAACCATTTGAGAGATAATTGATGGCTTATTACTCCTTTATGTTCAATAAATATTTCTTAAGAACATTTTCCCATAGAGTCATAATACAGGCCCCTCAAATTAGGAAAAGTACCATATAATCAAAAAACCCCATTCAAATTTTGCCAATTTTCCTTGTAATGTGCTTTAAAAGTCCAGCATCTAGCCTAGGATCACATAATTGTTATCATGTCTCTTTAGTCCCCATGTCAGTCTGTTCCTCAGACCTGTTTTTCATGGCTTTCACATTTTGAAGAAATAGGATGACCCTCAGTTTCACTTTATAACTTTTTCTTAAAAATAATATCAGGATAGGGCCTCCCTGGTGGCACAGTGAGTTAAGCAGCGCACTATGAAGCAAATCACAGCCACTGCAGCACAAGTTCGATCCCTGCTGCCGGCCAGGGAGGGAACCCATATGGCACAGCGGACCTCTCCTGCTGTGCCCGCTGCTCCCCTCAGCGGTGTGCTTCAGTTGATCTGCCTGTTCTGCTCTCCGCTCTCTGTGGTGAATCCTCTCACCCACCCACACCTCTGGCCTGTACCCCAGTGCTTGTATGCATAAATAAATAAATCTTTAAAAAAAATAATATCAGGATAACTAATCTTTGATAAAGGAGCAAAGAATATGCAATGGAATAAGGACAGTTTGTTCAATAAATGGTGCAGGGAAAACTGGACCACCACATGCAAAAGACTGAAACTAGAATACTACCTTACATCATGCACAAATAATCAAAATGGGTAAAATAATTGAACATAAGACCTGAAATCATAAAGTATATCGAAGAAAATATTGGCAAAACACCACATGACATACATCTCAGTAACAAGTTTAAAAACTCATTCCCCAAAGCAAAGAAAGTGAAGGAGCGATAAACAGCTAGGATTACATCAAACTAAGAAGCTTTTGTACAGCAAAAGAGACATTAACCAAAACAAAGAGACACCCTACTCACTGGGAGAAAATCTTTGCATATAGTACAACTGATCAGGGAGTGATTGCAAAGATCTGCAAAGAGCTCACCCAACTCAACTAAAACAAAGTAAACAATCTAGTCAAAAAATGGGCAGGGCCTCCCTGGTGGCGCAGTGGGTTAAGCAATACACTATGAAGCAAACAGTAGCCACTGCAGCACAAGTTCGATTCCTGTCCCTGGCCAGGGAGAGGATCCACATGGAGCAGCAGACCTCTCTGCTGGCGCCCACTGCTCCCTTCAGCAGTGTGCTTCAGTCAATCTACCTATTCTGTTCCCTGCTCTGTCTCTGGTGAATCCTCTCACCTCCTGTGACTCTCATCTGTACCCAGCTGTTGAATACATGGATAAATAAAATCTTAAAAAAAAATGGGCAGAAAAGCTAGAAAGACATTTCTCCAAAGAAATGCAAATGGCCAACAGGTATATGAAAAAATGTTCAACATCACTCATTAGTGAAATGCAAATTAAGAACACCATGAGATACCATACACTTTACACCCATGACAATGGCACATATTAAAAAAAAAAAAAACTAGCAACAACAAATGTTGTAGAGGATGTGGTGAAAAAGGAACTCTACTACACTGCTGGTGGGAATGTATAGTCCAACCACTATGCAAAGCTGTGTGGAAGCTCCTCAGACTACTACAAGTGGAGCTTCCGTATGACCCAGCAACTCCGCTCCGCGGAATCTATCCAAAGGACACCTGCACCCCTATGTTTACTGCAGCACTTTTCACAATAGGTAAGCCATGGAAACAACCCAAATGCCCAAACATAGGTGATTGGATCAAGAAGATGTGGTATATTTACATTTTTCAGGGGAGGTGGAGGGAAAGGAACAAAACAAAACGGTTAGGAAGAGCACAAGGTACTATGGTGATGGGGCACCATGAATTGGTGGTGGGAATTTTACTGGTTCTACACCTGGGAGGAGAAAGTATAAATTGTACAAAAATGAAGAATGATGTATATATATAATTTTTAAAAAGTGGAGTTTCAAAAGGATACACTAAAATATCTGAATGGTTTCCCATGAGCTGATAGTCTTCTTTATGGATTTAAGACGCAATGAGTGTGTGGGGTTATGATGATAAACAAGATTTCTTTAAAGAATTGCTTTTACTACAATAATAAAGATATTGAACAATCAGGAAAAAAAAAGTTTATTAAGGAACTGCTTGGTTTTGACCCAGATTTATACTGAAACATTTGACCAAACACATTCAGTGGCAAGAGGTATGCTCTGAGTATTTTTCATTGTTCTCTGCTTTATTACTTCTCACATCTTATCCATTTCCTCTTTCTGAATTTATGTACCAGAGAGATATGGGGGCTGAGCTGGCCTCCACATGTTCTTTTATCTTGTGTGACTAATTCATGATATGTTTTCTCAAAAAAAAACTGGATTTTATATAAGAAATTAGAGTCATTTTAATAGGGAGTCAAACAAAGCTCTAAAATAGATGCATAATGTACCTTTTCTTCAAGGCTTAAATGCCAAAGAATGAGTTGACAAAACAGAAACTGGCTAAAAAAATTTCACAAAAGAAAGTGAAATACAAAAAATAAACATAAAAGATGCCCAGTCTCATTAATAAATTATTTTTCCCCAGTTAGCCAAGATGAAAAAGAGTGAAAATATCCAATGCTAATGTTTGTGTGGGGAGTAGGATTCTTGTACATTATTGGTGGAATAGTAAACAAGTATAATCTCTCAGCATGGCAAGCTGGCAATAGGATCAAAATTTTGAATTAACATACACTAACCCAACAATTGCACTTTAGATAAAATAACAGAGTCACTTTTGGGAAATCAGAAATAATTTTCCTTTAATGGGATTTTGATAAAATATTGTACTTTCATATAATCACATATTACATAATGTTAAAATAACTATCAACATAGAAATACATTTATTGATAAAATGGTTACTGATGTTATTTATTTTTTATCACTCTTCATTTTTGTACAGTGTGTGCTTTCTTCTCTCAGATGTAGTTCCTGTAAAATTCCCACCACCAATATACCCGTGCCCCATCACTATACACCCTGTGCTCTTCCCTCCTGTTTTGCTCCCTTTCCCTATCTCTCCCCTGCAAAATGTTTCTAATTTATATTTGTCTGCTAATTTTTTATTATTATGTTTTTCCTGATCCCTTATTTGTTTCCCCTATATTCCTCCTATAAGTGAAGCCATTCGATATTTTCCTTTTTCTTTCTGGCTTATTTCAGAGAGCATAATCCCTTCCAGCTCCATCCATATTGATGTGAATGGCATGAGCTTATCTTTTTTGATCGCTGAATAATATTCCATTGTGTAGATATACCATATCTTCTTGATCCAGTCGTCTGTTTTTGGGCATTTGGGTTGTTTTCATGGCTCACCTATTGTGAAAAGTGCTGCACTAAACATGGGGGTGCAAGTGTCCTTTTGGATTAGTGTTTTTGTGTCCTTTGGGTAAATTCCGAAGAGTGGAGTTGTTGAGTCATATGGAAGCTCCACTTGTAGTAGTCTGAGGATCCTCCACACAGCTTTGCATAGTGGTTGGACTACTTTGCATTCCCACCAGCAGTGTAAGGAGAGTTCCTTTTTCACCACATCCTCTCCAACATTTGTAGCTGCTAGTTTTTTTTTCCAGTAGGTGCCATTCTTATTGGTGTCAGGTGGTATCTCATGGTGCTTTTAATTTAGGTGCATTTCCCTGATTATGAGTGATGGTGAGCATTTTTTTCATATTCCTGTCGGCCATTTGCATTTCTTCTTTGGAGAAGTGTTTTTTTTAGGTTTTACACCCATTTTTTGAGTGGATTTAATAACTCTCCTATTTCATTTTATTCTTTCCTCCAAAAATATTTAAAATGGCAGAAATAGAATGCAAAAGATGTTGGCCCAAAGATAGGTCTTTACTATACAATTTTAAATGCTATATATATTTTAAAAATCCAATATCATTTGTATTATGTAAGATCACCCAGTTATCAGGTGTCTAATTTAGGTTGGCAAGGGAATTTTGAAGCTGGAAAATAAGGCTTCAGCTAATGCAGGTTTCATCCTTTCTCTTTAATAGCAAAATTTAGAGGAATAGGAGCAAAGAATATGCACAAATATTTGCTCCATATGAGCTTATATGTGGCACAAGTTTCAAATCTTAGCTGATACATGCAAAGTGTCCATGAAGAAATGCACAATGTTTACTATACTTGGAGGGAAGAATACAACATCAGAAAAGTAAGTCAGGAATGGAATGCATTCAGTTCTCACTTTTTATTCAATCAAATCCATCAGTGAACCAACTATAGTTGATAGTTACTGAAAGCCAGTATAGTGGTGCTCTGGCAGATACAAGATGAATACAGTATGCACAAACCTGAAATAGTAGGGGAACATCCCTGAGAATGTTATTGTAAGGGGGGGCAGCAGTTTAGAGGAGAGCAACCCACTACTGTGGATATGAGGGAGAGGGAGTGTTAGGGTAGTTAGAGAAAGACTTCATGAAGAAGTGGAATTTGAGTTGGACCTGGCAAGGTGGTAATAATTGCATAGGTAGAAGGGAGGCAGGGGGTATACTGAGTTCTGGCAAATAGAAGGCACAGAGGTGGCAGCTGGAAATTTGTGGAGGAAACTTGATAAGAAAATGTGCATTTTGAGCAGTGCTGAGGACAGGAGGCTGCCCCAACAGATGCAGGGAGCATCCTGAAGAACTGGTATGTTGTAACATCCTAGTCCATGTTAAGCCATGTTAGAGCCTGAGGTAAAAGGAAAGCCCAATAATGCCGATCTTGTCTTTATTTGAACTTGATTTTTTTGTTCATTGTGGGTCTTTTTGCATTAATTTTGATTTAAAAAAGCATATAAAAATATTAATTACTGTGGTTTTTGACACCATCTTAAATTTTGTGCCCAAGGCAAGAGTCTCATTGCCCAACCTTTGCCTCAGTTCTGTGTTCTATTTCTGAAGTTTGGTGGTGGGGAAATGGGTATTGATTTTATTATTATAACTTATAGCTTACTCATGCTAAATAATTCTTTGGTTAGTAGACTGCATTTAATACAAGCAATTAAGATAAATTAGAATTAAAAAAAATAATTTAGAACTTTAGAGCCTGAAGTAAAGGAAAAAGAATCCTTTGTGCTCCTGAGTCATTCTCTAGGGAGATGAACTACCTGTTGCTGTAGCATGTGCAATGCAAGCAGAAAAGGGTTGTTTTGTTCACATCTAAGTGGGTGAAAGAGCTACAGGGGGAAGAGGAGACAGATGCTCTTTTCTACTTGGAGCTAGGCCTCTAGTAACTCCGCTGCTGTAGCCAGAGTGATTCTGCTTTGAGACCAGAAGCAAATGCTGACAAATGGGCCCCACAAGGTGGATTTGGCTATATGTCACGTAAACAAGCCTTCCAGCCATGCTCAAAGAGAAGCTACTCACTGGGCCACAGTGCTCAGCCCAGGGCCATGACCAAGAAATGGTGAGAAATTGCTGAACTCTGTAAATATCTCAGGGTTACTTGTATCCAGGAGAAGAGGTGGTATTTGACATAAAGTATATTCCTAGTACATCTAAAAAGGTACAATTTGAAAATGACCTCTCTTGTTCATCAGTAAACTGGTAACTAATGACTGATTATTTGAGCCCGGGAAGTCAGTCAGCATGCAGCACAGTACAGGCCCAGGGAACGATGGGAAGGTGCAGGCTGCTCCCTGTGCTTGTCACCAGGTACATGCTGTCACTTGATGAAGACCTCCCAGTCAGCGCCAATGTTCAGAGAGAGCTTCTTTAGGCTCAGGGTGGACGTTTTGGCACAGTATGTAAAAGCCACGGGCTGATCTTTACTACCTAAATATCAAAATAATAAGAGGGAAAGTTGCATAAATATGTAGGAGAGAAAATATTTTCTTTGTATCTGAAATGTTTCTTACTCTGTCATTAAGCCTTATACCCAAGTTAGGAGAATCCAAATTAAAAGCACTTTAAATCATAGACTTCCATGAATGTTTAAAACATGAAATGCTTCTTTAATTTGAATGCAACATTGGTTGAAAAGAAACTGTAAAGAACAAATTGATTGCTTGTTTTTTTCAAGAAATGTAATAGGGGACCTTCCCTGGTGGCGCAGTGGGTTAAGCAATGCACTATGAAGCAAACCGCAGCCACTGCAGCACGAGTTCGATCCCTGATGCTGGCCAGGGAGGGGACCCACATGGTGCAGCAGACCTCTCCTGTCTCGCCCACTGCTCCCCTCAGCAGTGTGTTTCAGTTAATCTGCCTGTTTTGTTCCCCGTTCTGTCTCTGGTGAATCATCTCACCCCCACACCTTTGGCCTGTACCCCAGTTCTTGTGTGCATAAGTAAATAAATTTAAAAAAAAAACAAGAAATGTAATAGGTAAGAAAGGATACGTCCATTCTATGCCCTTTAATAAATTCCATAAATAGGAATAGGATTCTCTAGGGTTTCAGGTAGCCATAGTTTAAAAAATAATCAAAGAAGCTACAATATTGCTTCAAGTCTTAAATAATTTCCCTTAGAAAAATATCAATAGCTCATAGTTAGTAGAAAGCCCAGTTGATGAAGAGAAGCAGGCTGGCCTTGTTCCTCCTTGTTACTCGCACACAAATGTACTTTCTCTATTAGAAGTACAGGGTCCATTTGGGCTAAGCACACTGTGTTAATCTGAGGACTAATTATCTCGTCATTGCAAATACTTCTATATTTACAAATATAAACGACCAATTTCCTTACCCAGTGAGTGGGTGGTCACAGAAGATGGCTGCTTCTTGAGGCCTATCACCCAGATCTGCTCCACCACACACTTGCTGAGATAATGACCCTTCTCATCAACACAGCTGGAATACAATACACAAATGGCGTAAAGAAAGGAGAGGGGCTTGGATTGGTCATCAGGTCAGTATCCCCAGCCTTGTGAGTTCCTTCTGATCTTTTCCTATGAAATTATGAGCCAAATAGGTCATACTTACTAAGATGGAGAGATGGAAAAAGATGACTTTATGTGCTAAAGACTAACTGACAGTGGCCAAGCCAATTTCCCTTTAACAAGATTTGGAGCGCATCACATAAGGAAACTGAAATCACAGATAGGACTTGGACACTGGAATCAATTTGTAAGAAAGCAGATACTTAATGAATTGTTAACTGGATGAATAGCTGGGACTAATGCAAATTTAAATTATTTTAAAAGATCTTTTTAGAGGTGAAGGAAAGGAATATGGAGACAACAATGAAGAGAGGTATATGGAATGGTTGAAAAATATTCCAGGGGGACATAAGAGACTCCTGAATTTCCTTTATTCCATGAATACAATAAATGTAAATTTACCCACAGAGTTATTAACTCCCTTTGGAGAACAAAGATGGAACACTCTCTAACCCCATATACAAAATTAACTCAAAATTGATTAAAAACTTAGATGTAACAATAAAAGACAGAGAAGAAAACATTGGCAATATATTTCATACCGTAATGAAGGTGTTTTCAGAGACTAAACCCCTATAATGAGGGAAATAAAGGTGAAAATAGGAAATTGGGTGACTAGAATAGGTAGGAGGAAGGAAGAAAGTTAGGAAGGAAGGGAAGGGCGGGAGGAAGAGCACATCAACTGGACATTTGTGAAAAGACAAAAGCAGCAACTTCCCTAAAGGTGTACCTCAAAGACCTATAGTAGATTGAGAGAACTTAATTTGGGGGTCTGTGCTTTTTTTTCAATATACTTTCATGATAAAAACTCACCAAATTGGGCAGAGAAGGAATATACCTTAACATTTAAAGGCCATGTATAACAAACCCGTAGCTAACATCATGCTAGTGATGAAAGCTGACGGCAAAACCCTCAAGATCAAGAACAAACAAGACTGCTCACTCTTACCACTTTCTAGCTGCCATTACCTGTTAGTCAAAACACCTGAACGGAATGAAAATTTCCTGTGCAAGAACTGCTTCTGGTGGAGGTACTGGAATGAATGGCCGTCGTCGAGATACAGTTCACCCATGGCAGAACCCTGGAGAGTCAATGACAGGTAGAGAATGTACTTACAGGATAACTTTCAAGATAAAGAATGTCACTGCCTAGGTAATAGTCAATGCTGAGTTGCAGAGCAATAAAGGTCGCAGTTGTCTGGAAGGAACATTCTGTTATTTTCAGTTCTTGGAGTTCTTTTAAGAACAATTCTAGGAAGATCAGCCAAACTGGACAGAGACAAGCTGGATCAGAAATGTTCTAGATAAACATCAGAAGCACCTATGCTAGAGGCAAGGTTCACCACTTTTACATAATGTCTCCGATTTAAAAGGCTATCTCCACAAAGGTGGTTACAAAGAAGTAACAAATGACACGTGTAGAGTAATATTTTTCAAATACCTTAGTGCTTAGAGCCACCTGGAGTCCATAAGGGGAATCCGCCATGCAGCCCGTGGATTTTCCTAAGGTGGTCTTTATTGGTACTATACTTCCACCTCGTTGAAACACTGGTATCTATAAAAGAGTCACACTCAGGGAAGGATATTCAGAGAAGGCAATTTCAGCGTAGAATTTTTAAATACTTTATTGTATAAGACACATTCTTTGCAAGAAAGTCTTAAAGATAGAATAAATTCGTGAGCACAGAGATGGCAAATATGGCAGCTGGCATTAAAAAGAAAAGAGTGCAAACCCTAGAAACTGGTCCATATTTGTAATAGGGAAAATCCTTAGCCTTCATCAATCTATTATCTGTTCTGCACATCCTATAAAAAGCTTTTCTTGTTTTGTATTTTTAATTTTCCTTCAATATAATAACCGTGTTTATCTCTAGAGTCATACTAAAGAGTGAATTCTGTGTAAGCAGGCCCAGATATCTGAGATCATTGTCTTGGTAATGGGATTCATATAACTTGATAATTTTTAAAAATAACATCAGTGCCTCCTGATTAACCTTCCTGCTATGCATGGCCATAGTAGTGGTTGTGACTCAGCTGTAGGAACAAAATTCTCTTTAGAAATGCAGACTGAATGGGCCATTTGATTCTAACATCATAACTGACAGCATTCCCTTTGGGCCAGTAGGTCTGAGGTTACAACTAAAATCTCATGTTTCTGGGAAGTGGGCCTGTGGGAGGTCATTCTGTATGGCATGTATGGTGACCACCATGAAAACTCTTTCTCCAGTGTTATTATTTTTCTTAGAGAAGCAAATGTGAACATATGGGGGAAGAGTGGTTGGGGCCCAGTGCTCATACCATGGTATCAGACTATATGTCACTTTAAAACCTTTTCTTACATTTTAACAGATGATTGATACACTTCCTGCACCACACAACTCACTGATTTAAAGTGTGCAGTGAAATGATTTTTAGTATATTCAGTCATGCAACTGTTGTCACGATCAATTTTAAAACATTTTCATCACCCCAAGAGAAACTCTTATCTATCTGCAGTCATTCCCTGTTGCCCCCCAAACCCTCTTGCTGCCCCAGGTCTGGGCAGCCACTAAGCTACTTTCTGTCTCTACGTGTACGTGTTAGGTAGACCACTAACATCCTTGGTTTTTCCTGCAAAGGCACTTGTAATGCCCTGAAATTTTGTGCTCCCCTACCCCAAATTCATATGTCAAAACCCTAACTCTCAGTTAATGTACTTGGGGGTAGGGCATTCATGGAGGTGGGCAAAGTTAAATGAAGTCATAAAAGTGGGGACCTGATGATAGGATTTGCATTGTTACAAGAAGAGACACGAGAGCTCTCTGTCTCCCACCATGTGGGGGCACAGTGAGAAGGCAGCTGTTACCAGTCAGGATGAGCACTTGCTTTCTCAGGAACTGAGTGGGCTTCTTTACCTGGGTCTTTGAGCCTCCGTAATTGTAAGAAAATCAGTTTCTGTTGTTGAAGCTATGGCGTCTATGCTGTTTTGCTATGGCAACCCAAGCTAATAGAGCACATGAAAAAAAATTGTATGAAAATAACTTACAGTGTCCAAAGCTACTGGAATCTTCACAATGTGTGCTCCTTCCCAAAGAGCAAATGTCTTAGAGTCATACCAGATCTGAAAGGAATAGGCCTAATAAAAAAGAGTATACGAGCAACTCTGTTCATAATTTAATTATTCAGTGAGACACCCACTCATTTGGATTTCAAATTACCAGAAAACTAAAATAAATATAATTAAAAAAAAATCTTAAGTATGAATTAGAAAGAACATACACTTCTAAGAAGATTCCAAAAGGCTAACGGTACTATGACAGATAAGTTTGTCTGAAAGGCCATTCATTTGACCATCCATACATCGAGAAGTTGTTAATGAATGATGGGTAGATAGGCTGGGTACATATTAGTGAACAGAAAGGCATAATTCCCACTCTCATAGATTTTATAATTCAATTGTCTTATAAAAACCTAATGCATCTAGTAGTAAAAGAGATGATGAAAGAAAAAACAAAGAAAAGCATATTACAAGCAAATGAATTACAAATATGACAGCAGAAGGGAAAACTTTAGAGAAGGAAACATATGAGGAAAAAAAATGGAAACTTGAATTATTATTATTATTTCTTTCAATTTTTTGGGTACAATTTAGGGATGAGATTCAAAATCTTAGCTGAAATTCCTATCAAGGGAGGTTAGTTGCTAATGTCCCACAACAATTCTATTAAGTAATTTAAAGGGATAATTATTAAAATATTACCAGAAGCAGCATAAAACCAAAACCTTTCTTTTCCTCCTTTTTTTTTTTTTTTTTGTTTTGCCTCTATTTTTTAGCTCAGCACAATTTCTGGCAGCCAAGAGTTCATTCTGCAGATTCATCTCCTGGGATTACCATATCTTTTATGTAGCTAGGCTATTGAGTCTGTCCACTCCTACTGTGAATGTGAGACTGTCATTAGCTTCGTGAACGCTAAAGTCACTGGGATTGTCAGGCTGTGTTTGGCTGAATTCGATTTGTTGATGTAAAGGATTTTTATCTGTGTAAAGAAATATCCTCTTAGCTTTAATTTCTTGTAATATCTTTATTGAATTCAAGTAGCTCTAGACAGTTAGTGTGAGTGAAAGGTTTAAAAAAAATGATTCAAATGCGATTTGGGGATTGTCTGCCCACTGTTTTCAAAAGTAATCAGAATACAAGGCATAGGGTATGTGTTCTGTTGCTATACAAAGATCCGCAACCTAGGAGCGATCTAACTGGACAGAACATCTGCAGATCAGACCTGGAGCTTAGTCACCAAGCTCCTCATCTAGCAAGTACTTATTGGAGGCCTGCTATGCTGGGTACCAGTGTAGCGGCTAGAGATACAGCAGTGAACAGATAAAAATTACTGCCCTCAAGAAGCTGACATTCTAATGGTTGTTGCAGTAATAAACAAAACATCTAAGTAAACATTTAACAAGAGAATGTTAGTAGGTGGAATGTTCTATGGAGAAAAAGAAAAGAAGGAATGCTGGACAGTACTGGGGGAAATTTAAGATTTAGAATCCTAAACAGGTGGTCAGAGAAGTCTCACTGAGAAGGATATATTTAAACAAAGACTTGAAGGCGAGGGAATGGCCATACAGAAAGGTGGGGAAGAGTGACAGTGAGTCAGTCCCCCTATACTGTGTTATGTGGTTCTAGTTAAACAGTGAGATAAAGGTCTGTCGAGAAATACTTGGCTCTTTCACCCAGTGTTTGTGAAAATGTAGCAGAAGAAATAATCACAGAAGCCTCTGGGAAACAGCACTCAAGCAATAGATCATTAGTAAACATGTGTGGGCTAAGTCAGAAAGTTGCCACCTCAAGGGAACCTACTGCTTTGTTAGAATCAAATTTAGAAACTCTCAGCAGAGATGCCTGGCAGGACAACTTCTTTAGTTGGTGTTGTGTTCAACCTTTTCTCAGATTTCTGTTTGGCAGGGGTTCCTTTGTAAAGAGTCTTCACTTTCAAAACTAGAAATTACTGGAAGGACCAGAGGAAAGAATGTGGTTCATGAAAATACTGGAGAAAAGTTCATTATTATATTAGTAATGATGAGTGTAACAGGCTGAATGGTGGCTTCTCAAAAAGACATTCACTTCCTAACCCCTGGAAGGAGTGAACAGCCCCTTCTGGGGTAACAGATTTGACTAAAGGATGGAAATTGAGATAAAGAGAATAGCTAAGACTATCCAGGTGGGCCCTGATTGCCATCTCAAGTGTCCTCATAGCGAGAGATGGAAAGGAGAGCCAGACACAGGGGAAGGCCAGTGGAGAAGGAGGCAGAGATTGAGTGATGCGGCTGCAAGCCGGGGAGTGCTGAGGATTGGGGAGCCTCTGGGAGCCTCTCTCCAGAAACTGGGAGAGAGGCATGGACTAGACTTTCCTTCAGAGGCTCCAGCAGGAACCAACCCTGCTGACACCTTGATTTTGAACGTTAAGCCTCCAGAACTGTGAGAGAATGAATTTTTTGTTTTTTAAATAAAGCCATCATTTTGGTGGCGGTTTGTTACAGCAGCTTCATGCACTAATACAACAACCAGAGTAATATTACATAAAGCTGGGTGGAGGGGAATGCTGGCCCTGGGTGTGGTTTCATGGTATTGCCATCCTATCACCTGATGGTACTGAGCTGTGAGTGTGGTTTGATTCAGCTACCTCACCACTTCATTGAAAGCCTGGGAATATCTTGACATAGCCATCCCGTATCAGCCTAGTCTCTTCTGTAGCTCTTTCCCCACCTGCTGAAGCCTGTGAAGGTGCTCCAGGCCTCTCCATGAACTGTGTCCGTCCTGCTCCATTCCATTTCTTCTGCTCCGGTCTGGTACCTCCCATTTCTTTCCTGTCTCTTCTCCTGGTCCCCTTGGATGTATCTGTTGTCTGTCACTGCAGCCCTTGGGTTATTCCCACCTCTCTCCTATGCCCTGCCTGAGTTTAGTGCCCTGAGCTCCAGTAGATCCAGGATGATATATATAATGACAGTAATCAATGGCATAACCAATAAAAGTGCAGAGAGAGGCAGGAGAGGGGATAGAGGAAAGTCACTGTTGTTACTTTTTACCCAGTTTGGTGCATGTTTGGATTCAGATCAAGTCAAAACCATGCAGCAGAATCTCTTCATACTGATGACTTCCCACCCCCTCCGTCGTTTGATTCTTCACAGTACATTGAAGTTTTCTGCTCTGTCTAAAGCTTTCATGTGTTTGCAAGGATTCATTTAGCCACAAGTCAAAGTGTAAAGCTAAAGAACTATCCTGACCCTCTTTGGTGTCACCCACTCGGCTTTCTCCCCGCTCTTCATTAAGTTTTTTGACCTTTGGAGATAGTGGTCATGACTTACAAGAATCTTCAGTTGCCATAGTCATTGGAGCTGTGTTCACAACTGCTTAATGAAGAACTGTTTCTAAATGGGCTAACTCCTCAGGATGAGGGGGAGAGATGTGAGATACTAAAACAGCATGGCTATTTATCATTTACTCTTACCTCATCTGATCCTGGCAGAAGCACGTCAACCATGGTGGCTTTTGGTTCTGTGACTGGATGAACCAATAAAGCACTTCCTTAAAAAACAGAGAAGAAATAAAGGTGAGTGTCATAATAAACAGTATTAAAATATCTTTTCCTTTTAACTGAATGCTTTTGAAGACTGTGAACCTCTTGAAAGCAGAGATCTTGGTGAACTGAACCAGTGATATATCAAAGAGATGCATTGTAGAAAGAGGACAGAGGTAACAGTATTATTACCTCTCATGAGCCCTGGGACCCTAACAGTGTAGCACAGTCTCATTTTGTGCAGAACTGCTAGTGAGCCAGCAGTCTGAAAGTGACAATGTACTTCACCAATGCGTCATAGTGTGTTACCAGTGATTTTGATGATGGTGAGTATACAACTAGTATCCAGAATGTGGTCAGCAGATCATGCTGTAGTGACTCACATCCTCTTCACTGAACAGTTGTCACTGGGGAAGCTATCCTTCTCTTAGAGGCAATCTGGATTATTCATTTTGTTTTGAACTTGACACTATATATATATACATATACACACTCATATATATATATATACAGATATATATATAATTCATCTTTTTATGAATTCACTCTCTAATTCAACAAATATTCACTGAGAGTCCACTGAGTGCCAGGCATGATGCTATAGGTTCTGGGGATATTGTGGCAAACAGGACAACCTGGGCCTTGCCCTTGTGAGGTTTTTAGCTCATGACTATAGATATTGAACAAGTCATTGCAAATTAATTAGAATGAAAGCAAATACCAAGAAGAGGAAAGTACAAAATGGAATAAAAGTTATGTAATAGAAGTGACTGACTTTGACTAAGATAGGTGGAAGCAACTTTTGTCAGGGAAGGTTTCTTAAAGGAAATAACTGTTTATTTATAAAGCTGAGGTCTAAGGCTGAGTGGACAGCTAAAGAACTAGGCTTTTTACATTTTGGGCTTTCTATTCTTTAGAAACAGCATTCACCTTTTGGACAATTTTCTGCTGAGCCTAGTTTCTTGAGTCCTATTCCCAAGACGATAAACCTCTATGTTCTAGATTTCATGACTAACTCATGTCAAAAAGAGGACAGCAACAACAACAAAAAATCCTATTTTGTATATGAAATAAGCTACTGTGGGTCTTTATTACGATGTACCTTTTACCTACTTACCTTCCCTGTATATTATGACAAGCCTAAGAGTGGACCCAAAACAAAATCCCAATTGCATACATAAATAGAGACACCTGACATATTTATTGTAATTTATTCAAACAGTTTGTTTATTGGACATTAACAGAAACAATATTATGAGAAGAGCTCTATGACAATTAGATTAGAGCTATGATCCACTAATATACTAAAAATCTTAGTGATGGGATTTTTTGGCTTTCGTGACATTAGGAATTTATTTTAGTACTCAACACTAGAAAATATGACAAAAATATACAGTATGTACCATAACTATAATTAATCAAGAAATGCTCACCCAGCATGTATTCATCTTCCACACCAAATGTCTCAAATTCCTCAGGGAACTCTATCCACAGAGGCCTGAGGGAAGGGAGAAAAATACCTTTCTTCAACTTCATTAAGATGTTTTTATTACAGTCCAATTACTTTGTTTGCAGTTTTATAAGTGTTCAGTGGAAACTGGAAAAGACTAAAGAGCCACAACTCATTATTCATGTGAGTCAAGATTTTATGAGCAATTGCTGTTACTACTATATATTTTTCTTTTATGAAAGGGCCAGCTGTTAAGATTGAGAGATCTTTCACCTGCAATTTTTTTCCTTCTGATTGCAATGTACTAAATACTGTCCTGACAGATAGAATTTCCTACAAGTACAAATGTCTGACATATGCAGTGTCAAACATATTAAATATTTGTAAAATTCATATTTTATAATATTATAAAATCTTGTGCCTTTTTTTTTCAAGCCATCACTCCCTCTCATGTATCCTTGATAATTACCTACTGTTTTTTTTAAAGTTTTATTTATTTATGCATACAAGAACTGGGGTACAGGCCAGAATTATGGGGGGGGGGTAAGAGGAGTCACCAGAGACAGAGCCTGGACAGAACAGGCAGATCAACAGAAATATACTGCTGAGGGGAGCAGCGGGTGAGGCAGGAGAGGTCTGCTGTGCCATGTGGGTCACCTCCCCAGCTGGCAGCAGGGATTGAACTGGTACTTCAGTGGCTGCAGTCTGCTTCATAGTGCGTTGCTTAACCCACTGCGCCACCAGGGAGACCCCTACCTACCATTTTAAATGAAGAGAATTTGTTTTTCTTGTTAAACTGGCAATATTTTTGGAGGGTTGAAAAATTTGGTGCATTTTTAAAGAAAATTCTCATTGTGCACAATGAGCAGTTTTATGCTATAAAAATAACAACTTTCAATGTCTCTGTATCAACAAGTCTAATTTTTTAAAAAATTCATGAAGATATTTTTAATAGAAGAAATATATATTCAGCTTATTCACTGACTTTTGCAATAACATAATCCTTTCTCATTTAATGGTTATAAAGTAGTGGTCTCTAACTCTGACTGAGGTCTAGAAACACCACAGAAACAGCTAATAGACATAGATCTGTGGGATACCCACAGAACATTCTAGTTGGTTTGAAGGTGTGGCCTTGAAATCTGTATTTTTAAAAAGTTCCTCAGGTGATTATAATCCCGGCCAGTCTAGGAGCTACTGATCTTCAAGTCTCGGTATCTTATGTGTATGTCTGTGTGTATTGTTCTAGAACTTAAAAAAAGTGTTTTTTTTCATATTCTATTCTCCAAATAGAATCAGAATATAATTTATACACTAGGAAATATGTTTACATCAAACTTGAAAATGTTTAGACCTGAGGGTCTTTAAACTTAAGGATTTAACCTCAAACTGCAGAGTAAGTTGTTCTTCTTGAGTGGATGCTTGTGGGTAATGAATGATTCTGTTACAGTCACTTTTTTATTTGAAAAGCTCTATTTCTGTCTCCTAGCAAATATTAACCCTTGAATCAAAGTAGTAGGAGATCAGATCCCAGTTTTTATCTTCTGTGACCTCAATTTTCAGCTCACAGATGGAGCTCCATAAGCTGACTTGACAGTTGATTATCACACAGTCTTCACCTTTCCCCTTGACATCATTCCATCCAGACTGGCTGAGGGGTGTCCTGGTATCTATTAGTTGCAGGAGCCCTAACTGGTGAAGCTTTTTCTTTTTTGAGATAACCTTCATTTACAGCACTGCATGTAATTCAGAGGCAGGGGGCCACATCTCCTCGGAAGCCATTTTACCTCATGACAGGTTCGGAAGTCACGTGTGCGTGGTAGAACAGAGAATATAAATAAGGCAGAAGGGCATAGCGTGCTCTAATGGCTTCCCGGATGAGTCGGGTATGTTCCTCCCCAAAAAGCCAGGGTTCCCGACGCTTGGTGTTCATGGTGGCGTGGCCACGGAAGAAGGGCTGGTAGGCTCCGGCTTGGTACCAGCGCACCAGCAGCTCTGCCTCTGGATTCCCGATGAAGCCACCTACATCAGCTGATTATTCAGTCAAAGAGAGGCCAAGTGAGGCAACCAGGCTTATAACAAATGATGTGCAGAGATAAAAATTAAGTTGAGGACTGACAGGACAAAGGCACTGCATACACGCTCAAATGATAGGATAAAATCATGGCCTCAAATTGGGGAGCACCTACTAAAAAACTCAGACTATTTGGGGACCTGAAAATATACTTTCTGGATCTTCTCTTTTTGTCAAATATCAGACTTTCCTGCCAGACTGACATTCCTATAAGTTCCTGAACTCAGATAATCCAGAAATTTGAAATGTCTGTCTCATTAAATAAGTCTGTTTAGAGGTGGGTGGAAATCACAAGTGATTTTCTTTGAAAAATCAAAGCTTAAGTAAAATGAAAATTATAGAAAGAACTAGATAGAATTTCATGCTTAGCTCTTAAGCAGGATACTTTGTTTTCCTATTACATGTGGATCAATGCTATAAAAATACATGTATCAAAAAAGTGATAGTAAGTTATCACTATTCCTTCAGAAAACCAGAAGCCCTGGAATTGAAGCCATCCTGAACGACTGCCATATTGAGATCTCTTGTCTGCACAGAATTATCAGGAATTGAGTAAGGCAATTTATCTGAGAATCTTATTCTAACTAAATCTATCTTTTTAAAAGAGCATATCTTTTTAAAAGAGCACATCTTTTTAAAGTTGAATTATGTCACAGAACTTAAAACCAGTTGAGTAAAAAAAGGATTTCTGTAAAGCTGATTTCTGATATACTAAATTCATTTTTATTCTCTCCATTTTTTTTTTTCATTTTCAAGAAGAAAAGCTATTTCAGGAAGAGAAACTCAGTTATCCTATATGTCTGTGGAGGACGCATTAAGAGAATGAAGGAAAGAAACACACTGGCTTCCTTCCTGACAAGCTACTTTATGTCCTCAGTTTAGCTCTGAAGCATCCCTTTAACTTCCTTTCTAATCTGCTCTCCTCTACTGTCTTCATTTTGACTTCCCCACACTTATCTCTGCCCAAAATAGCTAATGAGAAGGGATTTGTGATTAGTTTTGACAAAAACACCTTGGCTTTTTATTTTCTCTCATTTCAAGCATGAGGATCATCTTACCTCCACAAAAAGAGATCCCAGTAATGCTGAGAGTGAGTAGCATTGGGATAGAAATTTTCAGGTAACTCCATTCTGCTGTGTTGTCACCTGTCCATACAGCACCTTTGGTCACCAGTGACAAGGCAGTAAAAGAAAACCACTAATCATTAGTCCACACACTCAATTTCAATTTAGAGCCTTCATTTGTAATAGGAATATAATATATGAGAATATATATTAATATAAAGGAAAACATCACTTTCTTAAAATACATAAATTTGATTTTCTACAATGAAAATATATTGTTTCGAATGTGAAAAATCCACAAAACAAACATTTTGTGAAAATTTTCTGAAACTGCACTTATTTTTGAAATCTAACTGAATCCTGATTTCAGGAGACACAAGTTGTTTACCTGTTCACCTACTTATGGACATTTGTATTCTTTCCAAATTTTGGCTGTTATGAATGAAGCTGCCATAAACACTTGTGTACATATGTTTGTATGACATATGTTTTCAGTTTCCTTGGGTTAATACATGGGAGTGGGATAGATGAATACTTTAAGAAAGCTTTGAAATGTTTAGTAAAGTGTTTATACCATTTTACATTCTCAATGGATTTAAGTTCAGTTGCTGTACATCCTTACAACACTTAAGGACAGTCAGTCTTTTTAACCCTAGCTACTTTAAGGGGTATGTAATGGTGTTTTTCGATGGTTTCAATTTTTATTTCCCTAATGACTAATTGAACGTCTCTTCATGTGTTTGATGTTCATTCATGTCTTCTTTCGTAAAGGGTTTTTTGCTCATTTCTAAAAGTAGAATGTCTTTTTTTTTTTTAACTGTAAAAGTTGTTTTTATATTTTGGATATACAACCTTTGTCATATTTGTAAATATTTTCTCAGTCTATGACTTGCTTGAGTTTTCCTTTTCTTAAAATCTTAAACTTTAAATTTTGGTAGAGGACAGTTTATCAGGATTTTTATAGTTCATACTTTTTGTGATTTATCCAACAAAAATTTTACATAACTCAAAAGTCATACAAATTTCTCCTATGTTTTCTTATAGAAGCTCTTTGTTCTAGCTTTTATAATTGAGATGTAGATTCCATTTTGAGTTAGTTTTTGTGTATGTGTGAGGTAAAGATTGAAATTCTTTTTTTAAAATGTTTTCCTCCCACGTGGACATTGGGTTTGTTCCAGCACTATTTAATGAAAAAGCTCCTTTCTCCACTGAATTGCCTTGGCAACTTTGAGAATGAGAGACAAATTAATGGATCATATATGTGTTGAACTCTTCTGGATTCTCTATTCTTATCCATTAATTTATATGCGTCTTCCCACACCCACATCCTCCCACCCCCATAGACCCTTTATAATTGAAAGGAGGGGTATAGACCACACAGGAAAGATATAACAGTAGAAGTAACAAAGCTAACATTGATTGAGCCTTTACTGAATCAGGTGTCTTGTTCTTTATTTGCATTATTCCATTTAATCATCAAAACAACCTTATTAGGGAAACACTGTTTAGTTGGAATTATGATCAAGAGTGGATATTATAGTATAGTAAATAATTTGATACAATAATCTAATAAATGGTACAGGCTTTAACCCAGGCATTCTGACTTTAAAGTCAGGGGTCATGTTCAAAGTACATGTAGTTAATGAGTTTGTAAAGGTAGGTTATATGGAAATCTATAAAAGGAAAAAAATATTAAATCTAGATTACTCCTGAAGCATTTTTTTTTCTGTCTTATACCAAAATAGTTTAGGTAACTACTTTTGTTTTAATCTTCCATAGGAATTTTAGGCTGTCTTAAGGCCAGCAAAGAAAAATATGTTCAAGGGACTATTCTTTTAAATAGTATTTTAGTAATTTTTTCTTGACTTTTAAATCCATAGGACAATATTTTCATCAATAAAGAAAGTTTATGTAAACATGCAAATGTTTTCACATCTCATATAGTTGAGCAGTTAGAAGTTCTCTCTGGTTATTGGGCTTAGCACAGGATTTAACCCAATTGTTCTCGGAGTTTGTTCACAAAACAAACTTTGAAGCAAAGCTGGTAACTTCATACAGAATACTAAAGACTAGGCAGTGTGCCCGTGTTTAGAAAGAGCAAGGACATCTTCTGTTACCTTTTTTTTTTAAAATAAATACATATAACTGTTTTCATTAAAAACACTTTATTCCTTTTAGTAATGAAAAATGATACAGAGATTTGGAAAAGAGAGATGAGTGAAAAGAGGAAAAATGAATCACTCATGATGGTCAAGGTATTTATTGATTTAGACTACCACGTACATATTTTTTTAAACAAAATTGGGATAATATATAACCATTTAGGCATGCTGCTTTCTTCTCTACTTATGAAATCACAAACATTTTCTCTGCAGGTAATGCTGTTATTCTAAATAGCCTTATGGTAGTATTTCACATAAATATACCATACTTTTATGACTTTTCCCTATTGTTATGTATTTGGATATTCTATCTATTTTGTTTCAAGGATTAATGCTGTAATAAGCATGTATGGATATGAATCTTTGCCTGAGATGACAATATTTTGGTCTTTTCCAGAGTCCTGCTAGGCTGGCTTTTAGGGCTGGAGGGGGAAGTCTAATGATGTCCATGGTACAGTAAAGGCTGGATCATTCAAATGAGGCCCTCAGTTCCATCAGCCCTCACTATTTACGCAAGGCCAGGGAACTTAAAATAGCCTGCCTGCCACCGGTGCTGAAGTCGGACTATTTCTGCCTAACAACAAACCAGATCCTGTTAGAGATGACCCTGACGACAAGCATCAGTCACATCTATTTTAAGTCACATTGCTGAGTGGAACAAGCGGTGAAGGAATGTGTTAGAAATATATTTCCCCTGGTTTTGATCAATCAAAGAGATGGGATCAGAGACAACTAATCCAGCAAACTGAGAGAGATACTCTGAAATCATTCTGCCAGCAATCAGGTGGTTTTTTTTCTTCAGTGGAAAACAAGTAACTAAACTTCGGTAAAACTGGTGTACTCTGTCTCACAGAGTAAAGCACATATTTCAGGGTATATCATCTGTATAATCTAAATCTTGTCCAATGACTACTGAAAAGTAAGGCATCAATACCTTATAGCACCATATAATCGAAGTGGTCAAAACAAAACAAAACACCCAAAACATGACAGCTTGCTAACTTATGTTTCTAACATATGAAGCATTCCTTACCATACTTTTGTGATCCAGCAAAGAAAGAACGTGTAAGTACAAAGGGCCTCTCCTTCCCTCTGGATCTTTTTATCAGTCCCTTTGCAGTAGCCATTTGCTATAAAATTAAAGACAAAACATCTCAAAGGGATGTTTGGATAAGGGCATTGTGCAGATACCCCTAGTAAACTATTTAACATATAAATAACAGTTGGGAATGTGAAATGGAAATAATAACATAAGTCTATCAAATAATTTTTTCACAATGCAGTGAAAATAATCTAAACACCTGTGTTAAAAGAACAGAAATAATCATATACAGTGTTGTAAACCAATGTTACCGCAATGAAAAAAAGAGAACAGAAAAACTTCTTTGGTTGAAACAGCAATGAAATAAGTTAGAGTTTATTTGGTACTCATTCTTGCTAGGCATTTTATAATATTTTCTCATATGATCTACACAACAACCTTAAATTTTAATTGGAAGGAAAAGAAAAAGAAAAACCAGATTCTGTGAGGCTGTGACTTGTCCAGTTACATGTAAGAAAATTCTCTAAAGTAGTTTGCAGTGACAGTAAGAGGCTGTTAGAAAAGTAAGTACTTACTATTTGAAAACCATACTATATCTAGTCAGCAGCTCCAACTGGAAAATTACCAATTGGTGTTAGATTCTGAAAATAACAAAGAGCCATGGGTATAAAGAAGGGCAAGTGACTGCCAAGTCTTTTGGATGTGAGTGGCAAATGGAAAGCAATTCTACTGCCTTCTATTCAGAAAACTAAGTATTTAAGAAAGGTTTTTTTACATAGAAAAAGTATATTGAATTGTACATATATGCTCTAAATCTTACTTCCCTGATATGAGTGTAATAGTTATATTTTTAGACATCTATGAAATTTCAAAGCATGTTTTAATTTGTCTTTGTTTTTTGTGTATAAATACACTACCTACTTTAATAAAAGTTTAGATGTAGTAGCCAATACCACTTACTAAAGGCTCCTGTCAAGGAAGATATTTATATGTTATTATTAGTCTCACAATATTCAACTATTCATCAAGTTCATTATAGGAGGAAAAGATGCAAAGGGGAAAAATTTCTTCAAGTCTTATATTCATACAACCTGATAAGACTCATTGCAATCATCAGAAAGGACAAACAAAGGGAAATGAACATTAGTGTTTGGCTATTACAAAGTAAATAATTTTTGTCTACCTGATAAAAACCGTAGATGTTGTGCAGTTCTCTGTGCTCCCAGTTGCCATGATGAATGGCGTTCTTGTGCATGGTTAGCTCCGGCCCTCTAAAGACGGAGGGCTCGTTCATGTCGTTCCATATGTACAGGATGTCAGTGGATCCCTGTGAAGGAAATTTTGGTCACAATATTTCTACAGTGACGCTGTTAATGCGATAGTTCCTCCTGTTCCTCTTTCCCACATCATTTACTTATGTTTATTCTCTAGGTGCTGTCCTCTGCTCTACTGCTAGAATAAAAGCTCCACAGGGTAAGGAATTTTGTCTATTTTGTTCATTGATGAATCCCAACTACCTAGAATAGTACCTGGATTGCAGAAAGTTCTCAGTAAGTATTTCTTGATGAATGAATGAATGTTCCATGCTACTGTCTGTGAAATGCATATTGCTTAGCAAGTTCATTCTGAGGCCTAAACTGGAGAACCCCTATGAATAGGGGTGAATTTTCAAAATTAGGCTCTACATCACCCATGATGTGCCATAACTCTTAAGTAAGGGTAATCATGGCTACACATGATAAGGGTCTGTCTTCCCCGTTACACTTTGAGAGATTTGACAGCTAAGATACCTGCTTTTTAGTACCATCTATATAGCTTTTGTCCTACATAGAACTGTTCATTTTAGCGTGGGAGGGGAGAGTTGAGTCTTCAAGTTAATGAGGTGTTGCCTCCCTTATAGAGAAGCCCTAGTGCCTCAGCATTTGACTCAACAGCTACAATGTAGGACCTTTAGGCAGTTCATTCCATAATTTTCTGAAAATTCTGCTCCTTGTAAAATCCCCATGCAGGACCTAACCTGCCTGCTAAGATAACACGGAATGCAACTGCTGACTCCCCAACATGACAGTTTTTCAAATGCTTGGAGGTGGCTTACATGTTTCCTTTGAATTCTTCCTTCAAATATTTCTAAATATAGGTACTTCTCTAAAAAAAAAAAAAAATATATATATATATGGTTTCCAAATAGTTAACTATCTTGACTGTCCTTCTTAAGCACCCTCTAAGACAGGGGTTGGCAAATTTTTTCTGGAAAAATCCATACAATAAATATGTTTAACTTTACAGGCTATAAGTTCTCTTTTTCAGTAACTCAGCTGTTACCATATTATGAAAGCAGCCATAGACAACAGGGAAATAAATCAAACTGGCCATAGTTACCTTAAGGTTTGTTTATCTTTGCTCTAAGTTCTTTTTTGTGTCCTAATACATGATGATCAGAAACCAGAGTTTAGTGAATAAAAGCTGGATTTGGGGGAGCAACAGCTGAGTTAAAATCTTAGGTCTACCATTTACTACATAGGTAAATTTAGGTTTTTAGACTTGTCTGTACGTGCTTCAAATTTCTCATTGTGGGGTTATTTAATTATATTTCACACTTTTGAAGGGTTAATGTGAACATAAACAATTCTCATAAAGTGCTTGGGACACAGCTAATACTAATAAATATTAATATATTGATAAATATTAATAACTGTAAATATTAATAATAAATAACTATATCATAATTGGCTGAAAACAGTGATCTAGATGTGGCCTCTTTAGGATCTTTAGGTGACTCTTTTATTTAAAGCGTAGCTGACCTACAACATTATCTTAGTTTTAGGTATACAATATTATCATTCAACCTTTACAGCTGTGGTTCTTATAAATTATTTTAAGAATTGAATTTGCTATTATACCTTACTTTTAGTCACATTTAATACTTTGTAAGCTATTTCTATATATTTTAAAATAATAGTTCATTATAAAATAGTTCATTATAAAATAGTTCATTTTAAAATAATAGTTACAGAATACTATTTTACATAAATATATATACCACTTTGGAAATATAAATTTCTGTTTTTAAAGTATATTGATATGTCACAGTCTGTAATAACAGATGTCAAAATCACCACTTTTGTGCACTTGGTAACACACATGGCACCTTTCCTGGCATCACCAATGTATAATATGGTTGCCATCCTTGCCTTTTCATACAGGCATTACTTATCAAGAGCTATTCGATGAAGCAAAGTAGTCAAAATCAATTACTTTTCCTCTTTCATCCTTTGAAGTAACTAGGAAAGAGTAATAGAAAAAAACAAACAAACCTGATAAACAGAGAAAGCAAAGAGATCAGAATACCACTCTCTGACCTTGGGGTTGGTGAAGTCCAGGTAAGAAGAGAGACCTGCAGAAGCAGAATAGACAGTCTGTTAGGAAGAGTGGTCCTGGTGGTAAGAGGTGTTGAAAAAGAAGAGTATCAGATGTGAATGCTGGATAATCATTGGGCAGCTTATATCAAATGTAAAAGCTGCTACAGAGTCAAGAAGCAAATGAGGATAGCACTGAATTCCAGCGACCGTCACTAGGTCTTTCAATCCCAGAGGCCCAGGGAAATGTCAGTTAACAAAAGTCAAGACTGAACCTGCCCCTCACTAATGCCTAAGTAAGAATGGTGGAAGACAGAGGAATGTCAATACGAGGTATGAAGGGGGCGGAATGCATAGGCTTTCTCTGCCGTACATGGGTTTTCATAGAGTGTGATCGCACTAGAGAGTACTGTGGTATGATGGAGTGGTGATGTTTGTTCTTTTGTCCTTGAGAACTTTCTGCAAAGCTTTAAACTAATAATTTCTGAAATGAAGAAACCAGTTTCAGGGGTAGGATCCCAGGGAGAGAGACTGCAGAGCCGTTTTTGTTTTTCTCCTCTTCATTTCCCATTGACTGGCTTTATATTTTTATTTGCTTAGAGAAATAGCATGTCACTGAACTTGGCTTGTTTTTTTCATTTGTTCACTGATAAATGTATATATAAAGCACAGGCATTATGGTAGATATAGAAGAAGGCAGTGCCATTTCTTCCTTAAAGGCTCTTAAAATTTAGCAAGAGGCACCTGCAAGGAATAGGATGATGGGCTTGTGACCTTCATTAGTGAGGAGTAAGCAAGGGGAAATCATAAGTGCATAAAGTGGGATCTTACCAGGCCAGCAGACCCCTTCAAAGTCTCCCCCTTCGTGATTCCTCACAAAGAAGCCCTGTTCTTTGGCCTCAGTGTATACTGAGTAGTCAGGATCAATCTTGATGTGGGGGTCACTAATGACCACAAGCTGCCAGGGTATAAAGGGTTGAAGAGCTCATCAGTTCATGTGAGTCACCATAGTTCTGGGTTCAAATTTTACTCAGGAACAGCTACTTTTCCTTGATCCTTATCTGGGTCCCTTATATCCCTCCTAGGGGGGAAACCATCTGGTATTTTTATTTTGCCTTCTGACTTATTTCACTAAGCATAATCCCTTCCATAAAATACTACTACTACTACTAATACTAATAAAAACACAACAAAAACAAAAAGACAAGGACAAATTGGGGACACTTGGTGGGGAGGGGGGAGGGAGAGGGTTGAGGGCAGATAAGAGCACAAGGGACTGAGGTGATGGTGCACTGGTGAAATGGTGATGGGGAATCCATGGGGATTACAACTGATGTCAAATATATATAAATAAAGGGGGAAAAAAAAGAAACAGCTACTACTAGTATTGAGATAGTTTAGACACCAATAAGACCCTGTAGCTTTTTAATGTGCCAATGGAATATAGATTGATATAAAAACCAAGTCAGTGCTCTTCCATGATTATTGCTGTCTAGCCAGTAAGTGTTCTTAAGGTAGCATTTATGAACTTCCATCTATGGTGCTGGATGCTAGTCAGAAAGGATTAAGCAGGCAGGGTCCTCGCTTCCTAGACAACTAAGGCTAAGATAACACTGATAAAAGCAAACATTAAAGAAAATATGAGAATGGCATTAAAAACAAACAACCCCTCCCCCCCAAAAAAACCCAATGGTACAGGTGTATTGAAAAAGGAAGTTTGAGAAAAGCTGTGATTACAGGCCCATGACTACTATGTTATTCTACCACCTCTCTCTGCCTTCCTTGTACTCTTGCTTCCACCTAGCCTGGGGCCTCCCCAGCACTTTATTAGGCTAGAATAACCTTCTTTTTTTTTTTTAAATTTTTTATTTATTTATGCATACAAGAGCTGGGGTACAGGCTAGAAGTGCAGGGGGGTAAGAGGACCCACTAGAGACAGAGTGGGGAGCATAACAGGCAGACTGACTGAAACATACTGCTGAGGGGAGCAGCAGGCACAGCAGGAGAGGTCTGCCTGCGCCATGTGGGTCCCCTCCCTGGCTGGCAGCAGGGCTCGAACTCGTGCTGCAGTGGCTGTGGTTTGCTTCATAGTGTGTTGCTTAACCCACTGTGCCACCAGGGAGGGCCCTAGAATAACCTTCTATCTGTCCTCATTTCTATTTTAAAATCAGTACTACATTCTAATTCTCCATTGCTTAAACATTTATCTTTAAATTTTTAATTGTGGTAAATACACATAAAATTTACCATCTTCATTCTTGTTGTTGTGCAACCAGTCTCCAGAATCCTTTCATCTTGCAAAATTGAAACTCTATACCCATTAAAGAACAAGTCCCCAGTCCCTCCTTGCTTCAGACTCTGGCAACTATTATTGTATTTTTGTCCCTATTATTTTGACTAGTTATTACAAATCAGTGAAATCTTTTTGTAATTGGCTTATTTCACTTAGCAAATGTCCCCAAGGTTCATTTATGTGGGAGCAGGTATCAGAATTTCCCCCCCTTATAAGGCTGAATAATATTTCAGTATATGTCTGTACCACATTTTGTTTATACATTCATCTGTTTGCTTCTACCATCTGGCTATTGTGAATAATGTTGATATGAACATGGATTTACAAATATCTGCTTGAGTCCCTGCTTTCAATTCTTTTGGGTATATACCCATAAGTGGGATTGCTGGGTCATAAGGTAATTTTACTTTTAAATTTTTGAGGAACCATCATAATATTTCCCAAAATGGCTGCACTATTTTATCTTCTCACTATCAGTGCTCAAGTGCTTTAACTCATTATTATTATTATTTTTTTAAGTATCCATCCTGATGATGAAGTGGTAACTCACTAGGATTTTGATTTAAATTTCCTACTGATTGAGGGATATTGAGCATCTTTTCATGTACTTGTTGGCTATTTGTGTGTCTTCTCTGACTAAATGTCTATTAAGTTCTCTGCCCAATTTTTAATTAGGTTGACTTTTTGTTGTTGAGTTGTAGGAGTTTTCATAGATTCTGGGTATTAACTTTACTCAAAAACTTTTACACTCTCAAAATGCCTACAAAGCAGCCAACAAGTTCAGATCCCGCCATACTCAAGTCTTGTTTGTATGCGCCTTATTTTCCTGTCAAACCAGCCTGTGTGTTGTTTTCTGAACACGACTGTGTGTTCTAGTCTCTGACTGCACTGTCCTCTTCTCATTCTCCCTTTTCTACTTATTAGAGACACATCCTTCAGGGCTCATCTGAAAAATACCTCTAGCCCTAAGTCTGCTGAGTCTAGCAGCTGTAATCTTGTTCTGCCCATATCCTGACCTTCCTTAGCCCAGTATGTTACCATCCTATGTTGCTATGGCTTTTACTTCCTTTCCCCTCACTCACTATAAGACCCTGATAAGTTCATCTCCTCATTCCCTTCAGCATAGCACAAAATCTTGAACATTTGAAGAACTCAGTAAGCAACTGCTTATAAGGACATAGGTATTGGAGTCAGCCAGTTCATGGTTCAGAATCTGCTACTTTTTCATGGTCTACTTCTGTGCACCTTTCTACATTTCAAAAACAGGGTAACACCCAGTGCAGAGGGATGGAATAATGTGCTTACCATACCACAGTAAGTGCTTGATAAATGGGGGCTGTGTGTTTATGGGGAAATTGCGAGCTAACAGGATTGACTCCGACTACCTGTGAAAGGTCCGGGACTCAAAGCAGGGGGTTGAAAGGTAACTTTAAGTGCAGGGAGATGGACCACAGGGACCCATTCACTTGACTGATATGGGCTTTCCCCCTTTTCCTCATTCTGTCTTCTTATCATGCTCTCTCTATTCATTATAGCTAGCGCACTACTGCCACACCTGCATATATACACATTTCCCTGCTCCACCCATTTTCTAAGTTAGTTCTTTCCTTGACTGGAGACACAGATGGAGTTCATCAGGAAGCAATCAGGAAAGATGATATACTAAAGAGTCGAACTCTTCGATGTTTGACTGCTAAGAGCTTTTCAGTCCACCACTCCCCCTTACCTTTCTGGTCCCTATCTATGCAAGCTCATAAGGAAAGTCCTGATACTCTCTCCTTTAGTTCCAGCAGGAAGTTCAAACCAAGTAAGCACCAGCCCCCACACAGGAATCCTTACCCCAGACCCACCTTTATCCTCTATAAAAGTTGAGCCAGTCACCTTTCCTGTCTCTCTCAAACCATTTCAAACCAGCTTGGGAGAAAACCTCATTAAGTAACTAGTTAGTCTTTTCATACCTTCTTGGTACTAGTGTGACACCATCAGTCTTGACATGACTAAATTTTGCATGAGGGTGGCCACAGCAGGTGGAACTGAGTGCGAGGTTCCCATCCTCACGGGGATCTTGACAACTAAGGCAGGGGAGGATGGTATCGCACCTTTCACCACTCTCATCACAGTTACAATTATATTTAAAGGCACTATTTCCATGACTATTTTTTATCCAGGGGTTCTCCTGCACTAGTGTGTTTTTAAAAAATTAAAAGATGCTTTGTAATGACAAGGTTCAGAAGAGTTGGCTGATTTTACCTTACGGTTTTTGCTCCTGAGCAGCTCTTGCATCCCTTTAGGGTTTGGGAACCTTGTCTTGTCCCAGGTGAAGTACCTCTTGCCCTCAGTGTGCTCTATGTCCAGCCACATGACGTCGTAAGGAATGTCATGGTCATCGAATCCTGCATCCACTGCTTTGACATCCTGCTCATCTTCATAGTTCCAGCGGCATTGATGGTACCCCAAGGAAAAAAGAGGGGGCATGGCTTGTGTGCCTAAGAGAGGAAAATGACAACTGAGCCAACTACCATACCATCACAATGATAATTATGAATTTGATAAACATTTCCGGGATGTTCAGGGCACTGAGTTTCATACTTAGAACATCAAGAAACTGACAGTTTGGCAGGTATGTGAAAAAACTGCTCTGTTTGGAGGTACAACCGCTATGTTAAAGGTGTCATTCCAGTGCTGAGGGAGTACAGAGGCTGAATAAATTTTGCCTTCACTGAAGTGCATAGGGTCATAAAAGGCTTCTTGAAGGTGATAATACTGATTTGGACATTGAAGAATAAGCAAGAATATACCAGACAGGGAGAATGGATAGAATATTCAAGCACAAGGAATAGAAAAGCGCAGTGGCAGAGAAGTTCACTATAGTCTTAGGGAAAGATAAACATTCCAGGGGGGTTATATTGTGAGAGAGACCAGTAGAAGGTGTAACTAACTGGAGAGGGTCCATTTGTAAAGGGCCTGCAGTCTAGGCTGGGAAGCCTCGCTATACACAGATAGCCAAAGGTCACCCAATAGTGAATATTGCCTCCAAAATTAGAGACAGGGATCCACATAAAAAAACAGAAAAGATACAGCAAAAGGGAACCTACTCAAAACAAAGAGACACCCCACTGATTGGGAAAAAATTTTGTACTCCATGCTACTGATAAGGGACTGACCACAAAGATCTACAAAGAACTCACCAGACTCAAGTAACAATCCAGTCAAAAAACAGGCAGAAGAAATTAAAAGACTGCTCTATCTTTTTCCTTTTCTCCTTCTCCAAAGAGGAAATGCAAATGACCAGCAGGCATATGAAAAAATGCTCAAAATCCCCCATAATCAGGAAAATGAAAATTAAAACCACCATGAGATACCACCTGATGCCAATAAGAATGGCACACATTAAAAAAAACTAGCAACAACAAATGTTGACAAGTGGTGAAAAAGGAACTCTCCTACACTGCTGGTGGGAATGCACACTGGTCCAATCTATGGAAAGCTGTGTGGAGGTTGCTCAGTCTGTTAAAAATGGAGCTACCATATGACCCAGCAATCCCACTCTACAGGAGTGGGATTCAAAAGAATACATGCACCCATATGTTTATCACAGCATTATTTAGAATACATAAGACTTGGAATCAACCTAAATGCCCAAATATAGATGACTGGATCCAAAAAGTGTGGTATATATACACAATGGGATATTATTCAGCAATTGATAAACTAGAGACATTTGTAGAAACATGGATGGAGCTTGAGGGGATTGTGCTCAGTGAAATAAGTCAGAAGGAAAAAGAAAAATACTGATGATCTCCCTTATAGGAAGAATATAGGGGATCAAGGAAAAAACATAGTAAGCATCCACAACAACAAGACAAAATGAAAATAAACAGCTATAAAATAGAGGCATTCTGCAGGGGAGGAGGGACTGGGATCGAGTCAGGGATGAGAAGAGCACAAGGGACTATGGTGACGGTCCGCAGGAGAGTTGGTGATGGACATTCTATGGGGACCACACCCAGAAAAGAAAGCAAACATTCTAAGAAAGAATAAATTAAAGGGGAAAAAAAGATTTAAAAAAAGAAACAGAAGGGCCTCCCTGGTGGCGCAGTGGGTTAAGCAACGCACCATGAAGCAAACCGCAGCCACTGCAGCACAAGTTCGATCCCTGCTGCCGGCCAGGGAGGGGACCCACATGGCGCGGCAGAGCTCTCCTGCCTTGCCCGCTGCTCCCCTCAGCAGTGTACTTCAGTTGATCTGCCTGTTCTGCTCCCTGCTCTCTGTGGTGAATCCTCTCACCACCCTCCCCCCACACCTCTGGCCTGTACCCCAGTGCTTGTATGCATAAATAAATAAATCTTTAAAAAAAAAAAAGAAACAGAAAAGAGGATTTCTGAGAAAATGATAAAAATGAAGGAACCAAAATAATCGAACCATTAGCATTAGCATCTCCAAGAAGCTAATGTCTCCAAAAAAGACATTTGTACCCATAAAATAGGACTAGGGCAGATTCACCTTAAGAAACTAAAAATGGGACCACCCTGATGGTGCAATGGGTTGAGCAACGCACTATGAAGCATACCACAGCCACTGCAACACGAGTTTGATTCCTGCCACTGGCCAGGGAGGGGACCCACATGGCGTAGCCGACCTCTCCTGCCTTGCCCTCTGCTCCCCTCAGCAGTGTGTTTCAGTACATCTGCCTGTTCTGCTCCCAGCTCTGTCTTTGGTAAATCCTCTCACCTCCCTGGACTCTGGCCTGTACCCCAACTCTTGTATGCATAAATAAATCTTTAAAAAAAAAAGAAAAACTAAAAATGAAAATAATGTGTAGCCCAGTAAGCCCGCTCTTAGGCATCAATCCAAAGAACATGTAACCATCAACTAAAAAAATATATGTTCCACGGTGTTTATGCAGAGTATTTACAACAGCTTGGACATGGAAACAGCCCAAGTACCCACTGCCTGAGGACTGGATGATCCGGTGCTCACTGGATGTTGTATCCACACAGTGGAATACTACTCTTTCCTTGGGACCCTAGAGATAATTTCATTTCCATCCTTCCAATTTGGATGCTTATACTTTCTTTTTTTTTTTCTTTTTGGCCTAATTTCTCTGGCTAGAATTTCTAGTACAATGTACAATAGAGGTGGGGAAAGTAGGAACATTGTCTTGTGTCTGATATTAGGGGAAAGTTTGCAGTCTTTCACAAAGTATGTCATTGGCTGTGGGTATTTCATAAATGCCTTTTATCCCATTGAGGAAGTTTCTTTCTATTCCTACTCTTATGACTGTTTTTGTTGTAAAATAATGTTGTATTTTGTTGACTGCTTTTTCTGCATCAGTTGAGATTTTTTTTCACTTTTTAAAAAATAATTTTTATGTAGAAGAACTAGGGTGTAGGCCAGAGATGCGGGGGGTAGAGACAGAGTAGGAAGCAGATTTGGGATCTACTGAAATACACTGCTAAGAGGGACAGAGGGCAAGACAGGAGAGGTCTGCTGTGCTCTCTCTGGTTAGCGCCCTGGTGGGGGATCGGAGTCAGGCCATAGTAATGACAGTGCTGAGACTTAACCCCTAGGCCACCAGGAGACCCCCTGAGTTCATTTTCAGATGGAATGCTTTAGTTCTAAAGCTAGTGGTATATTTTAATGAAGAACAGAACATAGGAAAGTCAGGTTGGGAATCTCTGTCCTGTGATAACCCAGGGGTTAAAGAGGCCAAAGTAGGCAGTTGGCAAGTATTAAGAGTTAATGCTTGGAAAGGAGTTCTCAATTTAGTACAATATTTAACCAAGCTGACTGGGATAAAGGGAAGGCAAGGAAATGCTTGCTTCTTAAAAAGCTTGAGTACATTGTTTATAAATTCTACATGGTATGCAACAAATAACTTACAGTGAGGATATATGGGATACAGTAAATATGACAAGAAGCTGACACTTCCACATGCAAGTAAGTACCTGTAAGGTAGGAATACTGCTTGAAGACATCAGAAGGTGTAGGTCCTGTCAGCAGGAAAACATCAATGATTCCACTCTCTGACATCCAGTGCACATCAGTTTTAGATCTTACCTTTTGTTTTGCAGCAACTGGGCCCATCTGGGTCAGTGTGTACTAGAAAAGGAATGGAATGAAGGTCTGAAAAATTTCCCTGTAACCTACAACACCCATCCATATGTAAGTAAAAGCCTGTTTCTGTAGTAGATACCACTGACATTCACTGATTTTACCAGAAGACTTCGGTGGCAGAGAACTTCACTTACGGGTGAAGTTATGGGTATACTTCACTGGTTTTGTTCTGAAAGTGGGACGTGCAGCCATGCTGCCTAGCTCACCTCTACTTCAGGCGCTATGTTGATCTCCACTAATGTTTCTGAGGCATTCAGCCAGAAAATACCCAGAGTCCTTCCCAGTTTGTGGGCCAGGAGATAAGGCACTGAACCATAAATGCCCATTTTGTCATGTATTTTATATCCATAGACATCCAGGTTATAAAGGCGGTAAACATCTCCATCACTGCAAAACACAAATAAGGATTATCATCAGTTACCAGCACAACTATAGTATTAGTGACTAGATCAGCTCCATTCCTTTGTGTCCTATGCATATTTCAAGGTTCAGTTTTACCACCTCCCTAAAAACTTCTCCTCTCAACCTAGGTGGCTACGATCCTTTAATTCCCTGGCATCTCCTTATAAGATGATTGACACATGCATGGCTTTCTATTTTAGATAGTTTCTGAATATCTTTTATGAGGGGAAGACTGTTTCTGGTGAATGCTCCACAAGAGAACATAAACATCACTGACAACTTTGTAAGAGGTAGTGTCCTATAATGATTCTCAGTGCTGGGTGGGAAAAGATCAGGAATTGAACTGGGGTGGGGACACAGCTTTCAGATTTGTGTGAGAGAAGCACAGTTCCTGATGTACTAGTCACAGTGTCCACCTGTGTTTGAACTTGGTAAACTTGCTCAAACTGGTTCTCTTTGATTTTGCTTCCTCTTAGTCTGATGCATTTGGCATTTGTCAGTAATTTTCGTTTGACATTTTCTCACTGAGGAGATAAAAAGTGACATGAGATGCCACGTTTTTCCCATTCTCTGGCTCATTGTCCTTTTTTTATTAAAGCTTTTCTCCAGGTCAGTGTATTTTTGTGACATATTCTTCCAGGTTTCTACAGGAAGGTGTTGGGAGATGAAAGCAAAGCCAGAGGTGGTGTGATACTCTTCTTAATCTTTCAACCACAGTAGCTTGTTTTTTTACATATATATCTTATATTTTTTTTAGGTTCAGCATTAAAGATTTTATAACTACCTGATTTTTTTTTGCCACAAGATAAAAATTAAAATGAAAAACCACTGCTCTGGGTGATCATTCAAGGAAAGTTCTTAAAGATCCACAAGTGACATCAAGGAAGGAAAAGTCCAGGTATATATTAGCACTGGCTCAGGCATTTTCTTTTAAACCTTTTCAATCCAGAAACTGGAGCTTCTAATAAGAATTCTTATTTTCACTTTACCCCGTATTTTTCAGCTGGTGTGATTCTGCATGTTGCGGGATCCCGTAGAGATGCTCAAATCCATGCAAGGAAAAATCCAGCCCGACGGAGGTAGGACCTGTAGGGACCAGGACGTTGACTGAGTTTTGCTACTTAATGAGATGATCAATTAAGGGGATTCAGATAACTAGTATAGCAAGGTGAATAGACTAGGGACCTCAGCTTGCCCTGATCAATCAGCAGATCATGTTTGCTGACTCCTTAACAGATGATATTCAGGTATTGTAAGGACACAAAAATAAACAAGGCAAAGTCCTGGTCAGTTATTAGCTAGCTATGTTTGTGTAGCTGTGTGATGAAGCTTTCCGTGTATGGCCACAGGGTCTTAGATTTTTTTCTAATGTAAATCTTCCTGAAATATATTGCATACATCTTTGCTTTAAGAAAGCAAAGGCTACTGATAAGTTTTAGTCTTTGCTAGATGAAAGACTGTGTGTCTTCTGCCAGATCATTTATCCTTAATGTATACAGGGACCATAATGTCAAGGGCACCAGGTGAACCCTGACTCTTAAAAGTACCTCCTTCCCTGTGATTGTCAGTATACACATTTTCTGTAACTAAATAAAGTCCTTTATTTAACGATTATTTTAGACTAAAATTTGGGGTTTTATTCGGGGAAGCTTATAGAAAGGGGTAGAGGGGTTTCCCTGGTGGCGCAATGGGTTAAGCAATACACTGTGAAGCAAAACACATCCACTGCAGCAAAAACACAACCACTGCAGCACAAGTTCGATCCTTGCCTCCGGCCAGGGAGGTGACCCACATGGTGCAGCAGACCTCTCCTGCCTCATCCACTCCTCCCTCTCCTCAGCAGTGTGTTTCGGTCAGTCTGGCTGTTCTGTTCCCCACTCTGTCTCTGGTGACTCCTCTCACTCCCCACATCTCTGGCCTGTACCCCAATTCTTGTATGCATAAATAAGTAAATCTTAAAAAAAAAAGAAAGGTAGTAGAGAAGGTAAGGAGGATTATGATATTATAAAAAGGAGAGCCTGAGGGCTACCCTGCTTATAAATTCAGGGCATATTTCAAATCCTTATCATCCTTATCCTGATACAAGGCTTAGACATAGATGCCAGAACAGGGATTCTGAAGGAGTCGGGGAAGATCTTATTGTATAGGGTAGGGAGGGAGGAGGAAAGTGTCTTTTCCAATTGCATAAGCCTCCAGTATCTGAAAGATTTCTCCTAAAGAGACAAGCTTCCTTCCAGACCTCTGGCCCATCCTATCAGTAACCCTAGTAAGAAATGTCAAAGATGGCCATGTGATACCCATGAGATTTGAAGACGATTGAGAACCACTGGCTCAGAAAGTTGGGGCTGATGGGCTCTGGAACTGGATGACATCATTTCAATCTCATAAAAATAGAATGTGGAATTTGGAGCTGTGAGATCTACTAGATCTAGCATAAGCCGTATGCTGACCCAGGCATTCCACAAGACCATGAACTCTATGAGGCCTGCAGTTCTCTGCACTTCTTACAAAATGTATATAGCCACATTTTTCTGTTGCAATGCATTATCCAAGAACAGGGTATCCAAATCTGAGATTTCATCAAATATTGTCAAAAAATTAACTGTAATGTAAGAGAATTAATTAATTAAAAACAGACAAAATAGAGTAACAGAAAAATCTGGGATTTTGGTTCACCTTATAAAAGTCACTTGTCTAGGTGCCAAAGCTCAAGGGACATTTAGATAATGACATTTGCTATTTTGGGATGATATGATTTAACACAACACCAATTTCAATTTTACCATTAGCTTTTATATCCACAAATTTTCCAAATTTCTCTTCCCACAGGTCTAGAGCCTCTTGATTTTCCTGTTGGAATGAAAAAAAGAGCAAATAAAGTTTACTAATTGCAACAAATATTACCATAATAGCATATTTTATTTGGATTGTTAAAACTAGAGTGAGAAAACTAATCTTTCAAAAGACCAGTTTATGATATCAACAAATGTTAAAACATCAGATCTCTTAAGAGAACAGATGTATGTTCGAAATAATGCTAATTTTCCCTGTGAACTAAGCTGATGTAAATATATTTTTATTGTGGTAAAATATACACAAAATTTTACCATTTTTAAGTCTGTGTTCAGCAGCATTAATTCATCTGTGCAGTAATCATTACTATCTGTTTCTGGAATTTTACATCTCCCTAATCTGAACCTCGGTATCCATTAATAGTTCCCTATTCCTCCCTCTCTCCAACTCCTGGCAACCACCACTAGTCTAGCTATTTCATTTAAGTGGACTCATATAGTATTTGTCCTTTTGTGATGAACTTATTTCACTCAGTATAACGTCTTCTATACTAGGTTGTTTCACTCAGAGAGAGACTGACAGAACTTTATTCAATGATACAGATAGTCATTTATTTTGTAGCATGTGCTGGAACTTCCTTCCTTTTTAAGGCTGACTAATTTATCATTCTGGTGACCATAGCAACTATGAAGGCTCCTTTGAAATTGCATGTGGTTTTGATGAAGAAAAATGTTTTGGAGTGTCTATTTCTCATATTTTAGCCAAAAAATCTTTTTTTCATCATTTAAAATAATTTCTTTTTATTTTTATTGAGGTAACATTGTGATTTAAAGGCATAGGATCTCCCCCATCAGGTGCAAAACAATATTTTAAAAATAGAATCAGAGCATGTATCTCTGCTGCTTATCATCTTTCCATAGTTTTCCTTTACCCTTAGGATAAAGTCTAAAAAGGTTAATAACATGATCTAGAAGAATGTAAGCTCCATGATTATTAGGGGAATTTGATTTGTTCAATGATTTGTCACCAAGATTTAGTCTCTAGAAGGTTCGCAACAAATACTTGTTAAATGAAATAATTATGACAAGACTTTTCACAGAATTGCCCTGCCTGTTTCACTAGCCTTGTTACATGCGCTCTTTGCTTTGCTTTCCTTTCTCCTAACAAAAGATAATGTATATAAAATTTCTCGAGTGCAAATTTTCTGATCTCAATGTGTTTGACTATGAAAAAAACATTGGAATATTCTCTATCTGGAATATTCTTTACCCAGATTTTTGACAGCCATCAGTTTCAGCTTTAACATATTTTCCTTAAGGAGGGCTTTCCTAACTCTTAACTCAGTCAAGTTCCTTGTTGTGTCCTCCAATACTATCTTTTATAACACTCCCCATGCCAGTAATTACTTATTGCCTGTCTTTTCCAGCAGATTCCAAGTTTCATAGAGACATGTTGAGATTTGTTTTATTTTTCAATGATTCTCCTATCTTAGCATAAGTTATTTGCCTGGCATAATGCCGACTCTCAGCAATTATCTATTTTTTGAATGAATGAATACATAAATGAACAAGTGAATGAAAGAATCAATGAGATAATAAGGTAGGCAGGAGACAGATATGTTGATTTACATGTAGCAGAATATTTAAAATTACTCATCAGTAGAAGGGAGGAAAAGATCCAATTATATGCCACATAATGATGATGATGGTGTAAAAGATCAAAAAAAAAGTTGCTCAATTTGGATTACCTGACAGGTGTCAGTAGATGCATCCTCTTCATTTTCTTTGGTAGCTCTGTTTTAACATAAATAAAATTGTTTAACTCATAGCATGACTGACAGAATTTTGTGCAATGGTACAGATTTTCATTTGTAGCTTGAGAACCATAAATTATATTCTTTTTTTCTTTATTTATATATATTTGACATCAATTGTGGTCCTCATGGATTTCCCACCAGTATTTCACCCGTGCACCATCACCTCAGTCCCCTGTGCTCCCATCTTCCCTCAACCCTCCCCCCTCCCCACCAAGTGTCCCCAATTTGTCCTTGTCTTTTCATTTTTGGTTTTTGTGTCTTTATTGTTATTATTATTATTGTTGTTGTTGTTCCTATTCCTTTCCTTGATCCTTATTTGGTTCCCTTATATTCCTCCTAGGGGAGGAACCATGTGGTATTTTTCTTTTGCCTTCTGACTTACTTCGCTGAGCATAATCCTTAGACTTATGATGTGCAAGGATCTTCTTCCATTCAAGAGGATGTCTTTTCATCTTGATGAAAATTTCTTTTGCCAAAGCTCTGAGGCAATGTAGTTCCATTTTATTTATTTTTACTTTTGTTTCCCTTGAGACTGAGATCGAGTTCCCTAGCACATCTCTAAGACTGATGTCAAGGAGTGTATCATCTGTGTTTTTTTCTTGTACATAAATTTTCAATTCCTTTGGATGAACACGGAGGGGTACAATTGTTGACCTGTCTACATTTACTTTTGTAAGAAACTGTCGAACTGTCTTCCAGGGTGGACTTTGGTGTTGTGTGTGAAAAACCATCACCATACCCTAGGGTTAGCTAAGCTTTCTCCTATTCTAGGAGTTTTATAATTTTGCGTTTTATATGTAGGCCTGCAATCCTTTTTGAGTTCATGTTTTGGGAAGGGTATAAGGTCTGTGTCTAGATAAATGTGTGCTTTTGCATATGAATGTTCAATTTTTCCAGAATCATTTGATGAAAGGCTCTCTGTGCTCTATTATACTGGCTTCGCTCTCTTATCAAAGATCTGTTCACTGTATTTCTATGGGTTTATTGTTGGGGGTCTTTACTTTGCTCCACTGCTCTATTTGTCTTTTTATTCACCCATACCACATTGTTTTGACTATTGTAACTTTATGGGAAGGATGTTATTTTAGGGCTTGTTTACAAGTCTCGGGTAATTCATGTTATTATAAGGGGGGAGAGTGAAATTATGAAGACATGTTTTTCACAGTAACATTTATCAAGTTAACAGGGTGTATTAAGAATAGGTAAGCTATAGAAGCAATCTAAATGCCCAAAAATAGATAACTGGATCAATAAGATGTGGTATCTTTACATAATCAGCAATCAAAAAGGATAAACTCATGCCGTTCACAGCAACCTTGATGGAGATGGAAGGGATTATGCTCAGTGAAATAAGCCAGAAAGAAAAAGAAAAATATTGAACGGTTTCACTTCAATATTTTGCATTGAATGTAAACTAAATAAGGAATTGGGAGAAAAAGGTAACTATAATAAAGTAATAATCAAAATCATCAGGCAACTATAGATCAGAGACATTCTGTAGGGGTGGAGGAGAGAGAAGGATCGGGACAGGGGTGGGAAGAGCACAAGGAATTATGGTGGTGGTGCACTGGTGAATTGCTGGTGGGAATTTCATGGGGAAATCATCCATTATACAAATATAAATAATTATGTAATAAATATCCATTAATGAAAAACAAATGCCATTTGCAAAAGGTAGGGAATCACTCCAGTCAGAAAGACTGCATTCTAAGATGAAATTTCTTAGAATAATATTCCATCAAATAAGGCAAATAAATTTTCCATGATGATATATAATATAGTATCTATATTATTGATTTATAATTATTCACAATCAGGTTTTCTTAAGTTCTGTTCAAGTAATGTGTAAAAATACCTTTGCAGGTGCTCAAAGTACAGTTGGCCCAGGGAGTTTATGCTCATCACAACCTCTTCTTCAGACACCAAGTCAACCTTGAATGGGTTTGCAGAGATATGTAATTTAAAATCTTCTTTTCGTTCTGCCAGTACCAGGCTGCCTGGATCTTCTGTGTGTGCAATCAACCTAGAAAACAAAGTCGGAAGAGACAAATAAGTTTCTATAGGGTTATGTGGCTCTATGGATTGTCAATTTAAAATAATTAGTCAATATTCATGTGATATAGCACAGATAAGGCAGTAGAGAGTACTCATGGAAAGTATGGGCTTTGGCATCAGAGCGCCTAGCTTAAACATAGCTCTACTATGCACTAGGTATGTAACTTTGGACACGGTAATCTTTCTATTCTGTTTTCTAACCTGTAAGATGAAAATAATAAAAGAAAGAACAATTGGATATTTTTGAGAGAATGAAATGAGATCACACATATAAAGCACTATCACTGTGCTTGGCACAGAACAGGCACTCTGAGTATAAGTGTTAGCTATCATTCTCATTACCTTCACCTGGACAGTGTAGTAACAGTTTAGTGCACAGAATCTAAATGCTTTGCTTCCCCCCGCCCCATTTCGACCATCTACTTAGAAACTGAAAAAATAACACACATTGAGTTAGTGACTCACTAAGTCCACAGTGAGATGGCACTAGGTCAGACTTTTGCTTGTCTATTTCTCACCTAACTCCCATCAGTCTCCAGTTTGAAGGTAGGCTGTTAGAATGTTTTGGATCCTTAGGAATTAAGTAAGTTTAGAGCATTTAAAATACCTCAAAGTCTAGTTATTGCTTTCTCTGGTGTATTGTCACCTTAGTAAATGATTAAAGACCTCTTTTGGGAAGGAAAGGATAGTTTATGTTCATATTATATTCTTACAAAGACTTTCTCCATGGATTCTAGGCCTCCTCTTCAAGCATGATGCTTGGGGTGTGAAAATTAACTCTGGTTGGAGGTGTCTCACTGTTCATCAGACCTATTTAGGGTTCTTGTAATTAGTCTGTCAAGTAGGACTGTTGCCCATGTCTTTTAGTCTGTTAGATTCCTTGTTCACTAGTTTGAGGATTACACCATTTTGAGAATCAAACAGGCCCTGCTATATATTTTGGAAACATTTACCTTGTCTCTGACAACTAAATGCTGCTACTTTAACTTTTCCATCTGGTGTATTGTCTTATCTAGAGAAATCAGGGAACGTATACTAATGGCATCTTATCCTACTATTATCTCCAGCCCACAAAAGATCTTTATTACTTTGCTTTCCAAGTTTTTCCTCACTATATTTTTAAATGAAAGGAGTATCTTCTGTCTTCATGGGTAACACATTTAGGGGTTAGATTAAGCTGATTGCAACAGTACAACATCTTTCCCTCTCTAAATCTCTAGATAATTTATTCTAAACTATTCCAAGGAATTTGGGGCACCTTGCTTCATTTAGCCATTTCTATATATAGTAAAGATTCTGGTTAATCAACCACACAATTAGAACCACCCCCATTTTTTCAAGTCGGCATATCAAATTTAGATTCTCTGGTACTTGTACCCATGTCAATAAATCTAGCATAACCTAAAAGTATGTTCCTTTCATCTGGTCTAGGAATTCATTATATCATTTCCATGCACATTTCCCAGGTTTTTAAAAATATACAACCTTATCATTCTCTAGGTTGAGGGCCTTCTCTGAGGTTTGATTATAATGAGCTTCCTGGGAATGTTGGGCTCTCACTCTGATAGAGGGCCTTGGGGAAGTGAAGGGTGGAAGGAATGAAGCACAGGAACATTGGGATTCTCTTACAGGGCATATCTTAGGTAAGGTCAACAGGCGTTTTCAAGCAAGGTAAGATCAGCTGTGGCAGATCTGCTTTGCTAGAATGGGATGTTCTGTAGAACACTGAGGTTTTGGATTCTTACAATTAACCAAATCTTTCCAAATATTATTCAATTTTGAGGCACCCTACATTTTCCCAGTTAATGCCCTAAATTCACATATGTGATGAAGTGGTGATTTTAACTTATGATCTAATTCCTCAAACTACACTATCAAACTCTGTATCTGATTTTCTACTATAAACGATTCTATTGCTACAAGAAACATAAGAGACTTTTAGAGTTGTCATAGACACTGACTAGGATTCTGACAATGTCCTGAGCTAAGAATTTAAAGCCCTGGGATAGCTATTTTCAGTGAGGTTCGTAAGTCCTTCAGTGAGGTTAAAAACAGTCAGCCATCTCAGAATTCTGAATTCTATATGACAACTATGCTATGCCATAGCCCTACCACTTGATCTGCCACAGCCATGCTTTCAATAGGCATAATATTTCAACTGGCCACAGGTAGTTAATTTCAGTAACTTTGCCACTGAATGCCATGGTTTACTACTAGTTGTATTAGTTTCCTGGTACTCTCATATGGTTATCCTTCTGTCTGTGTTATCTGTATCTTAATCTCCTCTTTTGATAAATTTATTGGATGACCCTAATGACCCCATTTCAATTTAATTACTTCTCCAATGGCGCAATTTTTACATACAGCCACATTGAGATACAAAGGGTTAGAACTTCAACATATGAAAGGGTTGGGGGCACCATTCATCATAGCACTGACATTTCATCCTCTAATGATAACTAAGTCCTCACTGCTTGAAGCCTAACTAGATTGACCGTGAGTCTCATAGTCTCGTATTCCCATTTCTCAGGGTCTGGTGCTTAAATTCACTTCTGGTAGCAATGAGTATGTTAAATAGGACTCATCTGCAGATAACAGAAACTACTCTCATTATTTAAGCAGAAAGTTAACAGTTTAATATGAGGAATTCGGAGCAGGTTCCTATCTGTGTGTTCAGTAATGGCCCCCTAGAACATGCTGCACAACTGTAAGGCCAGAAGAATTTCTGTCTCAACTAGATTCAGGAACATGCCACCTTAGCTTCTATCCAGAGACCTGGAAACCACTGCTCTACCTAGTGTAGTTCTAGAGCTGTTCCATAGCGGTCAAATCCATACTAGTAAAATGGCGAACTCAGTTCTGAAATCAAGATTCTCATGAGTGCACCCTGGACTGATGAAATCTGAATTAATCAGAACCTAGCTGTATGGGAGTTTGGGAAATGGAGAAATGTAGCATTAAGATTTTTAGTTATTGCAGTAGTTAAAGGTCTTTAGAAAGAGGTTGGAACAGAAGCAGAACCCTACATTTTCTACACCTTGCTAGTATCACCCTGATTCCGAGAGATGACAAAGATAATACAGGGAAAAAAAACCCAACTATAGACTATTTTTCTTATGAACACAAATGTAAAATTTTTTTAAAGATTTATTTATGCATACAAGAACTGGGGTACAGGCCAGATGTGTATGTGTGTGGGGGTGGGGGGCAGGTGAGAGGATTCACCAGAGACAGAGCTGGGAACAGAACAGGCAGATAAACAGAAATACACTGCCAAGGGCAGCAGCGGGCAAGGCAGGAGAGGTCTGCCGCGCCATGCAGATCACTTCCTTGACCGGCAGCAGGGATCAAACTCGTGCTGCAGTGACTGCGGTCTGCTTCATAGTGCATTGCTTAACCCACTGCGCCACCAGGAAGGCCCACAAATGTAAAAAATTTAAAGGCTCAACTAGAAAAATGAATTCTCCAGGACAGTGAAAAATAATATATCACGACCAAGTGGTTTTATATATATTACGTTTATATGTATTGTGCCATTTGCCAAGCTATAAAAGCCTTCAGAACAGTCTGTTTTTGACTCCTGTTCCTAAGTTTTTGGCATATGAATAGCAGCTTAATGAATGGATGTATTTCAAGTTTATAAAGGTTCTGCCATAACACATAGCTGAATTAATTTCTCCTTACAATCTATTGACCATTTGTTTTATATTCTCATGGAAAAGATAATCGACATGAAACCATGGTAATGATATAAAATTTAGTTAAATTAAAGCATAGACATAATCTTAAATTCCTTAAATGAAATAAAAATCCAGAAAATAACAAATCAACAGGTAGAACCAAACTGAAATGTCACTGGGAAGATGCTGAGAATGGATGAAGATTTTGCAGGGGTACGGAAATGTTTCAACCCCCAAATATTTTTATTCACCTAGCCACATTAATTTATTACTTCTAAGTCAAATTACATGTTGGACTTCTGAGACTACTCTAATTAAAAGTGAGTCAATCTAACTGTACAAATTACTATAAGCATGGGATTTTGGCTAGTATATTAGATCTCTGGAGCCCTATTGCTAATCTGAGTGAATAAATAGTTCTCCTAGCTGGTCCCAAAATATGATTGATAAATTGTTTTCTTTGTAAGAAGGAGAGCAGGGATCAAAAATGGTGCCTCGCCTCACTAATAAGTGCTGATGAGTCAAATGGTGGATGAAGAGAAAACAGAATGGATAAGGAACAAATGGACCAATTTATCCCCCAAATAACTGAAAACTAACTCTGCAAATGACTGTAACTATGAATAGATAAAATGTGAGGCACATACAAAACCTATAGTAGGTTTTGAAATATAGTAGAAAGTCTGATAAAAGAATAAATTGAGGGTATTACCAAGATGTCTTGTTCCTTGGCTTACCTTACAGTGCTTGGCTTGCTTGTAAGAACATCTGGAACTTCATACCTAGGATTCAGGGGAGTCTCCTCATTGATTTTAAGCCTGAAGATATTTCCCTCTATACCGTAAACTTCAGCCAGGAGAGGAACCTAAGAACAGGACACATGAGATTAGCTTCAAAATGTCACCCCAATGATGGTCAGTTTTACCCAGGCAAATTACAATAATTAGAAACTATTAGTTTACATTATTATCGGCGAGTGAACTAGAAGACAATGGCAATCATAAGGGAACAACTGCCCCATTTATGTATGTACTTGCTTGGCTACCCCTACATTAGAGACAAGAAACACCTTCTTTGTGTTATATGGCCAGATAAACATGTAATTGTCCAGACCAGGACCTTTAAAGAGTGAAAGAGATTTCTAACAAAAGTAAAATGACAGTAAACTGAAACTGCCCTTGGAAATTGAGACATGACAACTGAATCTGTGACTAACTACAGCTATCTTAAGAGTTTGGGTGTTAAAGCTATGGTAACTTGGTTCAGGCTGAATGAAGGATGAAAGGTAAAAGCCAAAAAATAGAAAAGACAGTAAAATGGTGCTCACTGGAGTTCTCCAGTTAGATGAGTTAGGCTTGCTGCACTAAAGTCAAGGCACTTCCTATCCTCCCTGGTAATTAGACCAGAGGGCCTTTCTCAAGAGACTGGGGAATTCAAGTAAAATTCTTCCACCAATGGGAGAAAGAAGTAATAGAAAACTGGAAAGAGAATACAAAATTTGGAAAGTAAAGCACAAAACAACCACAAATCCTAAGAGAGTAGACGTGACTGGATTTTGATTACAGAGTGAGACATCTAGATCAGAGAACTATTCTAAGATAGTGATTTTCAACTGGTGTGCCGTATCATACTGGTTGACTGCAAATCCTTCATGAAGTGTGATGCCAAGTTCTGGTAACAACTGGGTACTTGTACTGTGACTACAGCATCTGTTAGGCTGTGTGATAAAGAGTTGAACAGGTACAATGTGGTGTAAGAGATAGGAGTAGGGAGACTAGCAAAGCAGCACTAAAAATATATTGGAGGGCCTCCCTGGTGGCACAGTGGGTTGAGCGCCGCAGTGTGAAGCATTCACTGCACAGCACCGCAAGTTCGATTCCTGGCCAGGGAGGGAACTCACATGGCACAGCAGACCTTTCCTGCCTCGCCCACTGCGCCCCTCAGCAATGTACTTCAGTTGATCTTCCTGTTCTGCTCCCCACTCTGTCTCTGGTGAATCCTCTTACCTCCTGCACTCTGGCTGTGCCCTATCTTGTATGCATAAAATGAAAAAAAATTAAAAAAAATATATTGGAACTTTGCATCTTGGGAATATATAGGAAAGTAGTCAGGACACTTCAGTAAAGTGACACTGAAGAGTAACCAGGTAAATATTGCTGTGGCTGTGCCTGTGTTTACAGATTTAATTAAAAAGGGATTATGATGTAGTGTGACATACTAGATTACAAATATACTGTAATTATATTTTCCAGCTTTATTGAGATAACTGGTATATAACACTAAAGTGTACAATGTGATTTGTACAAAATAATTACTACCATAGCTAACACCTGCACTGCATCACATAATTACTATTTCCTTTTTGTGGTGAGAACATTTAAGAGCTATTCTCTAAGCAATTTTCAAGTATATACTTAAGTATTTTAACTATAACATCATGCTGTATATTTATACCGCCAGAACATATTCATCTTATAGTTGGAAGTGTACTCTTTGACTGTCGTCTCCCTCACTCCAACCCTTAGTCATACTATAATTATTGCTTAACAGTTAATGTTCTTTTGTATGTGCAAATTTCGTTGTGTGCCATCAGAAGTTTAAGATTTGAAATTTGTCCAAATACAAATAGAGCTGAAATCCAATTAGATTATGTATTCTCTCCCATATTAGACATATTTTCCATTGCTCTCTCAAATTCAACTCAACTAACATTTATTTGGCATCTAACATTGTGATGTGCTGCTTGATCTGAAAGGATGACCAAACCCTTAGGGAGATGATAATGTAGAGGGGACATAACACACATATAGTAAACATAAGGCATTTTATGATATGCTGAGATAGAAGGAAAGGACAGGGATGTGGGGGAAGAAGGAAGATGAATATTAATGACTGTAGGGGTAAGGACTCTTGGAGATCTTTCTGGAAGAGGGACTTCAGCAGGACCTTTATGCATTAGTAGGACGTTGAATAGCAAAAATAGGCAAGAAACTCTTAAGCAAACAGCACATAGATTATGTGCTTAATGAGCAAATTGCATCTGATTTCTCCCATTTGTAATAAAATAGATTTTTTTTAAACCAAAGACTGAACTATATGTTCTATTTTTGAGGCTGCAGCCTCTATTCCAGGAAAGAATACTAATTATATGAGAGCAGGCAGAAAAACACTGATTTTATGATGTACTTATGCAACCAAACAGACAAATCAGTCAAAGCACCATATTGTTAACTTAAGCAAGCAATTTTTGTCCAATAGGCAATCCTTTTCAAGATCAATATCCAGATTAATTTTTGTCTCTTACTATCACCAATTTAGCTTTTGTGTACCAAGCACATAATTTCCTTAGTCTTTAGTACACATTTGTTCTTACTACCTGGCTCATGTTATTTCATTGGCTTAAAAAAATTTAACAGCAGCAGACTCTCAGAAGTCCGAAAAGTAAAGCTAGTTGGGCTGAAGACAGTGGGGAGTGGCTCTGGGTCTCTAACTTTGAGCCTCCTTCCTTCCTGCATTGAGCTCTGAGATACCTCCATGGAAACCTCCAGCTTTGTGGCTGGTAGTTTGAACCACTTCCCTGTACTGCTTAACTGACAATAGTTGCCCAATTTCCCCACCAAAACCATACTCTGTCAAAAGTCTGGGAATGAATGTTATATTCTTCTATAGAAAACATTAAGAATTTCCAGATATTCCTGTTCTCTAGGGTCCTTTTTGGAGATTTATGAAAAAAATAATATACAAATAAATTACTGAATCTCTTCCTTCTATTGATGACTGGAAATGACAATGAAAAGCACACTGAGTTGCAGAGGTTAGAATGCTGTAAACTAAGACTAGTTACCATCAAACTGATGAAAGGTGGATTTATGCAAAATAAGCTAAACATTTTAAATTAGGTGAGAAGGCATGGATTTGACTCCCTTAGAAGTACTTAAGATGTGTAAATTTCCACCTTCAGAGAGGAGCCAAACCCTCAGAGAGGGACTGCATTTTGGAGGTTCCTTTTAGTACAAATCTCTACTTGCTATTCAGAAGCCTGCACTCAAAGTGTCACCCCTTACAGCCTGAGAACTACTAGTTCCTTTTTCCTATATCTCCCATACTAAATAAAAACAAAATCTTTTGGCATCTATGTCCAGTTTTATTGAACTCACGGAGAAAAATATCAGACAGGTTGTTAAAATCATAGTGGTAGGAACAACCTTGTCCATGTATTTGAACAGTGGGTCGATGACAATTATATTAAAGTGAAACTTTTTATTCACCCAGAACTGGGAATCAGAATTAGGACACATTTAAATAGCAGTGGCTATGAAAGAAATAAGTTATGACCCGATCATCTTCTCCCTGATGGGCAGATCTTGCTTTTCCTCCGGCACCAGGTCCCTCCGTATACTGTAAGGAACAGTTAACCTGAAAGGCCTAGGAGAATGAGCCGTGATCTCTTCTAGCTGTTGATCAAGCCTTCCCAGGATTCAGAGTGAAGAGGTCACTGCACTGCTTTAGGTCACTGAGTGTCCCTTCCACAGTTGCAGCCAGTTGGTTTACTGCAAACACCGATTCTCTACCGAGAGCAAAGGCAAGTTCACACTGGGCGTTAGCCCCCTCTCCAGGTGTGCTTCTAATTGTTTGCCCAGTTCCCCAGTTAGCTGCATGTTTCTGGCTGTTTCTGCAGAATCCATCCTGGCTAACAAGTGGTAGCTGTGCCTCATCTGCTGAGATGGTGGCTGGTTGAACAAAGTCTCATTTTCATCAGCCTTAGATGAAGATGCAAGGTATAAATTCATGAAGTGCTCAGAGATAGTCCTGCATCCATGGAGAAGCTGTTAGAAGTGAAGTCTCTAGGGAAAACTTGCAAATAGGCTGCAAAAGAAGTAAACATGTTGCCAAAGGGTCATCCAGTGTTATGAGAGCACATCAATATTAGTAACATAAAGCAGGTCAAAGATACAGGGAGCCTTGGGAGCAGTGCTTTTTGGTTAGACTCAGAAGACAGCATAAATTTCCCTGCTCTGGTGTCACAAGACTAGATCTTGTTTCCCGATCTAGGTGAGATTCTCACCGAAGGTAGAATATTAGTAATAGGAGAAAAAAATAGTTCTAAAAAAGCAGTCAACACTTTGCTGGTAATTCCTTTCATGTTAGATACTCTTCTGAAAGCTGCTTTAGCAAATACCTACCAGGTTATTCAGGAATAGGCAAAATTCTAGACTGAGGCCCATGTAAGAAAACTTAAAAGATTGAGTTAGCTTTTCTTAAAATGAAATTGTCCCGATGTGGAGACAACACAGAGCAATACTGAGCCTGTTTTATAATACTACTCTGTTCTGGGGATATCATGTTTGCTACGGACTGAACTGTGTCCCCCTAGACTCATATGTTGAAGCCCTAATCTTCCATGTGATTGTATTTGGAAAAGGGGCCTTTGGGAGGTGGTTAGGTTTAAGTGAGGTCATGCTGGTGGGGTCATGGAGGAATTGGTACTCTTGCAAGAAAAGGGAGGTAGCTCAGCCATGTGAAGATACAGTAAGAAGGTGGCAACCTACAAACTAGGAAGAGGGTCAGCACCTTGATCTTGACCTTCCCACACTCCAGAACTGTAGAAAATAAGTGTTTGTCATTTAAGTGACCCACTCTGTAGTATTTTGTTAGAACAGACTGAGTTAAAGCAATAGTGAATGAAGCTGAATTCCGTTTTATGGTTGCTTCTTAAGGGGCTGATTGGTAGGAGGGAGTTGGGAAGGGTAAACAGATTCTGACAACAAAACTGCTGCTTTAAGAGTTTTAATAGTGTGGAAGCAAGCGTGCAATAGGAGTGCTGCATTTGTCAGAATCAGCCTCATCAGTGAAATCTGAGAACTGTAGCTGAAAGCTAAATATGATCCTCTTAAGACTATGGGCTCTGTCTCCCTGAACCTTAAAAAGGAATCATTCTGATTAGTGCATGTATGCAGTTTAAGTATCACCACATTCATACCATATCCGAATGAGAAATTGTCTATAAAATACCCTCCCAGAAACATCTCTAATGGAGGCTCTGTAACTATGCAGTGATCTGGCTATGCGGTCCAGAGATTACTGTCTGGGTCTTCATTGTTCCTATTAGATTGACAGAGAGCATGAAACCATAAGTCCCCTACTGGTCATCTCAAGTCTGATTGACAGGGAGGGGGCTTAAACTGGATTTCAGCCCAGAATTTTAGAGTGACCTCCCAAAACAAATACAATTGCATGCACATGCCTGAGACTAGAGCATGCAGATTCCCCACACGGCCATGCTATTTCCAATACCTGAACATGGACTCTGTTCCAGGGGTCCTCAAAGCTTTTAGTCTTGGGTGGCCTGTTGCTGATATACTGGATAACCTGCCTTTGCTTGTTGGTATTCTCAGTTCACTTCTGAGCCATGTGCTGCCTTGTGCTGAGATCCTGTGGGTCTTCCTTAGAAGATCCTGTGGCTTTTTTTGCTTTGAAGGCATCCAGATCTGATGGGCTCAGTTGCTGATACTGGACCTGTACTGCACTGTCTCTTACATTTTCAGGATCCAAAGAGAGGCATGTATAGAGAAACTGATCTATAATCTCATAAAAAGGCCTGATGTGAAGATCCACCCAGTAACCACACTGATGTCAAGCTGGGTTGTGACTTTGCATTTTGGCCCACATGGGCATTTAGGAAGCTTCTGCCTTATTCACTTTGCCTCAGAATGTGTTTTCATGATAATGGATTGCTCAGGGGCTCAATATATTGAGCCTTCCCAGGGATGGAAAGGGATTCTCACCTGATTATGGGGTAGCTCCAATTCTCTAATTAGAAACAATGGTGGGGCCTCCCCTGGTGGCGCAGTGGGTTAAGCAACGCACTACGAAGCAAATCGCAGCCACTGAAGCACGAGTTCGATCCCTGCTGCCGGCCAGGGGGG
>JAGFMF010012266.1:111666-139879 GCA_019455555.1 Galemys pyrenaicus | reverse complement strand
GATCTGCCTGTTCTGCTCCCCGCTCTCTGTGGTGAATCCTCTCACCCCCCCACACCTCTGGCCTGTGCCCCAGTGCTTGTATGCATAAATAAAAATAAAAAAAAAATAGAAACAATGGTGAAAGGAAGGAAAATGAGAAAATGGCAGAAAAAATGATTGAGGAAGGTACCTGCAGGCCTGATGACACCTTGCATTTCCTACAGCCCCCGAATGTAGGGATGCGGCTGGGAGTCGGCATCCTGGACCACATGCAAATGGCGGGTGGCTCTCTAACAAGAAAATTAGCATTGCCCCATGCTTTCCCTGGATAGGCTACCAACTAGACTACAAAAAGGATGTATAGTATAGGAGACTTGGATCAACAGTAGAGAGCCTGTGAGGGAAAAGTCAGAGACGTCAGACGCCAAGCAAGGGGGCAAATTTCTCCCGCAGAAGTGGGTGATAGGAGAAGCAACACAAGGTTTTGGAGAAGGCTAGCCATTCCATAGATGAAGTTAGAGAGATCACCTAGTGTTCTGTCACCATAACTACGTTACGCAGTAAATAATCAGAAGTTGAGGACAGGATGGGGATAAAGAAGACAGAATTGTGAATATGACTCTAGCCCTTCATTTGAATTCAGGCAAGAAAACTGAGGACTCCACAATGATGAAATGGCTAAAATCTCTGACACTTCATAACAAAGGTCACCTTCATCGCTATGCAATTGTTCCCCCGCCTCCCCACCTCCGTCTGGGAATAAATTGGCACTTTTGCTAACTTAAAGGACATTGTAGAGCAGTTTTCCCCCTATCTGCTTTGAGGCAAGTGCCTTGTAGCCACAAGGAAACAACTGACGACTTTGCAGCAGAAGTGAGGATGTCTTCTTAGTCAGCTTCTCAGGATTGTCAATAAATGCTCAGTCAGGTATTGAAGGACCTAGACCACATGGCTTTAATTATGTCTTTCAGTTACATGATTTTCCAGGTAAAGCCAGGTAGTCTAGGTTTTAGGAGCTTAGGATGGGGGAGAATCTGGAAGTGAGGGCCAGGTTGGGAACACCAGGTACTTGTGCACAGCCACACTTCCTAACCCAGCTCAGGCCATTTTCCCTGTATGACTGGCCCAACTGAAGTAGTGTGGCAACTTGACTGGTGAGAAAAGGTACTCAGAATATACTGCTCTAGTCCTTTCAATGTGTAATAAAAATGGTGATCTGCTAGTAGAGCAGCTCAGGGCATGAACGCTTGCGATTCAGGTTTTCAGCTGCCAACTCCCTTTGCCTTTCCCCTCCTCCCCACCTTTTGAGTTTGGTGTTCATGGACTCTATGCCTGGTTGAGGCTGCATACTCAACTGCCCACTGTGTAATAGTAAGACAGAGCATGGGTACTTGATCTAGTCCACAGACACAGATGAGAATTATGTTTCCTAGCAGTGACTCTGTGCAACTGACTTTCCAGAGTTCGTTTGCCTCATCTGAAAATTGGGGATAATAAAATGTACCTCTTAGTTGAGTACAAAGATAAATTAAAAGGAGGTCACATTTGTCAAACAGCTGGGAAATGACCTGGTACAAAAGCAATTTATATCTTTCTTGATTGAGGTATGAGTGTAGATATGAAAAAAATTTATTTCTCTAACCAACTTTATTTTTAAAGCACACGTGTTTTAATTAGCCTTTGTGGAAATTTACTTCAACACAAATAAATACAGAATCAAACACTTCTCTGTAGAAAATATGAATATCTCACCTTATTTGCTTCATTCATGATTCGGAACCTGGTGCTCTCCTTGCCTGTTTTGGCTGAGTCCAGGGATGCCTGATAGGGGGACTTCTTGGAAAACCATTGTTTCTGACGCCTGCAGGGGTGAAGAATTACCTGTGACTATCAGCATCCCATAGACCACATTACCATGTCTAAATTATTAAAATTCACTGTGACAGTAAGTGAACTGGACACAGGTATCATTAGCACTCTAATAAAGTGCTAACAAGAGTATTGTACTGTTAGAGTGTTAATAAAAATAAGTACTAATAAAAAGAATACAATGAAATTGTTCATCTAATACTGCTTAAGGATGGCATTTTGTGTCTTTTTTTGAAAAGGTGAGGCAGTGTTCGTAGAGAACATACTTGAGTTTGTTCGTTTTCCTCCCTCTTTCATGAAATGCATATTCTAATAGAAACGCCATAAATTTTAGTGGAAATCCAGTTTATTCTAGTGGTTTAACAAAGTGAGGAGGTATTCATTATAGAATTCCCTTTAAGGTACCTGTTTAGAATGAAAATATGATTTTCTTCCACTGGAGTAGTGGAAACAACTGAAAGTTGTATCATATTTTAATAACAAATTTTAATATATGATTTTTTTTGATGATTCTAGCTTCAAGAGCACATTAAAGGAAGACAATGAAAAAATAAAGGTTTTTTTTTAAAAATCTTTTTTGAAGCTCTGGGGAAACAGGCACTCTGATACAGAGATGATAAGGGAAAAAACAGTACAATTATCTATGGAGGAATATCTGATAATAGTTAAAATTTCAAATGCATTTTCTTTTTAAAATTTTGTTCTCTTTTTCATTTTTCTCTCTTTTCCTTTTTCTTCTTTTTGTTTTTTGCATTTACTCTAACTCAGAAATTCTACTTCTGGAAATTTAGTCTATAAGAATATATGCTTGTGTAACAAATGACACATGTATAGCTCTTCATGGTGGTAGTGCTATTATAGCAAAGGACTGAAAAAAAGATCAAAAGTTTTAGCAATAGAAGAGTAAATTATAGTACATATACCCAATGGAATCCCATACAGTCTAAAAAGAGTATTCATATACAGAACTCTTCAGAATAAACTATGAAGCAGGGAAAAAAGGTATACAACAATGTATATTGAAAATAACTTGGTATAAGAAAAGGAGATGATATAAGACTACATGTGTTTACAAGAAGAAATACTGGAAGGATAAATAAGAAATTAATAAATCTGGTTACATACAGGGACAAGATACAGAATGGGGTAGAAAAAGATAGGAATGGGAGTAATACTTTTTAATACAAACCTTTTTATATATTTGATATTTGGTATCAGAGATGGTTTCACTTATAGGAGGAATATAGGGGAACCAAATAATGGATCAGGGAAAAAAATTATAACAATAAAAACCACAACAAAACAAAAAGACAGCTATAAATCAAAGGCATACTGCAGAGGAGGGCCAGGGAGGATCAAAACGGAAGGCGGGAAGAGCACAAGGGAAGTGGTGATGGAGCATGGGTGAATTGGTGGTGGAAATTCTAAGGGGACTACATCTGAGAAAAGAAAGCAAACATTGTATACAAATGAATAATGATTTAAAATATATGTAAATTAATAAATTATTAAAAATTAAAAATAAAAAATAATTTGATATTTGAATCATGAAAAGTTATCATGTAGTCAAAGATATACAATCTTATATAAGTACTTTAAACACCTAGATGTTTAAAACAAAATCTTGTTTATTGAAAAATTTAAATAATAATCAAGTATATAAAGTTAAAGGTGAATGTTTCCTGTTTGATAAATTCCTTAAGCACTGAATTTCTCAAGAAATTCCTTAGACAGCCTATCAATTCTCAAAAAATATTAAAGATCAATTTGGAAATAACATCAGAAATCTTTTCATTTAGATAATACATTTCCTTTCCTTACCTGTAGAAAGCAATCTTGTTGCAGTCTTTGAAAATGCTTTTATCCACAGCTTCATCTTCAACACTAAAAGGACAGTTTTAAAAAAACATTTTAATATAGCTTATGAATCTGATTTTTGTGCCTTCTTTAAGCCTCTGCAATGCAAAATTGTGTAATGGTCATAAATAATAAGAGGTTTTGCAGTACAGAATCCTTTTGTAAATTTTCCAAGGAAAACAACAAAACATGAAATTCTGGGACTACTCTGAAAGCACTTCAAAAAGAACACTGTCACTTATGAGGAGGGGTTATTTTAAAATAATGACTGAAGGCTGTGGTTACAACAATGAAATCTAAAGGAGCAAAAACAAACAAAACCCTCTGAAACCAAACAGAAACCACCCACCTACACCTATTTATTCAACAAAACATTAGAATATTTACTGAGTGCTGGCTCTGAGGAAGGACTGTGTCAGAGCTTTCTGTGACCGTCTAGACAATAATCACACATCAACGTGAGGTATGTGCAAGATGTTGGAATAAGAATAGAAATAGATGTATAAGGAAAATCTTTTACTTAAGATAAAGCTGACAATCTAGGGGCCAATGTTTTTTAAGACCAAGTTTGCAAAAGAACTGTTTCTTGAATAGAATAAGTTGCTACTTGAGTGTATGTTTTTATGTGTTTAACATATACAGATTAAAACAACTACAGGCCATAATAAAACACACTCGCTTTCATGCAGAGGTGTTGCTGAATACAGCTATAATTAGCATGTCCATGATTATGTAGTAAGCTATGACTGAATATCAATTTCAAAATATTATGAAAACAAGTTCAGACAAATACGTTTGGCCATACTGGAAAATGGTTTATCATGAAAGCAATCAACTCTTTCATCAACACAATCTTTGTCACTTTATTTTAATCAAGTATGCAAAGATCAGAAAAATTTGCAGTATCCTCTTTGAAGAATGAGCTCTGGAATGATACAAGAAAAGATGGGAATAGCTCAATTTGGAAAGCATGCTTGAAATTCATGTGTTAAGAGTTCTGACCATAACTCGTCCACTTTTGTTAATTATGTAGAATTCTGAAGAATTGAGAAAAAAAAAAAAACTAAGTGCACAAATATCAAACATCAAATAAGAAGTGGAGTGAAACAATCAATAAAACCTTCAAAGCCAAAATGTCGTTTTAAGGTGCTTTCTGGTCCAATACCCAGTCTGGGTGAGCCCTGGAGCCAGTAGCAGGACCCCTCCCTGATCCTTTACCTTATTTCCTCTTTCTCAGCAGCTGCCATGGCTTCCCAGTCACTGGCTCCCAGTTCTCAGGTTAAGGCCCCCGACGATTGACGATCCTTTCGAAAATGCTGATTGACCCTCTGCAAATTTTAACCAGCACAGCACCACTGTCAAGTTTCTGGGAAAACAGAATTCCCTCCAGTCCTTCGGGAGTGACAAATCGAATTTTAATTCCTGGGTTTTCTAGACTCAAACAAACGTTTCTAAAGGGATTTATTCGGCAAATTATTCTGGTTATGAGCGGCAGATGAAGAACTTGAATTCTTTTGAAGCCAAAATTTTCTTAGCAGTGGAGGGGGCGTGTTCGCAAAGTGCCCTAAAGGATTAAAAAAAAAAAAAAAAAATCAAGAAACCAGGAAGTACCGAGACAGAATTGTCAGAATAGGCAAAACTTCTGCAGTTATTTCAGTGATAGTCACGCCATAGACATTGAAAACCGATCCACTCTCTTTTACTTTTGAGAAGGAAGTGTCGACCTGATCTTTGTTGAACGTTGATGTTCTCAAGCCAAACTATACTGTAGCTTTATACTTTTCAGGGCAAAAGGGGGGCTTTTAAAAGGGATTATCTATTACGTTATCCAGTTTAGGGATAATTTACACACCACCACCGCCAGTTTTTGCTAAAATACCTTCAGAACTCAACTACTAGACGCCAAACAGGCAGCCAGACCTACGGCTTTCCCAGACTTGTGGTTCCGGCGTCTGACTTTGATTTTGAAAGATGAGGGACTGGGGCGAAAGAGAGGAGGAAAGAACCAAACGCTCGGCGGGGTGCTCGCATGGGCTCCAAACAAGGGCCTGAGCGAGAGCAGAGACGACAGGGTCGGAGACGCCTCTTGCTGATCTTAGCGCTCCAAGGTGACCAGGTTGTGACAGGACAACGCCTGCGCAGTAGGACCAAAGCCTCACTAAGCCTTGACGACAGCAGAGGGCGGGGCCGCTGGGTCGCAAAACAAACAGGCCTTGCGAGGTTTCGAGGACCCGGATGATCCCGCCCTCAGAGCAGAGCCGGAAGAGGGCGGGACAAACCGGAAGAAGGTGAAATGCTTTCGCTAGGCATTTCATGGCCGTGAAGATGGCGGCGGCTGCGTGGCTTCAGGTGCTGCCTGTCATTCTTCTTCTTCTTGGGGCTCAGCCGTCCCCATTGTCGCTTTTCGGTGTAGGGCCGTCACCCGTTTCTGCTACCGACCGATCTAAGTGGCACGTTCCGATACCGTCGGTGAGTGTTCAGGAACAACTGAGCCCGGAGGAGTAAGGGGTGGGGCTACGGCGGCCTAAAGGGTCCAAGAGCGTTCTCTTAAAGTCCGCTTTCAAAGGGGCGGGATTGCTGGGAGCGCCTGTGTCGCGGTTTAACTGGGACCAATCTCCTAGCAGCTAAAAGCCATGCACTTGTGCGGGTACATTAGCCGGAATGTCAGGTCCACTCTAGGAGCGGAGAGTGGCGAAGCTCTTCTGCAAAGTCAGAACTTTTAGTGCGTGACTGGAGGCATGTAAACTTAATGTGTAGGTGGAGAGTCTTTTCTCTTTCAGCATAAGTTTGCTAGAGTCCACTGACCCCTGGTTGGATGAGGGGGATATGATAAAGGCCTCCTTTTTGCTTTCTTCTGCACTTTTTTGTTAGTGGATTATTCTACTGACGAAGTTACTTGATTTTGTTTGAACTTTGAAATGGCGATTCTAAGCTTTGCTAGTGATTAAGAAGTCTAGACATTTAAAAAGCGTATTCTAACATGAGATTGACTAAAATGGGAATATTCTTAGGATACTAGTGAAGGTATTCTAAATTCTAATAGAAGTATTCTAAAACTGATAATGGTAAGGATAGTCTTTTGGACAAATCAATAGATAGGATGAACCTTCCTTACCTCTCCCTTCCGTCTTCTCCCTCACCTCCATTTAAGTAAAAACTGTAGTCATGTGAGCAGCCAAAAATCAGGTGTAGTCTAGAAATGTGGAGAAGTTGTCAGACCCACAGAGGCGTTTTTGTTTCATTCTGCTCTGCTCTCAGGCTGTAATATCCAAATCGTATTTGAGCTTTTTATATACCAAACATTACAGCTTTGATTCATTTCGTGAAGATCTTTAGGTTCTCAGTTTCACTTGTCAAAATGGTTATTGCTGTATATGAACATCATAGAATAGTTTATTTGAAGAACTGATTGGTTATTCTGGTCAGTGAATGGCTAATTAAGGGAATGAACTGAACAGGGAGTATCTTCCATGAAGATTTCAATTGGGATTTCTAACAATCTCCCATCTAGAGGTTTTTGCTTGTGGTGGTGTGGGGGAGGAAAATCACATCTCTGCACCAGTCTGCAAAATCCTGCAGTTTGGAAATGGCTGAAATTACTAAAAGAAAGGATGTTGATGTCTGCTGTAGTAAAGAAAACTAAATGAAGATCTTATAAATTATACCAGTTATATTCTGCCCTGGAAACTAACACCATCTGATGCTAATTATCTTTTTCTTCTTTATCTTTGCAGGGGAAAAATTATTTTAGTTTTGGAAAGATCCTCTTCAAAAATACCACTATCTTCCTGAAATGTGAGTTTTTACATTTCATGAAGTTTTTATTAGTTTTTGAGTGATCTTTTAACTTTTAAATATCTTTTAATCTTTTAACTTTTATTTTATACTTCTGATGATGCATTCCTAACATAAGTTCTGAATTTAATAGCTTGACAGTCTTTGGGTATTAATAAATGCATTATTGTTAAGGTCCTTTCACTGAATAATCTTCAGAATTCTTATTTGTGTGAATTTTATTTTCTCATTTCTCTGGTCTTTAGCAACATAGAGTTAGACAAATTGTGTTGGTTGATTGCATGCATGGTGTTTTAATATGTTCTGAGTCATGCAGATACCACCAGCTTTTCTTTTGTGTTAGGTGTTTGCTGAACACAAGATGTAGGTTTGTTAGATCAGTCAACTCTTAACAAATACATTCAAGCAAATCTTTTGTTTCCGAAAGGAGTATTTTACCACCTGGATCTTTGGAAATGGAGGTTCAAAGTTATTATCAGGAAATAGCAACTATGTAGAACAAAACCAGTCTGTCCACTGGGAAAACCACTGTATTTGAATCCAAAATATCCCTTTGTGTATGGGGGAGGGGGGAAGCTTCCTTTTATTTCTGAGAGTGCCTTTATTTTACCAAATAAATGTTATCGTGGGCAGCTCCATTTCAACATCAGGGATAAAAACCAGATTGTTCATGTGTACATATCTCTCTAAGAGACTGCAAAATTTTTAAGTCGCAGTTGGAAGATTATATTCATTTAGTAAGTAGTTATCAGAACCTGTAATATGTCAGGTACTGTTTTAGAGTGATAGAAGTGATAAAAAAGGCCTCATCTCCTGTTGAGCTTATGAATTAGTGGAGGTTAAGAAGGTAGGTAGTTTATGTGAAAATACACTGTGTCCATACAATATAATCTTAAATTTGATTTAAATTGAATCTAATTTGACACAGTGGTTTTTCTTGTGAGATTGATACACTATTTAGATAAAATTAACTTTCAGGAATAGAAGTATTTTGTTTGGGATAACTTGATAGTCTGCGTGCTATTCTTTCCTTTTATTATAATGCAGTCTTTTCTTACCTGTATTTTGCTCTAGTGGCTTTAACAAGTTACATAAGCTGCATATTTTGAAGTGTCTATATTTCATTGTTTTCAGAAGATTTGTGACTTTTAAAATTTCTCTTTGTTGCTTCTGTGCTTTTCATATTTAACTAGCCTCTGATTTTATACTTTTCTGAGTATGGCATATAGCTTTCCATGAAATTGCCAAGACTATTTCATTGTATTTTAAAGCCTTCCATTCAAAGTTTAACATAAACAGTATTTTTGCAGCCAGGTTCCCCACCATATATCCTGTTAAGGGAATTTTCTTAATCTTATTTAACCCTATAGCTGTATGGATTCTTCTGTATGTTTGATAGCAAGATTGCCATATCCCTTTAATCATTTCCATAGATTTTAATAAGCAAATCAGGTTTCGGGTTTGTTTTTTTTTTTTTAAGATTTATTTGTTTATGCATACAAGAACTGGGGTACAGGCCAGAGGTGTGTTTGGGGTTGGAGGGTGAGAGGATTCACCAGAGACAGGGTGGGGAGCAGAACAGGCAGACAGACTGAAACACACTGCTGAGGGGAGCAGTGGGTGAGGCAGGAGAGGTCTGCTGTGCCATGTGGGTCCCCTCTCTGGCCTGGGATCAACCTCACGCTGCTGTGCAGTGTGGCACTCAACCCGCTGCGCCACCAGGGAGGCCCAGGTTTTGGGTTTTCAATTGAACTTTGTAAAAGTGTGTCATTTAAAAATTAGTTTGAGGCAATAATTTAAAACAAAACAAAGGGAAAGCTTACAATTTTAGGTATATTTCTTATGTTGGAAACCAAAAATGGCTGCTTAGATGTGCTCTTTTATCTTTGTCATATAAAGTAGGTGTTTCTGACTTCCCCTTGGTGAAGTGGTCAGTCTTATAGTCAGATTTACACTCCAGAGATTTTATATGCGTTCTCTGTGTTTTCAGAGATTCTTAAGGTGGGTTTTGAAAAGACTCTCTTATCTTTGTTCTTGTTCATAACCTTCCCCAGCCACATTTACTTTTGTTCATAGTTCTATTTAATCTTGATGTCTTTCCAGGTATAAGCCGTAAATGTTTTTCTCAGTGTAACTATTATTTATACTGTCATTTCACAGTCATGATTATAACCTTGTGGTGTCCTTAATGTTGTTAGTCCTTGTCTCAGTAGGCTATACCACTTTTAAGGGTTAGTAATTTGTCCCTTTTAATTTCCCTTTTTGGCCTAACAGTTCCTTATAACTTTGTATACTGAAGTGTTCTCTGCTCAGTTAAGTATTTGAATGATAATGAAAAACTGCTTTAACTTAGGACTGCTTTATCACTTGGAGGTTTTTCCCTACTAAGTACCAGAAATGGAGGTTTTAATGCATAAACGTGGGCACATAGTTTCAAGGTTAAAAACTTTTTAACTGCTCTTTCTTTCTATAAACAGCAAAATTTTTTTATCTGGAGAATATCCAGTTCTTATGTATATCACTTTGTTAACTTATATTTAGAGAAGGCATGTTTTTTGAGTATCCCTGGTTAGCAGGAAATAAACAGGATATGGGTTAAAGATTAGAAAAATGCTTAACTTGGGAATCATCTTTTATTCATAAAGATTTCTTCTTTTATAGTTGATGGAGAAACTTGTGATTTGTCTTTGAATATAACCTGGTATCTCAAAAGTGCTGACTGTTACAATGAAATCTATAGCTTCAAGGTAAGGAAAATAAATTATAAACTTTTATTGGACTTTAGAGATAATCAGGTTCCAGTCTCTTCTTAATTTTATGGAGGAAGGACTTATTTGTAGTATTTTGCACGTGAGCCATTTGTCTCGTAGGCAAAAAGGCATGTACTCCAAGATCTAGCTTTAAGAACATTAATACTTTTAAGGCCTTTATTACATAAAGTTGGCATTTTTTTTTAAGCTTTGTCTTTGTCACTTTGAAGAGTACGGTGGCTACTAATACAGTTAAGTGCCACTGCCTTGATTCCTGATAAGGTGCATTAGCTTTACCGACCGTTACTTTTACACTATCAGCTCAAGGCACATAACATGATGACAACGACTGTGTTTGACCTCAGGCCTCATGGAAGAGTCCATGGGCTGCACTTTCAGAATTGCCATAGTGCACTGCAGTTAAGCATAGAAGATGCATGGCTCCAGCACTGACCTTTAAAAAAGTCTACTATAAGGCTGGTTTTTCATACCTTAAGCATATTGAATTTCTGCCTGGCATTATGGTTTTACAGCATCTTTTTGATGTTGTTGATGATTAGTTTTTGCTTTTGTTACTCAACATTAGGTAGGGTTAATATGATGGGGAGGACTAAAAGAACTGAAGAGTTTAGAAAGAAATGACAGTACCTCCAGAATATAGTTTGCAGTGTCGTTGGTCCTTTCAATCAGTCACTAGTTAATTTATAGTTAAAGACCTTTGTGATAGACTGGTCAAGAGCTTAACAGATCCTGTCTTCATAGATAATTAGGTTACTGTCTATAAAGTCATTCATGTTGATGATATAACATATTAGCAAAAAATTGCTTTTGATTGCCATAGGACAAAATGATGGAAATGGCAGACGGGTAGTTGGCAATGTGAAATGGGGGCTTAGCAAAAAAAGAGGACAAGATTAGGCATGTAGGTATGGGAGAAAAATCACAGAACTAGTAGGTGAAGTCACAGAAATGATGAGTTTTTAGAGTATCAGTAGTGGGCTGTGAATGACTGACAATTTTGTGCTCTTAAGCTTGTGAACACAAGTGTAACTTTTTGTGGGTGGTATTAATTTGTCGAATCTTGTACATTTATTTTCTGTGTCATAACCTGTTGGAATTTTGATAGTCACTCTGCCTTCTCAGAATTTTTAGAGGAATTACCCTTTGACCATAGATTAGAAATCTACACTAGATTCTAATACTGTTAGATTCTTGGATACTATTATGTAGACACCATTATGTAGTTACTGTTGTGTATTCTTGGTATTGTATGTAGTCTGTTAAATTCTTTTTTTTTTTTGTCTTGAAAAGAAAAGTTTATTTAGGAAAGAAAAGAGAGAATAAAGATTCCCAGGTAGATGGTACCTGGGAGGGGCAGAGAGAGCTGAGAGCTGTTAAATTTTTGAAGTAACAAACCCAGAACTACAGGTGATCATCTACTTGTCATCTTCTGAACATCTTACTAGTAAAAGGGAGTTTAATACTTTGTATTTCTCTATTTTTCCAGTCAGGAGAGGTGGAGACATATTTGGACAAACTTAAGGGAAAAAAAGGCTTGTCTGGGAAATACCAAACATCATCAAAATTGTTCCAAAACTGCAGTGAACTCTTTAAAACACAGGTAACATTTGATAGTGTTTGTAGGGAAATAGAGGTTAAAAATTGCGATGTCTATTTTTGGTGCTAACCATTTCCTCTGCCTCAATTCTTTCTTCTGACTGAAACAACTTAGAAACATGTTCTGGTAGTTGTATAGTTAGCCGTGTATGTATTCGTTTCATCAAAAAGGATTTGTTTTCCATATTTGTAAAAAGCAAATTGCATACAAAATTTATAAAATATACATAAAATTTATCATTTTAACAATTTTTAAGTGTGCTGTTCAGTGGCATTAAGTATATTCACATTTGTTGCTCAGCTGTAATGAGGAGGCATCACCAGTACTTTTCATCATCCCTAACTGACACTTACAACTATAAACAGTAGCACTTTACTCCCCACCCATGTCTCTGAAACAACTGTTTTACTTTTTGTATATAAGAACTTGACTGTTTTATCTGTTGACTATTGACTATTTTATAATAATCACATCATATTTGATTTTTTTCATTTACAAAATATTTTTAAGATTGGTAAAGCATGTATCAGAATTTCATTCCTTTCACATCTGAGTTATAATCGTGTGTGTGTGTTGTGTGCGTAAAAATCACATTTTTCTAGTCCATTCATCCACTAATGAACATTTGAAACCCTCAATTTTTAACTCTCTTGTCGCTTCATCTAACTGATATATCCCTAGAAAAATCCACGTTTTTAGATTTTACAGCAGCAGATCTGAAATCAAAGGGTTGAATTTCATATCTTTCTTTGAGTAAAGGAGGAGGTGAATAACACTGTGTATTTTAGTGATTATGAAATCATTTGAGTAGTTTCTATTATGAAATTCTCTTTTCTTGGAAATAGCATCTGACACCAATTTTTTGATAGAAAAATTATAGGTGTTGAAAGTATTATTGTGACTATAACTTTTGCTTTGTCCTTACTACGTTTAAATATTGCTTTGGAATATTTAACAAATTGCCTTGCAGAGTCTAGATTTTCTGGCTCAGTTATTAGTATTAAAGTTTCACATCTGAGTTTTATATATACAAGACCTTAATAATTAGTAGTTGGTAAGTAGATGAAGAATACTAGGAACAGTGTACTAAGGAGTTAATTTTTAGTTGGTTATCAAATTTATCCCCTGGGATAGGAGGCACCATTCTTGGATTTGATAATGGGAAACTGCCTGTGTTAAAATGTTGACTAAGTTTCACTGCTTTTTAGATTATGCAGTATCTTCTTTCCAGGGTTTTGCCATTTTACCCCATTGGTAAAGTTTTCTTTCTCCCTCCAGTCTGATATAGCAGAGTTGAAGTAAATGCTTTACTTAGAAGGGAGAGTGCCTCATCTACTGATAAACTGGTAAGAAAGGTGTAATTAGTGTAGATTTTTACACGTATGGAGTGTGGTGTATAGAAAGAGCAGTGAGCCCGAGAGTTAGGAATCTGAAGTTAGGAATTTGTGTATCTAAAAAAGCTTTGTAGATTTTCCTTATATTGAAAATAAGGAGGACCTGTAAGATTGCTCCATCCTAAGCATAGCTCTAAAGTTTTGTCATTCTCAAATGTTTATAATTCTAATAGAAAAATTGACCAGTTTGGTTTAGAAACTATTTTATAGTTTCTAGCAGGGTTTTATAATTTTTGTTTAATTAGAAACCTTTTGTCTATCAATGCCATATAATATAGTTTTGCTTTAACAATTTCCGTAGATGTTTAGCTACCTTTTGCTATTATAAATCTTTAACTTTAGTTTTACATTTCTTTCATAGAGCTTTTCTGGGGATTTTATGCATCGATTACCTCTTTTAGGAGAAAAACAGGAGGTAATTATTTTCCTTGTTATGTATTTCTGAAAATAAAGTAAAAATTCTGAATTAATTGTTTTTCTTTCTTTCTTTCTTTTTTTTTTTTTTAATGTTTAAAGACTAAGGAGAATGGAACAAATCTTACCTTTACTGGAGATAAAACCGTAAGTACATTAGAGAATTTGGGGCATGGACACATTTTTTTGTTTGTGTATTTTGAATTATCTTGGCATGCTAAAAAGAAGCTTAAGAATGTAAGCTATGTGCCCCAAAAGTTAATAATGGTTTTCTCTGGATGATATTATGAATTATTTTTATTTTCTTTTTTGTGTTTGCTGTAATCAGTTTTATTGTTTTTGTAATTATCACCCTATAAGTAGTACTTTAAAGAGGAAGAAATTTTTGAGAAAGCTCCACCTAAAATTATCTTGAAATAGACAGTAACTAGAAGTCTAGAAAATAAATTGAAGTCTGTAAATAACCCTTAAATTTTCATAATTCACTTTCTAATTTATAGTTATTAATTCTTCAAGACATTGCCAGGTAAACATAAAAGGAATAAGATAGTTATCTATGTTGGGTTATGCATGTTATAAAACTGATAAAAAGTATTAATTTTGTAGCAGCTTTATGTACATAGTAAATTTGTCATAATTCATTTCTTCATAGCATATACTTCAGTGATTTTTAGTGTATTTATAAGTTATGTAACCACCAATCACTAATTCTAGAACATCTTTATCACCCTAACAAGTAAATGCCATTAAGGAGTCATTCCTTATTCCTCCCTTTTCTTAGCTATAGATAACCTCTAATCTTGTTTTTCTGGATTTACCTGTTCTGTTCATTTTATAAAAATGGAATGGTAAATTTGTGGCCTTGTATCTGGTTTCTTTTCCAATTTAAAACTTAATTTTTAGTTTTTTCTTGCCCAGAACTTTTAATGTCAGCCAGAGGTGAATGTAGGGCATTTTCAGATCTCTTAGGCGTGTGCACACAGTTTTATATAGAACCATGTAACCCTGAGAATACTCGTATGTGACTTTCTAGATTTCCAGGAATATTTTGGAGTTTTCAGGACCTTTCTGGACACAGCATTTTTAATTTTCCTTTTTTTTTTTTTGTCTCTTGCTTTTCTTACCTAATAATGTTGCTTCACATGACTGTAATCTTTCATAATTACTGCTGAGTGCTTTTTAACAATACCCTGCGTATAGGGTCCTTCCCACTGAATGAATTGTGAATCTGAATATGTGAAAAGTAAGCCCTGGAAATTGAGTTTTCTGCACATACCTGACTGCCCTAGCATTCTGGCTTTGAAGGGACTTCCAAATCTGTTGGGATTTTTTGTTGTTTCCACTGGCTGCCAAAATTCTGCTTTTCACATCTGTTATTGTTAGGGGAATTTTAGTTTCAGGGAACATAAAATGAGGGTGAAGAAAAAACACCTCAAGCTTATTTTTCCTTTTTTTTTTAAAGGTCTATTTATGCATACAAGAACTGGGGTACAGGCCAGGGTCCGGGGGGTGAGAGGAGTGACCAAAGACAAAGCAGGGAACAGAACAGACAGATCCATTGAACTATACTGCTGAAGGGAGCAGCGGGCAAGACAGAAGAGGTCTGCTGTGCCATGTGGGTCACCTTGCTGTCAAGGGATTGAACTCATGCTGCAGTGGCTCCGGGTAGCTTCATAGTGCTGCACCTTAACCCCTTGTGCACCAAGGAGGCCCCATCAGGCTTGTTTTTCTTATTGAGAAAAAGATGGTCTTAAGGAAACACTTCTTGGCTTATTGGGAGTCTTTAATTTCTGGAGTACCAAAAAGTTGTTTTTGTTTTTTTTTTAAGAGGAAAAGCGTACTCACTCTCCCTTTCTCTTAAGAATAAAAGAAAACACTTTAATACTTTGATTAACTCTGTTTTATGATGTGACTTAGGCAGTAATGTGGTATATTTACCTTTAGAATGCTTTTTAAATTAGTAGATTTGATTTTTTTTTAGCAGAGTTTTAGATTTACAACTGAGTAAAAAAGAAAAATTACAGAGTTCTCAAATCTCCCTTTTACACTTGAACTGTAAGCCTCCCACAAAGTTAACATCCTGTACCTATATGTACATTTGTTATAGTAAACCTACATTGCCTCAATTGTTACCAGCCAAAGTCCATAGTTTACATTAGGGTTCATTATTAGTGCTGTATATTCTTTTTACAAATGAATGATGATAACTATCCACCATTATAATGTGTAGTATAATTTTACTGTCCTAAAAATCCCATATGTTCTACCTATTTTTCTATCCTTCCTTCCTGTCCCTGGCAATCACTGATTATTTTTACTGCTTCCATAGTTTTCCCTTTTCTATAATGTTGTATAATTGGTCTTATACAATAGGTAGACTTTTCAGACTGACTTATTTTACCTAATGATATGTATTTAAGGGTTTCCCATGTCTTCTTGTACATAGCCTAATAGCTCATTCCTTTTTAGTGCTGACTGACATTCCATTGTCAGGATGTGTAACATTTATCTGTTGAAGGACATTTTGGTTATATCCAGGTTTTGGCAGCTATGAATAAAACTGCTATAAACATATGTATACAGGGTTTTGTGTAGTTTTAAGTTTTCATCTTATTTGGGTAAATATAAGGACTGTGATTGTGGGATCGGTAATGAGTGTGTTTAGTATTGTAGTCATTATAATTCTGACATCCATATTTTGACATATATATAAGATGATATAATTTTATTTTTTTTAAAGATTTATTTATTTATACATACAAGAGCTGGGGTACAGGCCAGAGTCCAGGACAGTGAGAGGATTCACCAGAGACAGAGCGGGGAGCAGAACAGGCAGACTGACTGAAACACACTGCTGAGGGGAGCAGCGGGCAAGGCAGGAGAGATCTGCTGCGCCATGTGGGTCCCCTCCCTGGCCGGGAGTAGGGATCGAACCCGCGCTGCAGCGGCTGCAGTCTGCCTCATAGTGTGTTGCCTAACCCACTGTGCCACCAAGGAGGCCCAAGATGATATACTTTTAATTGACAGAAGCTGAGTGTATTGGGAACAAGACCACCTTTGTAGTGTAACACTTTGAGAGCATTGGTAATCAGATTGCTATGTACAGCTGTGTTTGTTGAAAGTTCCTGTGTATGGTTGGGAACTGAGACGTCACTGGAACTAGAAGCGTGCTCAGAAAAGGCCTTAGAACCACGAGCTTCCACCTCTGATTGAACTTCAGGTTCTGCAAAAGCAAAAAAGTGAAGACTGAAAAAGGGTTTTAACTAAAGTAGCTAAGCATGGAAGGATTGTCTCAATCTGCAAAGACTAGGAGAGTATGCTTTTCCTTTTTTTGTTTTTGGTTCTAGGTGTTTAAGAAAACTTTGTCAAACTCACCAGTAAGTGAAAGGAACACAGACACTACTAGCCACATAGGACAATAGTACAGACTTTGTAAAATGGTTTTTGCTAAGCCACTGAACAAACAACAGCCCACATAAGCAGCAACAAAAACCAGTGGTGGGGAAGAATCTGGTTTTCAAAGTAGCCACATTATAATATGCAAAATGTTTGATTTTCAACAGAAAATTCTGAGACAGGCAATGAAAGAAGAAAGTATGTCTTGTTCACAGGGGGAAAAATTAATAGATGATGCTTTTTAGGAAGCGTTGTTAGAATGGGAGAATCTTTAAATCAACTGCCTTAAAAATGCTTTTAAAAATGAATGAAAGGGGTCTCCCTGGTGGCACAGGGGTTAAAGTCTCAATGCTGTCAAGATATCACCAGCTACTGCAGGATGAGTGATCCCCTGACCCACATGGAGCAGCAGACCTATCTCGCTACTCCGCTGCAGTGTATTTCAGTAGATCTGAAAGAGGGCACAGAGGAGGCTCTGACTGAGACGGGGCAGAGGAGGCTCCGAGGCCAGAGAGCCCCCCCAAAAGCCCCTAAAGGTCAAAAGGCCACAAACCAGAATCAAGGGCTATAGCAATAGAGGCTATAACCTAACAGAAACAGGTCACTGTCTATGGGTTCATACCACGTGCACAATTGCAAGGGACCTCAGGCTACAGGAACAACCACCATGGGGTTTATTTACAAATAGGGGAAACAAGAATGCTTACGTATTCACCAGAGGCTGGCTGCTTCATCCAGACAGTATTAGTGTTGGCAGCCATTGGTCACCAATTCTAGGTAGCACTGTCCAGTAGTAATGACCACTATGGGCATGCAGAGGCAGTGTTCTAGTGTTACAGCTCTTGTGAGTTGTTGGTTCATACCACCAACAAACAGCTCTTTGAGATATCAGGCCCAGGGCCTTTGGTGCTCCTTCTAGTCAGTGTCACAGACAGGACTGAGTTCCAGTACCTACAAAGTCCTTCAGTCTCTCTCCCCTCCTCAGAGGGCAGCTGCTGGAGGCTTCCCTCCTTTCTTCAAAGGCTGGAACTGTCTTCTCCTCTTCCTCTGCAGGAGCTCTTCTTCCTCTGCTGCTTCTTCAGACCCCTTCTTCCTCCAGGCTGCTACTTCTCTGTCTGCTCCTCCTGGTCACTCTGAATCCCTATCAGCTTCCCATCCCAATGCTCCCTTCGACCCTGCCTTATATTCACTTTCAAGGTACCCGCCTCCCCACAATCTGATTGGTTCATTTTTCAATCCTGCACCTGATTGGTCCATTTTGGCCTGTTCCAGAATTCAGGAAGTGTAATTTACAAGAGGAGCTCTGCTACCACTGACTTCTGGTGAGAGGTGGAGTCCTGGTAGCAATCAACCCATAGCTCACACCTGATTGGTTCATTCCGCAATCCAGGCAGCACACTGCTACATAAAAGGTTTCTGAGGAAGGACTGCCACGCTAACTTGCAGAGAAGCCAGAGACCACTCCTCCTGAGGCAGAGTCCTGGTATCAATGAATCTACAGTTCACACTTGATCAGTCCATTCCATGATCCAGGCAGCACACTGCTACATAAAAGGTTTCTGAGGAAGGATTGCCTCACTAACTGCAGGGGAGCCAGAGACCACTCCTCCTGCTGTTGTCTGTTCCCCATTCTGTCTCTGGTGAATCCTGTCACCAATTCCCCTCCCGACCCTTCTCCCTGCACCTCTGGCCTAGACCCCATTTCTTGTTTGCATAAATAAAATAAAAATCTTTAAAAAAAAATAAAGCTCATGAATGATGCAGAAGAATGCAGTCTTCCCAAATAGGTATTAAAAACTATAAAAAAAGGAACCAAATAAAAATTCTGTAGCTAAAAAGTACAGCAAAAGTGAAAAATTGGCTAGAGGGGTTCACAGCAGATTTGCTCAGGCAGAAGAAAGAATGAATTTAAAACAGGTCAGTTGAGATTATCAAGTCTGAGGAGCAGAAAAAAGAAAAATGAGCAAAGCCAAAGAAACTTGTGGGATACTGTTAAGGGAAGCAACAGAATCATCCATAGTGAGATTCTCAGGAGGAGCAGAGAAAGGTACAGAAAGGATCTTTGAAGAAATATTGAGCAAACCCCTTCAAATCTGTTAAAAACAATCTCAAAATTTTTATCAGGACTCTCACAAAGGTCAGACAGACTCCATGCAGGAATGAATAAACAACATGCCGCATATCCGTACAGTGGGATAGCATTCAGCTATAAAAATAGAGAAAGCACTGATCCATTTTACAATGTGGGTTAACATTTTAAATGAAAGGGTGTCATTGAATGAGTCCATTTATATGAAATATTCATAAAAAACAAGTTCATAGAGACAAAAAGTTAAGTGGTTTTAAGTGGGGTAGAGAGTAGAGACGGTGAAAGGGGGTAGTTGAGTTCGGGGTCTCCTTTGAGATGATGAAAATGTTTTAAACTACATAGAGTGATATTTAGCCAACATTGTGAATGACGAAATGTCATTAAGATTATGAATTTTATACTATACGAAATTGTCGCAGTAAGAAAAAAGGTGCTATAATAGTACCTCTCTGATAGGGTTGGTGAGGAGTTAAGACTATAATAAATGTTAAATGTCACATGTTGTAATGGAGAACCCAGCATATAAATACTATTTTTACTTAGCTAAATATTTACATTCTGGAGTTTAAATGTAAACTTTGATTTATCCTAGAATATGAAAAGTATTGTTTCTTCTAAAATTTTTAACAAGTAGTTTTAATATATATAAAATTTGTAATAGAACATCTATTACACCAAAGTTTTATTGGTTAATAAGCAAGTAAGTTCTGTTAATTATGAGTAAATAGAACATGTGGTATATCTATAACTTTGAAGCTGTAATATTTTCTCCTGAGTTTGTTAGAACCTGTTAGAAACAATATATAATTCAGTGTGGCATAAATGTTCTTAAATTGTTGAGATAACCAACTAACTGCATAGCTGAAGAATTCTTTGATTGACACTTTGAATTTGTATCATGGATTGTAACTTTGTAGTTCTTGTTTAGTCTTTTCTTGGATTGTAGGACAATTTGCATTTATGAGCAAACTCAAGACTCTACAAGAAGTTGCATAAATGAGCAAAACCTATTGTCTATTTTGAGGGGTTTTATAGGTCAGTAATGCTTACCTAGAAATCTCTGGATAAAAGCTTCTTGTAAGACTGGAAGGTAACAAAAGCCTCCTTTCACACCCAAGGAAAAAGCCACCCATTTTCTAAGTTCATCTTTGTCTTTGAGTCTTAGTCTTGTGTTTGTGCAAGTTTTTAGTTCATCAAATGTACGGCAACAAATTCTTTGAAGGCTTTTTACTAGAGTCATGTGCAAACAAACTGGCCTTGGAACAGATTCTTCTTAAGTAACTGGTTCTGTAAACAAGGACACCAGCTACTACTTTGATATTGGAGGGGAGGTGGGGTGGGGGGATAGAATAGGGGAGAATAGAGGTAGGGGTGTGGGGGAAAACTCTTGCTTTCGACATAGACTAACCCAAGGTTAAATTTTTCGTACAAATATGAGTTTTTGTAAGTAGAAGTCTTGGAAAGTCTTAGAAAGTTCTTTCTTAGAAAGTCTTGGAAAGTTCTTTCTTAGAACATTGGACAAGGGGATTACAAGAATTGGTTTTTTAGTTATGTCTTTAGCTAGGAATTGGATTTTTTTAGGTGACTTAAATAATCACCTTAATTTGTTTAGGATATCTATAAAATATAATCTAGTATCCTAATGTGGATTAAACAGACTTAATGAAGTGATTTTGGCTGAGATTTTCCTGTAATAAATAAGTTAAATGTTTCGTTTAGGTTATGATTTTTGGTTATAACAAGATACCTAATGACCCGTATTTTAGTAATTTATAATTTAACCTATTTTATTGTGTATATTATAGGAGTGTTTATTTTGTTGCATCTATTAGTCTAATGAATGAAAATGAAGTACTCTACCATGTTTCTGGGCACATTCTGGAACAAAAAATATGTTATTAACTAGTTCTCTTAACTTAAAATGTGAAAATTTGATGCCTCTTTTCCTCTCTAGGTGATGCATGAACCATTAAAAACTTGGCAAGATGCACCATATATTTTTATTGTACATATTGGCATTTCATCTTCAAAGGAACCATCAAAAGAAAGTTTATTAAGTAATCTTTTTACCAGTAAGTTCATTTCATTTCTTTTTTAACATTTATGTTAATGTTATCTAGAGGTATCCTGCATGGTAAATAGTCTTTACTTTAAAAGATTCTGAATAACTCATGTAGTGAAATAAAATTTGAGAGTAATTAACATTTATTTGTACCCATGTATACCAGATTCAGTCTCTTACATCACATTCCTTATGTATTAAAGATACTAGATTTCCTTTTCCTTCATTTGTTCCTCCTGCTTAAAAATTTTAAAATTGGTCGTGTTTTCAGTGTTAAGAACTATATTAAAACCTGGCTACCAAATTAAAACATGGAGATTTTTTAATGTTTCAGTTTTTCTTAGTGTTCTCTTTTTCACTCTTGCTGCCCAGTTTGTGGGTCATCATCTCTTACTTGGGATGTTGTAATAATTTACTAATTGGCTTTTACTTCTGTAGTTTCTCATTTTGTGTTTTTCCTCTCGTAGTTTTCTTCTCTCCCCTACTCTCTCAAATAGAATACTGAATAGAAAACTTGCTCCTGACTTTACTGGCAATATTGGTACATTTCATCACTAAACATTATCCTTTTCTATTGCCAGTTAACTGAGTTTTTTTAAGAATGAATTATTAAGAACAAGTTATTAAGAATGAATGCTTAATTTTATCAAGTACTTTGCTTATAGTGATTCAAATAATCATGGAGATTTCCTCATTTGTTAATTGAAGTATTATATTAACTACTTTTCTAGTGTTAAATCATTCTTGAATTTCTGTGATAGCACTACTTGTCTTGATACAAGACATTGCTGGGTTCCATTTTCTAGAATTTTGTTTAGTTTTTTGTCTATGTTCAGTGTAAGATTGGCCTCTAATTTTATTTTCTCATACTGTCTTTTTCTGTTTGGCATCTAGGTTGTGCTAGGCTCATACAGTGAACTGAGGAATGGCCCCTATTTTTTTATATATCTGCAAAGTAGTTTTTATAAGGATAGGATTACCCATTCCTTGAAGGGTAAAATTCAGTATGATAGTGTTTCAACTTTGTGTCCGCCTGCCAGACTTAACACAGCTGAATCATTTTCTTTAATATATGTTAACTTTTCCTTGAATCAGAGGTTTTTTTTTGGGGGGGGGGGAGATTGCCCATTTCATTCAAGATTGCGAATATCAATATATGAAGTCATTGATAATTCTTTATCAGAAAATATTTGTAGCCTTTTTTATTCTTAGCATTGCTTCTATTTTTAACTTCTTTAAAAGAAATATGGTTTCTTTAAAAACTGAAGTGACATTGCCTTATATTCCTGTTGGTATTTTGGAAGTATAGGATCACCCACCTCAGGCATAACCACCATAATGCACCCACCACCAAGTCTCCCAGAGTCTGCCACAGAGTCTATTGTGCTTGCTGTCCTCTCCTATTTTTATTTACCTACTTAATTTCAAAGATTGGTTTATTTATTTATTTTTACAAGAGCTGGGGTACAGGCCAGGGGCAAGGGAGTTGAGGGGATTCACCAGAGACAGAGCGGGGAGCAGACCAGCCAGATCAACTGAAATACACTGTTGAGGGGAGCAGCAGGCGAGGCAGGAGAGGTCTGCTGTGCCATGTGTGTCCCCTCCCTGACCAGGGATCGAACTAGCAGCACACTGCTGTGCGGTGAATGCTTCACAGTGCAGCGCTCAACCCGCTGCGCCATCAGGGAGGCCCTCTTTCCTATTTTTAACCTCTTAAATCTTCACAGAATTTCAATTTTTATCCCAGCAAATCTGCTTTTGACTTTGTTAATTTTTCCAAGTATTTCTTTGTTGACTTTAGTTTCTACATTTATCTCTGTATCTTCTGCTTGACTTGATTTTATACTTTGATTTTTTATGACTCTTGAGTTGAATGGTTAATTCCCAGCACGTGGTAGTATGGGTTGTAACAGATAGAGCCAACCAGTGGGTGACCTGGCAGTTGTGGACTTAAGACATAATGTATATCCCTTGTGTCTTTAGGCCCATCTTCTAATGAGTAATGGTCTCAAGAAGCAGTTGCCAACATTAATTTGCATCTTCTTTAAAGAGGTTGGAGGTGCACCCCTGCTCTACTCAGTACAGTTTCTTTGTGCATCAAATCGGGCTCTGGACTCCTTTTTCTTAGACTCCTGCTAATTTTAGTGATCCCATAGGAACTGCTCTGCCATCTACGTAGCCTGCTTCAGAGCCCATTCCAGTATTACCATGGATTCAGCTTCATGCACTGTTCTGAGTTTCTGTTCAATGTTGATATTTGAAGATGTAAAACATGTTGAGTTTTATGTCCTCTTTGCTTCTCTTTTTTATATTTTATTCATCTGCCGTTTAAAGCTAAAAAGAAGGCACATTAAAGCATGGGCTTAACTACACCATGTGAAAATCCTAGAACTCTCATTCTGAAACAGTTTTCATCTTTCTCCCCTTTATTAAAACCTTGGCTGTCTTTAAAACATTGCCTTTAAAATATCCACATTCTGGAGCAAGACTTATTAAAGAAATTCTGCTACTTAATCCAGCTAGCCCTTCATTGCCAAAATGTGTCAAAATGTGGTACTATATGCAGTCCCAGACTATCATGTTCTTTAATTATATCATGCATTTTCATACCTCTCTTTGTTCACATTATTTCCTCTGTTCAGACAGCCTTTTACTTTGTCATAGAAAATGCACACATCTGTTTGGATCTAACTTGCAGGGACAGTAGACTCTCTGTTGCTTTTCAACTCCCTTTCCCTTCTAGATGGCATAAAACATCTTACTGATCTTTCCATTATATGTTTTCCATAGTGCCGGTCACATAGTAAGTGCTCAGCGAATGTACATTTTATGTTAGTATAGAGCAGGAATCAGCAAACTTTTTCTTAAAGGGTCACTAGCAAATACCCAGCTCTGCCACTGTGGTACAAATGCGACCATAGGCAGTGTGTGAGTGAATGTAGCTGCTTTCCAATAAAACTTTTATTTATGAAAAGTAGATGACTGGAATTAATTAATGTAACTATATTTTACTGATCCCTAGCATAGAATAAGCAAAGAATACGACAAGTATTTACTACTTATTTTATTTGGTCTTTAATTAAATTAAGAAATTTTGCTATGAGTTTTGCCATAAGTTTAATAGCTGCTATTCTATGATGTTACTTTTGTTCATATAAATATTGAACCTTATTTACTTTTAATAATGGTGTGCTCTTTTTACCTGATAAAATCAATCAGAAATCTTGACTAGGCAGGAAGTTTATAGTTTGTTGCTATTACTGTTATCTTTCAGATAAATCAGCTTTTTATTAATCATAGCTAGAATTTACCCAAGTAGTTTTTTATCAATTACAATTTTAAAAAATTATGGGTTTGCTTTAGTACAGAAATTTATCTTTCAGACTTTTGTTACTCTCTTGTTTTGCTTTATTAAATATTTTGTTGTTATTAAGCACTTACTGAAAATACATTTGTATAGCAAAGAAATAAAGCAGAAGTAGGTAAAAAAATATTAGGAAAAAATGGGTAAGGAGCGATAAGAAGACATAAGGGTGGTGGAATAAAGCTTATACTTTTCCAAGTGATGTGGTGTAAGGACAAGTAGATATGAAATGTGTTTGGAATTTAGAGGAGATGGTGCATAGTTTCAGTTGGGCAGCCCGGAACTAGACTGAGTGTCTAGTTCTTAAAGGTTGTGAACTTGAGAACAGAGGGCCTTTCTACTTCACGTACTGACTGGAACAGTCATATATGAAGGCTTATGTGGGATATAGTATGAACTATGAGAACTCTTGAATTTCTGAGTGCTCTGCAAATGTAAGGATTGTGACCAATGAACTTTTCATTTATTTCATGAAACAAATATCAGACAATGTTTTGGTTAATTTCTGCATGGTTGCATTAATTCTGAGGACTATGTTTTGGCAGTGACTGTTGAAGTGAAGGGTCCCTATGAGTACCTCACGCTTGAAGAATATCCATTGATGATTGTAAGTGAAATCACATTCTTTAACCTCAATATTGGATGAGTTTAACTTAAGAGATTGTCTTATGTTTTGTGGTAATATTCTTTTTTAAAGAATTCTGCATAATCCAGAAATAGTGCCTGTAGGTCTGTACTTAGTAGAATGTGACCTTGGATGTGTCAGCAAACCCTTCTGTGATTTGTAAAATGGAGAGATCAATGACTCATGGATTTCAGAGTTAGAAAGTACCTCATTTCACATCCCATAGTCTCTCTAGGATCCAGAGAGGGGCACCTCTTAGAACCTGATCATTTCTGAGTACACTTAAAGTAACTAAATGATGAAACTTCTTTCCTCTTGGTGTGTGTTTTTCTGTCTGGGAATTTTCTTAACCTGTTTTCAAGTTTCCTTTGTGATTTTTTTTCTTCTTTATTTCCCTTTCTTAGTTTTCTCATTTTGTTATATTTCATTACCTTCAGATACATACTAACCCTGTCAAGCTTTTTTTCCTCGTAGTATTTTTTATAGTTTTTTAATGTGAGCTTAAAAATCTTTTTTTTTAAAGATTTATTTATTTATGCATACAAGAGCTGGGGTACAGGCCAGAGTGGCGGGAGGTGAGAGTATTCACCAGACAGAGTGGGGAGCAGAACAGGCAGATTAACAGAAACACACTACTGAGGGGAGCAGCGGGCGGCAGGAGAGGTCTGCTGCGGCAGGAAAGGTCTTCTGCACCATGTGGGTCCCCTCCCTGGCTGGCAACAGGGATTGAACTCGTGCTGCAGTGACTGTGGTTTGCTTCATAGTGCGTTGCTTAACCCCCTGCGCCACCAGGGAGGCCCCTTAAAAATCTTTTAATACAGAAAAACAGTTACCCTTGATAAGTCTTCAGTCTCTTCTGCTTTAAAGGAGATATTTTTTCATGTTAGTATTGAATTCCAAAGAATCACAATTACTTTTAAAATAAAAATATGGGGTTTTTTTGTAGTTTAAGATTATGTAATGATTCTAAGTGGGTTCTCGCCCCTAATCTTCCTTTTGTCTCTTTCCCTTTGGGTGACAGTTTTTCATGGTGATGTGTATTGTTTATGTCCTGTTTGGTGTTCTGTGGCTGGCATGGTCTGCCTGCTACTGGAGAGACCTCCTGAGAATTCAGTTTTGGATTGGTGCTGTCATCTTCCTGGGAATGCTTGAAAAAGCTGTCTTCTATGCAGAATTTCAGAATATTCGATACAAAGGAGAATCTGGTATGTAACCAAAAAAATGTTTGCCCGTTTCTGAGTGACTGGTAGGTGAGATGTGGCAATTTTCCTAAGGTTAGCCATCACAAAGTAGATTTAACTTTTCCGTTACTTAATTATTATAACTGGTAAAGAAGAATCACTTTGGTTGTGACTTACGTTTTTGTTCTTATAACTAGTGGGATTAGTGATTTAAGAGTAATTTTACTGAAATATATTCACAATAGTGACCTTTTAAGAAAGATTATAACAGTTACAAATCTAAGTTGTCATTGATTTTTAAGACATCATTATTAACCTACATATAAGAGAAAGTAAATATTGCCTGTTTAGTTGTAAGATAGCATTGAAATATGCACCTTGGTTTCAAAGATTTTAAAATGTGGGAGGTTTGCATCTAAGAATTGGGAGATAAAATAGGAGGATGCTTATAGCTTAGAAAGGTGAGCAGATAATGACAGTAACTTTTGTAGAGAAGTTTTTTGTGATAGCTACAGTTCTCTTATCAGGCCATTTAATTATTAATAATTGTTGTTACAAGATACACTACTTAGAAATTTCTCTCATCTTTGAAAAGACTTGAAAAAAGTAGGTGTGAATATAAGTTGAAAACTGTGTGTGTGCATTGTTTTTCTATGTATAGCTATATTTTACCACTTTTAAAAAAAGTAGAGGAAAAATCCCCTAGATGCTATAACTATCAATGTAGGGTGAGCTTTTAGGGACGTGTGGGAGGTGAGGAGAGAAAGTAAATTGATGACACCCAGGTTGCTCTACAAATGCGTAAGGTCATAAGTGACAGCATGTTGTGTACTTACAAAATTGTGGAAGAGGTGTTCTTGTTTAGTAAGATTAATATCAGTGTTTACTCTAAAGAGTGTTAGTTTACATTTTGGTTCTAGAGTCATGCCTTTTCCCAAACCTTTCCCCTTTTCTTACTTCCAATAGTCCAAGGAGCCCTGATCCTGGCAGAGCTGCTCTCAGCAGTTAAACGCTCACTGGCTCGAACCCTGGTCATCATAGTCAGTCTGGGCTATGGCATAGTCAAGTAAGTATTAACTTTCTGTGTAGGAGAGTGCATAAAATGCTGATTAAATTAGCAGAGTTGCAGTTCCCAATGTGGTAGTTCTGAAACAGTTGATATAAGAGTGCTTTCTGAGGGCCTCCCTGGTGGCGCAGTGGGTTAAGCAACACACTATGAAGCAAACCACAGCCACTGCAGCACGAGTTCAATCCCTGCTGCCGGCCGGGGGGGACCCACATGGCGCAGCAGACCTCTCCTGCTGTGCCCGCTGCTCCCCTCAGCAGTGTATTTCTGTTGATCTGCCTGTTCTGCTCTCTGCTTTCTGTGGTGAATCCTCCCGCCACTCTGGCCTGTACCCCAGTGCTTGTATGCATAAATAAATAAATCTTTTAAAAAAAAAAAAGAGTGCTTTCTGAAATAAAAGGTATGTGATATTTTGTAGATTTATAGAAGTTGGATAATGATAGTGTTTCACTTCACTACTTAGAACTCAAGAAGCTTCTGAAAAATGTGGTGAATGATGTTGAAACACCAAACTATTAGATTAAATGTATAGGGACTTACTCTTCCAAAGTATTTCTGCAAATCAGGGTTTTTTATAGGGTGAACAATCTTGCTATAATAGTCTGAAGATTTATCTTTTATTCAAAAAATTTTATTGAATGTGTTTTGTTTTTTGTTTTTTTTTTTTTAAGATTTATTTATTTATGCATACAAGCACTGGGGTACAGGCCAGAGGTGTGGGGGGGTGAGAGGATTCACCACAGAGAGCAGGGAG
>JAGFMF010012266.1:223-111616 GCA_019455555.1 Galemys pyrenaicus | reverse complement strand
ACTGCTGAGGGGAGCAGCGGGCACAGCAGGAGAGGTCTGCTGCGCCATGTGGGTCCCCTCCCCGGCCGGCAGCAGGGATCGAACTCGTGCTGCAGCGGCTGTGGTTTGCTTCACAATACGTTGCTTAACCCACTGTGCCACCAGAGAGGCCCATTGAGTGTGTTTTGTATATGAGACTTTGTTCTACTTCCTGGGGATACAGCAAGTAAACAAAAGTCTTGGAATTTACATTTGTGGAGGGAGGAAATACAAAAATAAGTGAGTAAAATATTAGTATGTCAGCAATAAGTACTATGGAGCAGAGGAAGCTGGGAAAGGATATAGAGAATGGTAGGCAGGAGGTGAAGTTGTAATGGTAAATAGAGTGGTTAAAAAGGCTTCACTTAATTTTAGCTAAGATCTGAGGGAAGTCAAAGAACTCTAAGCATCTTGAGGAGAGGATATGTGAAGATGGGTTTGGGTTTTGTATATATTTTGGAGATAAATCCAGTGGTATTTGCTGATGGGTCAAATGTATGATGTGAAAGAGGAGAAGAAGAATGAGAGATGGTGTGCCTGCTGTTTGGTCTGAGCAAGGACAAGAACGGAGTGTTGGAGGTATGTGAGTAGAGAGAGAGTGTGTATGTTTTGGCAGATCTTGGGTGTGTAAGTATTAGATTTGAAGTGGGAACAAGAAGAAAGGGCACAAGAGAAGGGCATGGGCATAAGTTTGGGAGTCATGGGGATGTAGTTGTATTTAAATTATGAGACTGTCTGTGATCACCAAGAAAGTCAGTGCATCTAGAGAAGTCAGAGCTGATGATGGATTCTTTTTTTATTATTTTTTAAAAGATGTATTTATTTATACATGCAAGAGCTGGGGTACAGGCCAGAGTGGCGGGAGGTGAGAGGATTCACCAGAGACAGGGTGGGAAGCAGAACAGGCAAAGCAGTGGGCAAGGCAGGAGAGGGCTGTTGTGCCATGTGGGTTCCCTCCCTAGCCGGGGATCGAACTCGTGCTACTGTGCTGTGGATGCTTAAGTGCGTCGCTCAACCTGGTGTGCCACCAGAAAGCCCCCTGGATTCTTTATAGTAGTGAATTCTCTTATAGTTCTAGTGTTCACTGTCTTAAGACTGTAATATATGTTCTTTTGAGGTTTTATTACCTCAGGTGAATCAGTTATGTCTTGTATTTGTCAGCTTGTTGGCCTTTATAGTTAACACAAGTTCCTATTACCTGGGCTATCTACAGTTTGTTGCTTTTGTACTCAAACATTTGCTTTGCTGCTGCTTTAGGCCTCGCCTTGGAGTCACTCTTCACAAAGTTGTGGTGGCGGGAGCCCTTTATCTTTTGTTCTCCGGTATGGAAGGGGTCCTCAGAGTTACTGGGGTGAGTACTACCTAATCTTAGTTTTCGCAGTCAGTTCATACTACATTGTTTTTGTCATGAGAGGGTGAATTGGAAATATCTGTGGGCTTCTATTACTGTTTTCTTTGGATTCTGATTTTCAAAATGTATTTATGGTTCATTTTTCTTTTTACTCTATCGGAGCTTTATAAATTTAATGTGTGACCAGGAATGAATGCTTTACCACCTGTCCCCAGGTTGATTTTTATTTAGTTCTTCCTCTTGGACAGTGGGCTATCATTCTCAAAGTTGCAGGCATTGTGGTCATACACTTACTGGTTAGTCTAATTTTTGTTTTCAAGTGCCAGTAGTTTATAGGCACTTGAGTTTCCAAGACTTTCTTAAAATATAGTTGATTAAGTATCACATCATTTTTGAGAATTACATGATTGCCAGGGAAGGAAGTGAAAGCATGGAGATGTAAGTGATAAGTTTATGTTAATGTGGAATGGGCTTCCTTAGATTATTCCGGTAATTCTTTATTTAAAAATTATTCTCTACAATAACCTGTTAACTTCAGAGTGGTCAATGGTATAAACTTGACTTTTCCCTCAGGAAAATTTGGTTTTGCAGTCAGCTGTCCCTTAAACACTTTACTGACACAAATGTGTTTTTCAAAATCACACTGTATTCATTAAGTAATTTCCTTAGACTTTTAGCAACTTTAACGGTCTGTCAATTCTTTCTTCTGCTGCTATAGTATTTTTCTTATCCCTTGACTCTGATAGTAAACCTGGCCCTCTCAGCAATTGATGCCTGTATTATTTTATGGATATCCTTTTAATAAGATCCTGGTAATTGGGGAATTAGGCTTTATAAATAATGTGTGTGTGTGTGTGTATAAACTTGTGAAAGTTTTGAAGCTCATAGTTTTGAAGATAGATACTTGCCTTATATTTTATTTTGGAGTGAGAGGGTCTTTTTAGACTTGTAGTGAAAAATCACAATGATAGGAAATGTTGGGACAGAATGGGGCTTATTATACCATAATTTTTTTTTGATGTGGTCACTTCTTACCATGAACGTGTGCTCTGTAATTCTGGTGGTCACCTCTTATTTGTTACCAGCATGTTTAATTGTATTGAGATTATAATCTACAGTTTGTGTGAAATGCTGACAGCTGTATATTCTATGTGTGTGTCAGAAGGGAAGAATAATGTTGGTTTCAAGCATTACTCATTTTTATTTTCTATCAATTCAAATACAAAACCATTCTGGATGATTATAAAAATGCAGAATCCTGTGGTGGTTTCTTCTCTGTGCCTCCCTAGACATCTCTTTTTTTACTACTTCTTTTTCTTTGTCAGCAGGCCCAGACTGATCTTGCTTCCTTGGCCTTTATCCCCCTGGCTTTCCTAGACACTGCCCTGTGCTGGTGGATATCCTTCTCATTGGCTTCTTTGATGGTGGTTCACTTTCTCCCCTTGGAGATGGGTTTCCATTGATCTTTCTGCAATGGGTTTTTATTAATTTTGCTGATTACTTTTTAGTCTGGGAGATAGGGGATATTTTTAGTCGAACAGGGGCTCAGACAAGCATCAGAAGTTGGTGATTATGAATTGAGCAAAGGAGGAGAGTCTCTTGCTTTTTTTAATGAACATTCCACCTTAATTTTGATCCTAATTTGTGCATCCCACTTAATATTAGAATCACTGACTACTCTGATTCTGCTGTCCCTTTCACATTCTAACAATTATTAAATATTTTGAAGATTATGAAAAGACTTTGATTCTTAAATGTGGCTTCAGGAACTATAGAAAAGTTTGTTTGATGTTCTTAAAATTCTATGTAGGTTTAGCAGACTATTTAACCCTTACATACTTTGTATCCTCATTCAAAAGGTGATTTAGAATTATCTGAAGACTGCCACCATTTGAAATTACTGATTCATTTACAGCCAAAGTCAAGCCAATAACAAAGAAGTTTCTATTTTAGGATTCTGTTTTCTTTTGCTTCTTAAAATTAAAATTTATTTATTAAGAACTTGACCCGTTGGCTGAAGGACTCATGTTTTAGGAACTCTGCGTATTATTTTGAATTTGTTTTGGTATTTATATATTTGGTCCTGTGTATAATGCAAATATGCAAAATTGTTATTTTGATTGACTGTGATTCTTACTAAAAAAAAAGTGGAATATGAACAAAACTTTAATTTTGTGAAATTGAGTGGATTGACACATATCAAAAATGTTTGCAGTTAAAGTTTCTGAGTCCAAATGACCAAAACTTTTCTAGGTCAGTATCTTTCAAATGTGCTTTTGAGAATCTTTTGAGAGTATTAGGAGGGGTTAGAAAAGAGGGTGAAACCCGACCATACAGGAGGATAACCTAGTGATTAGTTAGTAACTCAGGCTCTGTCAAAGGATAGACCAAGATCAGACTCACTTATCTGCATATAAGCTCACTCTGAAAGTTGGATATGAGAGGATACCATCTTTAGTAGACATGGGTTCTCCTTCTGTCTTCCTATGGTAATTTCTACTAGGGAATAATGTTCTGTAAATGGACAATCACTGTTTTTAGAGACTAACTGCTTGGGATTCTCAGCCAATTGTAATTCATGATTACAGCCTTTTAACTCAGGATAGCTCAGGCAGCTATCTTGGTGGATTCTGTAACATAGCACAGGCGCACTGAGTATAAAACTTAAGGGAAGTTGTAGGCCTGAGTGTATTCATGACCTTAAACTGAACTAGCTGGGTGAGAACAGAGCCACCTACCTTAAAGAAAAAGAGATGATGATGCTGGCTCTTGTTCCCCTGCCTTTCGTTTCCTTTTCTTCCTTTTGTCATTCCTTTTCATCTTCTTCATTCTCTAGCAAGCTTATTGCTATCTTCATTTCTCTTTTACATTTTCACTGTTCCCCCCCCCCCCCTTTGTATATTCTTTCTCTATCCTGGTTCTGTCTTCAATGGCTCATTGAAAAAGACTTTCTTGTTAATCATTGGGAGTCTTGAGGTATTTGTGAGATTGGAAATAAGAGAATGATAAGGCCTCTGGTGTCTGTAGCTTTGTCAGTATAACCCCAGATCACACTCAGAGAAAATTGAGGATTAATTTACTGGTTTGTTGGGTTTTTCCTGAATGTTGATTTCCTTGACTTGCAAACACATATTTATCAGCCTGACTCAGACAATGAAGCTATTAAAACTTCGGAGGAACATTGTAAAACTCTCTTTGTACCGACATTTCACGAACACCCTTATCTTGGCAGTAGCAGGTAAGTTGGGGAATTTCTTCCTGCTATTTAAATGCGGTCCTTTTAGAACAGAGATGTTTAAACTGAAATGCCATAGGTGAATTCTTTAAAAGTAGAAAATTGTGTGCATTTCTCTTGTGGAAGGGGTCTTTAGCTTTTGTCAAATTCTCAAAGGGGGTCTGTGGTTCAAAAAAATAATGGAGAACCACTTATTTTAAATATAATAACTGAAAGTCAACCACATATAATTTCAACTCAGTATCTCTCTGTATGTGTGCAGTCCTTTGTTGTGGCATTCTTTCCCTGGAGGTAGAGTGCCCATATAGCATTTAGATTCCTTTTAGAAGGCGTTAATACTTATATATTTATTTAGTTTTATTAAGTAATTATAAAAATTTAGATCAAAATGCTTTGGTGTGAGGTTGTTTTTACATATGTCACTAAGCATATCTGAAATATATACTTTAGGTAAACCTTAGCAAGCTAGGTTAGCTTACCTGCCTCTTTGGCCCTTGGAATGGATAACAGGTCTGGCCTGTGATTGAAACCAACTTCTCTGTGTTTCAGTCATTTTGGCATCCTTTTTTTCCTCTGAGCAGACCATCCCCCCAAAAAAAAAAAATTAATATTGCTCTATCAGGATAAAGAAAGGGGAAAATGCATTGTTGATAATGCTAGGAAAAGCTGTATTTCCAGTACCTTCTTTTCTGAGGGTTACTGAAGTAGCCGGATATTAAATAAAACTGTAAGTACAGAGTTTACAAGAGTATTTATCTTGGACCTTGCTTACAATAAATTATGAAATAAATTTTTATTGGATAAATTTGTTAAAGTAACTTGTGGGAAATGGTTGTCTTGTGTTGAAGGTTAGGACTGTGGGTTTCTACTTCACCAGAACTGGAGGATGAAATTGGGAATATAAAGTAACATCATGGGGATGTAAACCAACACCAGCTTTTCCATTTCTTGTTAGCATCTATCGTGTTTATCATCTGGACAACCATGAAGTTCAGGATAGTAGCTTGTCAGTCGGTGAGTGATAAACATGCATTCTTTAACGCAGCAAGTTGTCTTATACACAAGAATGGTCTCCACCCGGAAGGTCAGAATGTTGGCCTCCTCAGTGTTCCATGTTCACATAGTGCTTGATGTGATAGGCCGAGTTTTGTTCTGTTTTATGGGGGAGAAGGATCTAACTACCCCAGTACTGAGAGAGAATTTTGTAAGTCTAACTACAATCTGTCAAAACCCAATCTTGAATTAACTAAAAATTTTTGAATGAGAAATCCAGCGCATTAAGTATATGTGCATAGTGCTAACTGAATAGAAGCTACCTCCTAAGAGCAGAGCCCAGAAACTGGCCAATAGAATTTCTTTGGAGAGATGGCTAAGGCTCTTTTAACAACCTAAAGTTACTTTCTCTTACCCTATAAAAAATACTTCCCTAAAGGTTTTCAGAGCTATAATGAAGCATTGACAAGTGCTTCATGCAGTTGGTACCTTTTCTTTAATGAGTAACAGTGAATAGTAAAGGGAGGAAACTGTTCCTTCAATTTGTATCCTCAACCCTTGGCATGGTGCTTAGCACACAGTAGGCTGTTAGTAAATATAAGTTGAATGAATAAATGATTCTTATTCTATGCCTGGGGCTTTATGTTCCATGCATTTTTTGTGAACAAACGGTTAAGATAATGTATATAAATGTACTTTCTCCCCCTTTTGCTAGGATTGGCGGGAGCTGTGGGTAGACGACGCCATCTGGAGGTTGCTCTTCTCCATGATCCTCTTTGTCATCATGGTTCTCTGGAGACCATCTGCAAACAACCAGAGGTTCTTAGATACTTTGTTTATATTGAATTGCCTTCTCATCAGTTAGGGTTGGTTCAGTGGGTGACATTGTCGGGGTTCTTTCAGATAGTGGAAGGAACGCTCCCTGGGTCACAGGTTTTATGTGGCTGAGCCTGCACTCAAATTACAATAACTGTTAGTTAATAATGATTCTTCCCCTGCTCTCAATTGCCTATATTAACAAGGAAGAAACTAAGATGATTTTATAAATATTTGCAGGTTCAGTAACTAGTCCTGTAAAATCCAGAAGGTGGAGCAGTTCTTAAGTTTTCTAATTTCTCCCTTTCTGTTCTACTTGTTCTGTCAGGTTTGCCTTTTCACCATTGTCTGAGGAAGAGGAGGAGGATGAACAGAAGGAACCTATGCTTAAAGAAAGCTTTGGTAGTGATGAAATAGACTTTTTATTTGTTCTTTAAATATTCATTCCTGGGGTTTAGAAATAGAGTAAAACAAGAGTAATATTTACAATGCCAAAATCAAAATGCTTTGATATAAGGACGTGTTTATAATTTTAGGACTATGTTATTTCTTAATCTTACATGTAGTGAAGTGAGAAGGAAGTAAAGATAAGATAGAGCCATGGAAAATTCAGTAAACAATTATGTTAAATTGTTTAAATTTAGTAAACATTAAATTCAGTAAACATTAAATGTCCAATTTATTTGCCGGAGATGAGTTGAAAATAGCATTTTAAACTCCGAAACATAATTGTAATAATGGAGAAATACTGTTTTATGACCCATTATCACTAAACTTAAAGCTCTGAATTCATTTTTGCAGTCAGTAAAAATATTCCACTGACATGGTTAACCAATCTCCTTTTATTTTTCCTTCTACAGAAGGAATGAAAATGAGAAGTAAACAAGAACCAAATGGAAATAGTAAAGTAAACAAAGCAGTAAGTATGACTTCTCCCTACCTGTTTGCCCTATTCTACAGCCCTTGGTAGAGCTCAGCAGTTACATGTATTTGCCTTAAGAACTTTTTTCCCATATGCTGTGACTAGGCGTGCTGTCTGAACCTTTTAGTATAGACTGTATTTACATTTTTAAAAATAGCAAGTGAGTCTCTCTAGGACCCAGTAATCTCTGAGTTTGCTGCTGTGTCCTGAAAACATGCAGAGCAGTCTGATGGTTCCTTTTCATCAGTGAAGTCGTAGTCCTATGAATAACCTAAGATCTTTTTTCTAGTAAAGATTGAGATTTTTTTTTTTCAGTCTCTTTTTTTAAGAACTGTGAATTCATTCTACATTAAGAACTTTAGAACTTTTCTCAACTTTAAAGATCAAAGCTTACATGAAGCAAAATCTAGGTATTAGGGCATTGAGAAGAAAGTTTTTAAGAGTGTAGGGCATCAGTTTATATTTTGGCTATATCATTTTTTAATTATTTGACTTTTCTTGTTAGTTGTGTCAGTTGTTTGGTATGTGTAGTACTTCAGAGTGATACAAGACCAAGTTTAAAGATCATGAGACTTCTTCAGTGCCTTAGTAGAGGTGTATTATTTGGTGTATTTTCGTAATAACTAGTATTTGTATGTTCCCAGCAGGAAGATGATTTAAAGTGGGTAGAAGAGAATGTACCTTCTTCTGTGACAGATGTGTAAGTTTTTGAATCTTTACTTCAAGAAAATCCTATTTCAAATTTAGTGTTACATTATTTTAATTAGTGAGCTAAAGAGCATACTAATAAGAATGCTTGTAGTTAACTTTTTAGAAGCAAAAGACCACTTAAAAGAACATCAAATGTTAAAAAGATATTTAAAGATTAAGACTATATACAAGCAAAAGTAATCAAGGGTTATTCATTCAGATGACATTTCTGCTTTAAAAACATCTCACTATAGATCTTCCTAAAATCAGTGGGATAGGGTACTCCTTTTGGCATTTTTTAATTCCTTATGGCTTTAATTTTTCAATTAAACATTGGTCCTATTACAATGCAGAATGTGTTTTACTTTTTTCTATATAATTCAGTGACTGGTAAATTATTTTTTGTATTTTCTTTTTCCCCTGGAATTGCTATCTTATAAATCTTAGATATCACAAAAAAGCTTATTTAGATTGTATTCATTATTCTATCATTTATGAACCATTTATAGTTTTATTTTACATTGTTTAATTTGTTGTTTTTCTCTGCAGAGCACTTCCAGCCCTTCTGGATTCAGATGAGGTCAGTAATCAAATCATGTGCATAGATTGTGTTAATGCTTGACTGTTTAGTCAAGTTAAATTCTTGAACCAGACAAGTTGTGCATCTTTTTATTAATGTTTAATCTTAAGTGAATATGTAATCATTTTAATTGACTAAAAAATGCAGTTCCTTTTGATATGTGGCTTGAGATCCTGAAACCTAGAGATTTTGATGGAGTTAATTTGAGGTGGACTCTGGACATCTGTATGTTTCAAAATCTTTTTATTTTTATTTACATGGATTAAAAAAAAAAAGCGGGGGGCTGTTGAGAGGATTCACCATAGACGGTGGGGAGCAAAACAGGCAGCAGATCTACTGAAATGCACTGCTGAGGGGAGTAGCGGGGGAGACAGGAGAGATCTGCTGTGCCATGTTGGTTAGCTTCCTGGCCAGGGATTGAACTCATGCCACAGTGGCTGGTGATAGTACTGAGATAGCTTTATAGTGCTGAGACTTTAACCACTCGTGCCACCACGGAGCCCCTCAAAAATCTTTTTGGATGGTTAGGAGCCATTGCTCTCAGTAGTTAACATAAACAAGTACGTCTGAGAAACAATGTGTGTTCATTTTCTATGTAGAAGACACTCGTAATGTAAACCATTTAAAATTAATAGAATAAATACTTTCTTTTTCCCTAGGAACGAATGATCACACACTTTGAAAGATCCAAAATGGAGTAAATAATGAAAGGACTTGCAGTTGAAGATGGCTAATGTCTGGGAGGAGATCAGCCTCTGTGTCAATCTTCTACACTGCTTCATGGGATTAAAGGAAGCAGTGACATGTTGATCTGTTCCTTGATCTTTGTGCATTAGAGCTGGCGAGAAGTGTCAGAACAAGGAGAACATCTTATTGAAAACAAGTTCATAGGATGAGAAAAATCTACCTTTCTTATTTACAACTTGATGTCCCTTTCCCTCCCATAACCTGACATGGATGTTTATGCAATTTATGTGTGTTGTTCCTGAATCTTCTATAATGTTTAAATTGTTTCATCTGTCAAACTAAAAAAATTTAACATCTTCTAAAGAACTATGACATCAGTGCTGTAATACGTAATCTCCAGGAGCAACTGCCTGTAATTTTTATTTATTTAGGGCGTTATATAGGTGTAATGGGGAAATTGTTAATTATCTTTCCATTTCCTGGCTAGCCAAGGTTACATCTTGCAGAGATAGTTTTGAGAGAGTCCTTCTGAGTTAAGGAGAGCCATGGTCTAGCAATGATTCAAAGAAAAAAGAAATTGTCACAGTGTGATTCAGATCATTTAAAAAAGCAAAATCAAGTGCAATTTTGTTTACAAATGGTGTATATTGAAGATTTTTCTATTTCAGATGTACTTTAGAGAGAAATATTAGTTTACCTCTTTTGACATCTGTTATTGTGACACATCCCATTGCTGGCAATGTGGTGCAAACTCCAGAACTTTTAACTACTGTTTTGTAAGTTTCCAGGGCAGCATTGCTGTGTTTGCCTTCATGCCATTCACTGGGTGTTGCACTAGATGCAGAGGCTCTTCGTCTAAGTGCTTATGAGTAAGCTACTTGCTACAGGTACTGTGATGCTTCAGAAGCAGAAGCTAATACAAAGGAGACAGGTCATTCTGGCTTAATTTAAACCATTTTTCACTCCATTTACTAGTATGGAAGCCCTGGATTTGCTGCTCATTGTTTAGGATTGACTATTCTTGTAACTGGCGTTGGTCTTAGGGTTGTTTATAAGAGACATCACAAGGTGATGGGATTCATTTGAAGCACTATATTTGTTTTAATGGTTTTATCCAGTTTTGCCTTCCCAACAGTTTTGTTCTACATAGAAAGTTCATGCCACTTTTTAATATAAAAATTTTAACAAAATTAATTTATTTGTCTCGTTTGCCTTTTTCTTCCAGATTCTCTCTAAAGACCCCTTTTTCTTTCCAAACTCTCTTGTGGGACTTCTCCTTTCATGGTGTTTATTCTATATCATTTCTGGTTGAACCAAAGATAGATCACATGACCACACTTTTCCTTAACTCATACTGTAGAGAATGTATTAACACTTACGTAATGTTTCTCTTATAACTGTTTGTTGTGGTTTAAAAAATAAAAAGTCACTCAGGCTGTATCTAAGGGTAAATGCGAGGAAGGTTTACTCAGCAAAAGTTTAGTGTTACTGTCATGTGCTCCTCCTTTCTTGTTAAAATTTACCAAGTGAATAATTACAATGCAGCAGGATATTGGTCAAATATATTTTGAAACTGAGTGAAGTTCACTTGAGAAGAGTGGGTAAAATTATTGTATTAAGAAGTGTGAGGTATAAATTCTATAGCCTGGGACATCATGATCTCTTCTGCTTTAGTCATGGCTTCTTATGTTACTATGACTGGACATAATGTATCATTTCTTAGAACAGGTTGAGAAGGAATTAAATGACACATTGCCTGTTAACTTTAGCATTTACAATTTATTTTTATCTTTGTCTCTCAGCTATGAACTAGAAGATAATAGGCCTTCCAGTACAGCAGTTGATAAAACTAAAATTTCAAGGTGTTGCACTTCTTTTGTGAAAATCAGCCATAACACAGGATTGTTTAGCAATTTTTATGTTTCTTTCTACTTCAAAATATTTTGTTTGATCATCAGAAGTGACATTTCGTAAAGAAGAAACAGTACTCATAATTTATAGAAGATCCAGACAGAGTGTAAAAATAAAGTGACCAGGGTCAAAAAATTTTTTCTTCATATAGTCTCACTCATTTTTTTTCTTTTAACATTTTTGCTTTAAACTTAAATATTTAATTGTGTCACAGATGCTATTTCCTTGGGGAATAGTTTCCAGATTCAGATCATTCTTGTAGTGAGTCTCAAGACTTTAAAGTGCATGGAGTCATCCGTGAGTTACTAAATCACAGACGCCTACACACACGCCCTCCTCCGCCATCCCTCGAGTTTCTGATTCATTAGGGCTGGAATGGGGCCTGAGATTTCATTTGTAACAAGTTCCCAATGCTGCTGCTATTGGTCAAGGCCCCCACTTTGACCTAGAACATTTAAAACTTAACATTTGTTTTTTTTTTTTTAAAGATTTATTTATTTATGCATACAAGCACTGGGGTACAGGCCAGAGGTGTGGGGGGTGAGAGGATTCACCACAGACAGAGCAGGAGCAGAACAGGCAGATCAATGGAAGTACACTGCTGAGGGGAGCAGCGGGCAAGGCAGGAGAGGTCTGCTGCGCCATGTGGGTCCCCTCTCTGGCCGGCAGCAGGGATCAAACTCGTGCTGCAGTGGTTGCGGTTTGCTTCACAGTGAAGTTGCCTAACCCACTGCGCCACCAGGGAGGCCCTTAACATTTGTTTAAATGCTAAAGTTTCAACATTTAAAATGTATAGATGCGGTACTTTAACTAGTTGGGGTTACAATAATAATACCACCATTTATTGCTTGTTTACAGACGTTGCTAAGAGTTCACAATGCCAGGTAGGTATATGACACTTTGCAGATACTCCCAAGGGAATTTAAATGTCACTGCTAATTTCCTAAATGGCAAACTTCCATCCCAGGTCCAAGTGACGCAAAGTGTTAATTCCTCACCGTCACATTCCAGTGTCTAACAGTTCTAAGATCAATGTCTCTAGCTCTCCTTGTTAAATTTTTGGCTACTCCGACCCCGCGAAGTAGACGCCGCGAGTCCAGGATGAGGATATAAACACGAGCACCCGAGCATTCCAGGGCAATTTGGGGGCCGCGGCGGAAGGGGCGGGGCTTTGCCTGCGGAAGGGGCGGGCTTAACCTAGCAGGAAGTTCGCTGTTGATGATGGCTCTGTGGTCGTAGGGCCTGTGTTAGGGGGTCTCCTCCGGCGTCCGGGTTCGCGTTCCCCTGGCCTAGTTCTGGCCTCAAGCCCGGGCCCACACGCTCCGGGTGACAAGACTGCGGCGGCGAGACTCTGCTCGCCGCCATGCACGACGCCTTCGAGCCCGTACCGATCCTAGAGAAGCTGCCTCTGCAGATCGACTGTCTGGCTGCTTGGGGTGAGCTGAGAGGCGGAGGGGCCAGGAAACCGAGGCTGGGTCAGCGCGGGAGCGGCCTGGACTTTTCACAAGGCTAGGGGATTGCATGGCGTCTGGCTGTGCGGGCTTCTGTCGGACTATTCGTTGAGTGACCTGGGATGATGGGAAGGCAGAGCTTTGTAGGTAGTGGACAGCTGCTTAGGCGATCCCCAGGGACCCAGGCATTTTAGGGACGTTTCACTTACTTTGCTCTCGGTGCAGAGTTGGAGAATTGAGCTTTTCTTTATATTGTGCCCACCTCTGACTCTTTTAGCGTCACGAAGACTTAGTTTGGAACAACAAAGCAGTGGAAAGTTTTCAGCTTGCAGGGAGTTGAACTTGTCCAGATGATGGTGTTGTTTTCTAAGTGAAAGCGCTGTTTTGTTTGGTTTTTGTCTTTTTGGACATTGAACATGTTAATACCAGATGTCTTTTGTCTCCTGAACTCAACATTCATCGTTCATTTCATTACCGTGGGTTACTCAGTTTGTTACCCCCCGCCCCCCAAACTCTTAATCTGACCCAAGTGGTTGATTGCCTTGTATCCAAAGTACTCCCGTTAACTCCATAGGTAGAAGAGTATTATTTTAGGTTATCAAGACATCTAACTCGTAAAAATTTACACAGTTCTTTCGAGATTGTCCAGTGCAGAAAGCAGCGTCAGGCAGCTCTTGTGTGCTCTGGAATCTAGGTGGTTTCAGGGGTCCAAATCTTGACTAAACAAATCCTAACTATGAGTTGGTGTGTCTGGTAACAGCCATCGAAAACCAAACATAATTTCATTCTTTCCTGTTAATGTCTAGGTCCTAGAAATCATTGGCCATAAAAAGGTAGCACAGAATTTTAATCAGGTTTTGTGTTGAATTTGGTGCCCATGATGGGCCTCATGGATTTTAGTGGTGGCTGGCATCTTATGATTTATTTATGGACAGTGTCACCTGGTCAGCCTTGCAGAGTTCTTCACTGCCTCTTCAGTAGGGTGCTGCCACTACAGAGTAAACAAGAATGGAAGCCATACTTCTGGTAACTCTTTGACATTATGTAAACGTCTCACAATTAAAATAATATGATTTGCCATATCCTACAGTGTTAAAAATATTAATGGTATTGGTGATGGCCTAAGATACCAGGGAATTGTGGCAAGCTGCCAAAGTGAATCAGTGTAGACCATTTAGATCTCTAGGGTTCTGGATGGAGCAATGGCATCTGCAGCAGTGAGTTATACCCATTAATGGGTAGGTGTGACCATTATAAAGTGGGTTCTGCTAGATTTCTACTCAGTTCTGCTCAAGAATGCCTTTAGACAAGATTTTAAAATAAAAGCAATTTTTCAAAATGCAGATTTGAGGGCACCACCACAGAGTCATTGACTCAATCTCTAAGAGCTGGTTTCAATAATGCAGGTTTTGTAAGTCCAGGTGATTCTAATGAAGCTAATTAGGGTCTCACTTTGAGAAACATAGCTGTTTGCCCTGTGGCTCAAAGAAAGGAATCAGTCACTCCCTTCCTCATCTCTGAGGTTGTAGTCTGTGGACTATTAATTAGGATAATTATGAACAGGAGAACCCAGTGCTACTCACTTCCCTGGTGGGATCAGGTCCGACCCTGTGGCTCAGAATTAGGCTGTGAGGAATTTTGTAGGTCTGACTCTTGTTTGTTTATGTGTGTTACCCATTTGCACAGTATATCCTACTTTCTGAAATGCAGTGTTGAATCATAGAAGGGATTATCTTCCCATGCAGTGCCTACTCTGAAGGCATCTTGTTCAGTGTTTGGCAGGCACAGCTGTATTATGTGATGATACGTCAAAGGAACTGAACTTGAACCCCCTCTGATTTCTATAACAACAAGATTCTGTGTCATCACATCTGAATGATGCAGTATTTTTCTTTATGAGTTTGAGGTTTAAGAATGAATGTATAGGTGATGCTTGTTCAACTATTTACAAGTTGCTTAGAAAATTTTGCATAGGTGATAAATGCATTTTTTCTTAGCACCTCCATCTTTATTTGAGAAGGCTCAGATAAAAATTCAACTGAACATTTTTTTAAAATGCAGTGAATTTATCTGGTTCCACTATACTTTGAGAAATTTGACAAGAAAGCACTATTGGAAAACAAACATTTTAATAAAAATAAAAAATAGATTCTCAAATATCACATGAATTTTACTCCATATGTGTTACAGTGTTGCTTCATGGGTTTTTTGTTGTTGTTAAACCCCAGTGTGACAGCATTAGAATGCTGCTCTAAGATAATTGACAGGAAAAGTGGAAAGACATGTAGAATGAGGCCAGTTGAAGTTGTCATGGAGGTCTCTAGAGAGAGTCTGTGGAAGTGGGCTTTTTCTCTTGATGAGGCAAAATCAAGAGGCCATGTAGTCCAGAATAAAAGCTAAAACTATTAAAGGAAATTAAAGAAAAACATGAGGTAGTACAGGAATGGGGGAGAGTGTAGAGGGAAGCATGGCAAAGATGGAGAACATAAGGTTGACCTTTTGGTTAAAGATTTTTATCTATGTTACAAGTGAATTTCAAAAATTCCACTGCATTGTATTTAAATCTGAAATATCAGTGGGTATCCTAAAAATCAACTATAATATTGCCAATTGCTTGATATAGTAACATCTCTAAGAGTTCTAAACATACTTTGTAAAGATTTAGCATTGTGAGCGGAACTTTTTCACCATCTTCTGCGCCAGCATAAAGCTCCAGCATTCCTTTAGAGTTAGTGCTATTTCCGATTTCCACTTATGTCATTAAGAGCACACGGGGTCTTATTTTCTGTGTCCTGCCTTCACTCTGAAACAGAAACAGATTAAAAGACAGAATTATATTCTCTGGAAGACCAAGGACATCAACCTGGAGAAATGTTCCTGATGTGGCTACTGAACTATTCTTATAAATGTAACCACTGCTTTTCAGATAAGCTCTGACCAACAGCCATTCCATTGAAATGGGGTCCCTTAGTAAGTGCATCACAGTGTACATGGGGATTAGAAGATGGTTAGGGGTCATACAGACTGGAGTTAGAATCCTGCTCTGCCAACTTACTACATGTCTGACTGGAAATTTAACTTATCCTCTGGACTTCAATTTCCTCGTCTAGAAAGTGGAGAGTGAAGGATCCTAGGGATAGTTGCAAGCACAATTAACATATGTGCTTGGCATTTCCTAGACCACAATGCATGCTCAGTAAAGTTTGTTATCCAATATTTTGTTTAATAAAGGATCAATGAGTATATGTTCCAATATCAAAAAGCAGAGGAAGATTATATACATTTAATTTTCTTAATTATTTAATAGAAATATGAGGATAGTTGTTTAAACTCTTTTGTGATCTCTTTTAGCCTACACACCAGCATCTCCCAAAATGCAATTCCTGAACCACAGCATCAGTATCACCTGGAAAATCGTTAGAAGTGCAGGTTCCCAGGTTCCTTTCCAGATAGGACCCAGCGAGCTATTTCAACACACCCTCAAATAATTCTGATACATACCAAAATATAAGACCACCAACTGAGACCATTTTTATAAGCGCTTTATTGAGATTAAATTCATGTGTTGTATAATTCATCCCTTTAAATTGGACAAGTCAGTGGTTTTTAGTACATTCATAGACGTATGCATGTATGCCACAGTTAATTTTAGAACATTTTTTTAATCACTCCCAAAAGAAATCCCATATCCAATAATACCATCTATTTTACCCCAAGTCTATCAGCCCTAGGCAACCACAGGTCTTTTTTAGATTTGCCTGTTCTGGATAGCTCGTGTAAATGGAATCATACAATATGTGGCCTTTTTTTTGTCTGGCTCATTTAATTTAGCAGATGTCTTCAGGTCATTCCTGTTGTACTTATACCAGTACTTCACACCTCTTCATGACTAGCTAATATCCATTGTCCTAATATAGACAATTGTCTTACAAATAATTTTTTTAAAGATTTATTTATGCACACAAGAGCTGGGGTACAGGCCAGAGGTGCAGGGGCTAAGAGGATTCACCAGAGACAGAGTGGGGAACAGAACAGGCAGATCGACGAAATACACTGCTGAGGGGAGCAGTGGGCGAGGCAGGAGAGGTCTGCTGTGCCACTGGGTCTCCTCCCTGGCTGGCAGCAGGGATCGAACTCGTGCTGCAGTGGCTGCAGTTTGCTTCATAGTGCGTTGCTTAACCCACTGCACCACCCAGGAGGCCCCTATTACAAATAATTCTATCAAACATCTGTGCAAGATTTTCTGTGGACATTTTTTTTTTCTAATGTATATGCCCAGGAGTAGAGTTGCAGGGATGTATGATAAATCTTTGTTTAATCTTTGGAGATTACCAAACTGTTTTCCAAAGTGACAGCATCATTTTACATTCCCACTAATAATCTATGAGGGTTCCAATTTCTTCATGTCTTTGTCAACACTTTTTATTGTTCTTAGCTCCCTCCCCCTAGTTTCAGCTGTTTATTAATCAGTGTGAGCCCCAACACAATATACCAACATGATTTCATTCATTGAGAGAGAAGTTTTTCCTGGGTAAGTGGAAATTTGTGTGTCTAAGCAGCTTTATAGTGAAATATTTCATTTAGAAGTCTAGACCTCTTTCCTTCAGTTTGCTGTCATCCACAGTCACTGAGTAGAACTTGCACGGATCTTTGGGACCCAGTTTGTTCCAGGGCTTTGGGTTGTTTCTGTCCCAGCTGACATCTGGATTGAATAAAGTGAAACTCATGACATACAGTGCTGCTCCAATAAATATGAAGGAGATCAAGCTAGGATGTGTCTTGTTCTAACTGAGGGTCTGGTGACTCTCCTGCCTGGTTGCAGGAGAGGCCTTGGGCTGGTAAGGAGAGGAAACCCCTGCAAAGCCCCTGATGAAGTCTCTTGTCCTTAGCTTTTGAGTTAACTGAATCCTGTAGCTGTAATACATTATGGCACTTATATTTTCCCTCTAGAATCATTAAAACTTCAAAGAATGCCATTTGGATGTCATTTCTGAGGTTAGATAGCTAGTTTCCTGTTTATGCTATCCATTTTATGATTTTATAAACTCCCATCATATTTTGGGTTAATTTTGAAGCAAGCCAAGGACTCCTTCAATCTTCTAGTGTGTCTAAATTGGTAATTGTTTTTTTTTTTTTTTAAAGATTTATTTATTGGGCCTCCCTGGTGGCGCAGTGGGTTAAGCAACGCACTATGAAGCAAACCGCAGTCACTGCAGCATGAGTTCGATCCCTGCTGCCGGCCAGGGAGGGGACCCGCATGGCGCAGCAGACCTCTCCTGCCTCGCCCGCTGCTCCCCTCAGCAGTGTGTTTCGGTTGATCTGCCTGTTCTGCTCCCCGCTCTCTGGTGAATCCTCTCATCCTCCCCCCTCCCCCCCCCCACCTCTGGCCTGTACCCCAGCGCTTGTATGCATAAATAAATAAATCTTTAAAAAAAAAAGATTTATTTATTTATTTATGCATACAAGCGCTGGGGTACAGGACAGATTTCAGGGAGGTGAGAGGATTCACCAGAGACAGAGTGGGGAGCAGAACAGGCAGATTAACTGAAATACACTGTTGAGGGGAGCAGCAGGTGAGGCAGGAGAGGTCTGGGTCCCCTCCCTGGCCGGCAGCAGGGATCGAACTTGTGCTGCTGTGGCTGCGGTTTACTTCATAGTGCATTGCTTAACCCACTGCGCCACCAGGGAGGCCCTAGATTGGTAATTGTTCAATAAATATTTTTTAATTGGTTGATTCTCAAACATTTCTTGATTGTAAATGCTGCTGAACTGTGCAAAACATCAGCTATCAAACACAGCTCATTTTCTGAACCCTTTGATTTTTTATTATGAGCCCTAGCTAAAGAAAAAGGGTCTTGCTGACATGACCTTTCTTATATATCTTATAAATCTTTTATTTTTCAGAGGAATGGCTTCTTGTTGGAACCAAACAAGGACATCTTCTTCTGTATAGGATTCGGAAGGATGTTGGTAAGTGGAACTTTCCAGAACTGAGAAAGAGGTGGCTTGCCAGGCATGTAAAAAGAATTTTGTTAGTTGACTAGTTTACAACGGTGAAATTTATGATTCCTAAACCATTAACATAGTAACTGGTGAAGGAGGTTGCACAAAGAAAGCAGAGAGAAAAGTGAGAATCTTTAGTTTCTTGAATTTTTTTTAGACTATTCCCCTACTCCCATCCAGTAGGTAATGTAGATGTTATTCTCGCCTCACTTCTTGGAGACTCGCTGCCAGAAGTGAGAAAAACTGTGATGGGAATAGGATTCTGTGTAAATGATATGGTATTAGGGAGAACAACTAGAAATTCTTGATATGAAAGATCATGTTAATGTGGGATAGTAGGAAATAGAGGACCTGGGTTAGATTAGCTAACTTCTCCTTGGCCATGTGGCTAAGTCCTTTCCAGTATCAGTTTCCTCTTCTGTAAACTGTGTGTTTTATAAAGTTATTGGGGTCAGATACAGTAATAAGCTTGAAAGGAATTTTAACACTAAAGCTCTAATCCAAAATAACTTTGTCAGTAAAAATGTCAAATAATAACTGAAGTATTTGAAATTTATTTCACTAGAGAATTCTCTGTTGGGGAAAGAAGTACCTCACTGCCTTCTCCTAAATTTATTTCTGTGTTTTCTTAGCATGGAAAATTGATGTGTTTGGATATTATACTCTGTAGTTACAGATGGTCTTTAGAAAACACAAGATTTTATAGCTTTCAACCTAATATATAACTTTCCTTAGTAAACAGTTTAAGATAAGAATAGGAGAGAGTCTTCTCTTTGGACCTGGACACAGGTAACATTGGAAGAAAGAGCATCTTCTGATTTAGGGAAGGAAATAAATTCTTTTCACCCTCTATCCAACTTAGGTTCTATAGATGAGGTTTTATAAAAGGAATACAAAAGGCAGCTTACCAAGAAAAAAATGAACAGATTTTTATTAACATGTACTTCATACATGGGAGAACTCAGTAAGCCTAAGGATTTGGTCTCCTAAAGCATCAAGTGAAGAATAAAGTTTTAGAGAAGTGACATGATGAAAGAAAGGGACTTAGAGGTTTTAACATGGTAAATTGTAGAAAGGTGACTACATCAGGGAACTAACTGGAGATAAGTTTAATATAGTGATTCCTCCAATGCTGTCTTTCGGCTCGGCTGATAAAAACCTACAGTTGTCCCCAGCGATTAAATTCTGTCCTTTCTAGTTGAGAGGGAAGGGAGGATTCCTTTGTAAATTTATGCTTTCAGGCAGATAGGGGAAGAACAGAGAGCTTTTTTTGGTATCTTCTTCAGCTCAAAATAATCGTTACATCAGAATAGTGCCTTTTTGGGGTCGCATATGCTACTACCCTTTACTGGTATAGTAGGAAAAGAGGAAAGTATCTGGTCAGGTTCTATGGTGAGAATAACAAGAGAAACTGGAAGATCAAAACAGATGGTTTCATTTATGTGTTTCAGTTTTCCTTCAAAGCAAGAGTCAGCTGACTTGTGGTAACATAGTACATAGTTTAGGTTTTGCAGTTCATGAGAGCTCTGTCATGCTGCTCATTCTGCTTTTGTAGCTGAAAAGCAGCCTACAATATGCATACTATAATATGTGAAATATAAAATTTACATATTTACAACACATATGTAAACATGTATGATATGTCTACAATATGAGAACATACTATATACAGTATATGTACATAAAGGAGTGATTGTGTTCCCAAAAAACTTTATTTCCAAAAACATGCCAGCAGCTATATTTGGCCCATGAGAGTACTTGCTGACCCTTATTTTAAATGTTTAGTTGTCAGAGACAAAATATTTATTCTGAGATACCTATTAATATTTAGTCTACTTCAAAAACGAAGCTTGCCTTGGGTTTTATTTAGTGTTTAGCACTGTTTTTTGACTATCTGCTGATTTATTTACTGTGTAGGAGGAGGTAAGAGACCCCTAATAGGTGATCAGTTGTTTTTGCCATCAAATACTAAAATACTATAATAAAATGACTTAAGATATCAAGTTTTAGATATTTATATGTATAATGTAAGATATAAATTATACATGTAAATATATACACTATATATTTTTATATAAGCGGTAAGGAACTGAAAACTAGTAAATCTTTCAAAAGTACATTTTATGCATTGTGTAGTCTGGAGTGGTGATATTAATCTGATCGGGATGGTGACTCTTCCTTGCCTCTTTGACAAGTTAGTTGATTTTCTGGAATTTACCTTCCTCATATGTAACTTGACTAGCAAAACGAGTTAAATTCTGATTAGAAACTTTTTCCTCCTTCTGTACCTTTAGAGAACAGTTCTGACCTAGCTCTGGCTGGTTTGGACCAGAGATAGACCCTGGCCTTTGTGAATTAACCTTAGAAATAACTTGACTTCTAAACTTGAGATAGTCCAAACCTAGGTAGGACGGCTGTTATACTGCATTCTGAACAAGTGAAGAGGCTAATAAAATGTCGTGACCTGGACTTTGATCTAATCTGAGCCGTCTTTTGAGCTAAAAAGTGTTTGTAGACCTGCTTCTATTTGTATCTTAGACAGAACAGTTAGATGAGTTCACTTCCAAGGTCTTAACAACCTCATCCAGAGTGAACCACTCTAGAGCAGTGGTTCTCAAAGTTGATCTATAGATCCCAGGGAAGCCCCAAGATCTCTGAGAACATCTACAAGATGTTTGCTACAAGAACATTTACAAATTAGTCAAAACTAATTTCATGGTAACACTAAAGCATAGACATCATTTGCTTTTTGTTTTTCTCACTGGCTTTTTTTGTCATTTGCACTAATGGTACAAAAATAATGATAACTAAAACTGCTGACCTCTTAGCACAAGTATAAGATATCAGTCAGCAAGCTTGTTGGTGCCAAACTATACTCACAACCTTTGTGTTGCTGTCCGGCATGTACTCATGGTGGTTCTTGTGTTTTTAAAAGCCAATTTCACTTAAGAATGATATTTGTGAGGTAATAAAAACTATTAATTTTATTGTATCTTGACCTTTGAGAACATGCCTGTTTAATCTATGATGTTATGGGAAGTATACATAAGGCACTTCCGCTCTGTACCAAGGCACAGAGTACAGGGTTGTTTTGGGAAGAGTACTTTGTGATTGTTTGGGTTACAGGCTGAACTGGCCACTTTTTAATGGATTATCATTTTTGCTTGAAAAAAATGACAGACTGGTTTTTACACCATCTGATTATTGGGTAGGAGATTTCTTGAAAGTGAACAAAGAGAATCTGTCATTTCAAAGAGAATAATTGTCAGTATTTTTTGCTAATAATAAAGTTAGAGCTTCCAAGAGAAAATTAGAATTACAGAATACTTGTATCTGTCCCTATGACCTCAGTTTGTCAATACTTAATGATTTTTCTGTTGAAACTGGGAATGGTAATAATTTTTTTTTATATATCCTATAACAAAATACGCCAACATTTGTAAAATCTGCATAACTCAGTGAACCAACTTTTTCTAGTTCATGAAGTTTCTAAATCATGAATGAGTACAAGATCCATTTAAAGTGAAGATAGATCAGCAAACTTTACTAACAGAAAAGTTCACTATTAGGTTTTAGATTCCTCATTATGAGAAATTCCAGTTGTCAAGTTTTGGTATGATATTAAAGATGATCTGCAGTTGTTTGGAAATGCTATTAAAATACTCCCCTTTCTAACTATATGTCCATCTGTGGGGACAGATTTTTGTCTTCACAAATACATCAAAACAGATTAAGTGAAGAAACAGATGTAAGTCCAGCTATCTTCTATTAAACCAGACATTAAAGAGATTTGCAAAAGTGTTAGATGAGGGCCTCCCTGGTGACGCAGTGGGTTAAGCAATGCACTATGAAGCAAACCACAGCCACTGCAGCACGAGTTTGATCCCTGCCGCTGGCCAGAGAGTGGACCCACATGGCGCAGCAGACCTCTCCTACCTCGCCCACTGCTCCTCTCAGCAGTGTATTTCAGTCAGTCTGCCTGTACTGCTCCCCACTCTGTCTGGTGAATCCTTTCACCGCCCTGGACTCTGGCCTATACCCCAGCTCTTGTGTGCATAAATATAAATCTTTTTTTTAAGATTTATTTATTTATGCATACAAGCACTGGGGTACAGGCCAGAGGTGTGGGGGTTGAGAGGATTCACCACAGAGAGCGGGGAGCAGAACAGGCAGATCAACCGAAACACACTGCTGAGGGGAGCAGCGGGCAAGGCAGGAGAGGTCTGCTATGCCATGTGGGTCTCCTCCCTGGCTGGCAGCAGGGATCGAACTCGTGCTGCAATGGCTGTGGTTTGCTTCATAGTGCGTTGCTTAACCCACTGCGCCACCAGGGAGGCCCCAATAAATCTTTTTAAAAAAAGTGTTAGATGATACATTTTTTTTAATTTGAAGAAATACTTATTTTTCATTAAAATGTGTTATTTATGCTAGCATGTAATGGACTTACTGTTATTTTTAAACAAATGAGTACATTTTTAAAATTTCTTAGTTTGTTAATTTCTGGTAAGATGAAAGTTGATAGCTAAAAGTTTTGGAGTCCCCCATTAATTTCTCAGATTAGGAAGAGATCCTGAGACCAGAAGTTTGAGAATCTCTGCCCTAGATTGTTATCCTTATAAAGAGAATTATTGCAAGTAATAAAACCCTTTTCAAATACAGAACTCTGTTGATCAGGAAGCAACTGATTTTTTATCCCCTTGTGAAATGAAATAACAGAATACAACTTCTGAATCTTCTGCAACTTTAGGATCGCCTCTTCACCTCCTCTGCTGAATGACATACAAAGGAAGTAAGACCAGCTTTGGTGGTATGAGTTCTTGTGGATGCTGGAGACAGGCCACTGCTGCCTGTGGGGAGCAGCCCATAGTCAGCACTGTGAACAGTCTCTCCATCTGGGGGCAGATGATAGGTTCTGGGCTCAGCCCATGGGCTTTGCAGTCTGCCCAGAGTTTGCCTCTGGGTAAACTCACTGGTTGTTACCTAAGGGGAGGACCCATCAGGTCTGTTAAATTTGAAATTGGAATAACAATACCTACTTCTCAGGGTAGTTGTGTGATACAGAAAATATATATAAACTTTTAAACCCAGAACCTGGTACCTAGTTATTGCTTAGTTAGTGATAACTACTCTTCACTACTCTTATTATCATGATAATTGTTTGCATTTTGACTCTAGTGACTTTTGAGACTAATTATTTTTGTCATCCCAGCAAGTCTGGCTTCACATGTTTCTGTGGTATATAACTTTCTTCCCCTTTTTTTGCAACAGTGCCAGCAGATGTAGCATCACCTGAAAGTGGCAGTAAGTGTAGATGCATTAAACTGCTTTAGCTCTGGGGATGATGTTTGCTCCGTCCTGTGATGCAGGACGTAGGGTAGCTGCTGGGATTTAGCTGATCTAGATCTAAGGATGCTTTGGAATGGGTTTTATTGCTTGCGCTCTTATATTTGACTGTACTTTTTATACTCTTTTTTTTTTTTTAATACTTTGCCAAGGTACCACTTTGTGTAGGGTAAGATCTTCATAAGTACCTTGTAGCTTCAGTAAACTTCTGTGGTGTGGTTCTTTCTGCTAATGCAAAGTGAAGATGCATGAAACCCTTTTCTAAAATTGGAGTTGAAAGCAACTTGCATACTCAGCATAAAAACAGTGACTATAGATCTCCAACTTCCAGTCTTTGAGGAATTTCCAGAGTCCTCTAGGAAAACAACGTGGAACAGCATTTTGTTGGTGTGGTTATTTTAATGTGTGTTCCTGTGTTGGGACTGTGAATCTCTCTCTCTCTTTTCTGTAGGTTGCAACAGGTTTGAAGTGACACTGGAGAAATCCAATAAGAACTTCTCCAAAAAGATTCAGCAGGTAGGCAGTGATGGTACTTGCTGCACTAATATTTGGCTTATATGAGACCCTGTCAAAGCTGTAATTTTGGTAACATTATTAAAGTTTATTAAGGAGTCAATAAACTCTGAATCCTCTGCTGTCTGTCCTTGCATTTATATAGAGATCTGTCATGTCCTTAGCTCCTCTTTCTCAAGCAGAAATTGTGATTGCACATAAATATAAGTTACATCCCTGTCACTGGGGCTTTTTAGCCTCTAAATTTTTAGTAACTATAGCTAAACATTTGCTGATGTCAGAAATGTTGAATTGAATTTGGTGATGTGCTATTTTCCAGATCCATGTGGTTTCCCAGTTTAAAATTCTGGTCAGCTTGTTAGGTAAGAAAAGGAATTGCATTTGTTTTTCATGTGTCAGAAAACAAAAGCTTTTACCAAATCAGTTCTTTCATGGTTAACTTAATAGTACTTAACAGTGAAACTGGCATGTTCCAAACAAGATACAGCAGGATACAAAGCAGTAAAAGCACCAGCATCTGCCATAAACATGAACTTTGTTCTCCAAGGAGTGTTACTTCAGTCATTCATCCAATAAGCAAATACTATATTGATTCCTATTCAGTACAAAGCTTGGATTAGTTGAGCTAGATAGGATTTCTGTCTTTGAGACCTATATTGTGATATGAAAACTGAAATGACAGAAAGTAATCATGATACAATGGATATTTATAAAGTATTATGGAATCTTATACTTTAAGTACAGTCCTTTCTACATAATTCCTACCAGTGGATCATATATAATGGAAGATGCTATATTGTCTAGTGGACGATTATAATTTTGGTAGAGAGATGCAGGCAGAGCATTATAGGCAAAGAAAAAAAAAAACAAAACAAAACTCGTGAGATCTGACCAGACTTAAGTTATGTGACAGAGAGTACAAGATATCAGGTAAGAGACAGACCAGCGCCAGCTTACTCAGCCTATTTGTTTGAAAGCCCACTTGTTCATGGAAGGCAGTCATAGAGGCCTTTTCTTGACAAGCAGAGGACTAAAAATTGCCTCATGCTTTGTACTGTTCAGGCCAGTACCCAAATAGTAGAATCATCTTAAACTTAATGACTAGAATGAGAAAGGAACATTTGAAGTAACAATCTTCATAATTAAAACTAGATAAGAGGAGGTGCAGTTGAAAGTATTTTGCGTGCTTTGCTAGAAGTAAACACTTGTCATGGGTTTGTGCAGAATCTATAGGGATTTCCTTTCTCTTTTGGAACCTAATGTAAGCAGCATTGAAACCATTTCTTATGCAACTGTCATCACAGATTTTCAGATTTGAGGACAGAGTATAAATGTGATTTTTTTTATTGAAGCCAACCCAAATTTAGAGGAACAAAATATCTGAGTTCAGAAGACCGATTGACTGTGGGTGCTCTCTTAAATGTTTTGTAATGTAATTCTGGTAATGAACCATAATAAATCATTGTTAGCGAGACTGAAGGTACATCTCCAACCATTACAAGCCATTTGGTTCTTCTGGTTGTTAAAGTTTGGGGTTTTTGGGCTTTTTTTAAATGTTGATTCTCTACGCTAAAGAATTGTAATAATTTATAGTGATGTTTTACCTCCTTCCCAACAGAAAATAACATTTATGTCCATGACCTATTGACATTTCAACAAATCACTACAGTTTCAAAGGCAAAAGGAGCATCACTCTTCACATGTGACCTCCAGGTAAGCGTAGGCAAGATCAAATTTGACTTTGTGCTTTAATAAGTATGGTCCTTCCTACATAATTACTACCCGTGGATCAGATGAATAACATATATATCCAAACCCAACAGAGAATCCAAAGAGAATACTTAATTTTGGTTGGATTACAGAAATGTCCCCTTACTCTCTGGTTTAAAGTTGAGACATTTGCATTCCCTGTATGTGTGTAATTGAAACACCAGGAGGCATCTCTATGGCAGGAGCTAAGCAAGGATTAAAATGCTGGTCCTGGACACCCTTTAGTGGAAAAACAAGGATTATTTTATATTTTTTATAAAGGAAAAATAAGCATAATTATACAATATTAAATTGACTCTTGTTCTAAACATATCATGGGGTATTTGTCTTTAGAGTGTGTGTTATTCAGGAAAGACAGTTTTTGCCAATTCATTAGCTTTACATTCTTCAAAGACTGTCTCATCTCTCTACTCAACTTTGACTACTAATTTTTGGCTTTACTGGTCTTCATTGACACTGCAGTGTTGTGTGCGTAGGCATTTTCTTTTCCACCACTTGTTTGAGGATTGAAAGTGGGCCTGCTGTTCCTGACAACTCCTGATGCAGAGTCTGCTGACTGCCAGGAGTGGACAACATTTAAGAAAAAAAAAGGAGGAAGTGGTTCTGTAGGTCAGGGTCTGCCTCTCTGCATTATGAATGTCCACGAGATTTGCCAGCACCTTTGACTGGGGAGGAAGTGTTCCTCAGGCTGTCGTTTCTGAGAACATCTTAGAGGCCGCCTTTCTTTCGGCTTGCCTGGCAGCGTGTCTTTGTCTTATAAGGGATTTTCAGCTTAGTAACTGTTTCTAGTACAAAATCCCTAGTTTAGTTGTTATTCAATCATGGGGCCATTATATGCACATCCTTACTCGTTCTGGTTGTCTCTTCCCAGCACACAGAGACTGGTGAGGAGGTTTTGCAAATGTGTGTGGCAGTGAAAAAGAAGCTGCAACTCTATTTCTGGAAAGACAGAGAATTTCATGAATTGCAGGTAAATCCACTGTTACCTGATCCGTGGGTTGGGTGGGAGAGGTACAACTCAGAAGACTTCCTGTTCAGTTCTAGTGAAGGTCAGGATCCTGGCCTTGGAGTTCTCCCTAGGTGGATGCTCTGCTCTGAGTACGTGAGAGCTTATTCGTGCCTGCTTGTCAAAGGTCTCCTGGGCCACAGGGGCGGGAGCGATACAGTTCAACCTCTGTATGGATTAGTTTATTTCAAAGTAAATCTTCACCTTTCCAAATGCACCTGTGCAGTTGATGGGTGAGTTTTATTTTTATGAAGGGTGATTTCTTGACCCTGTGCTCGTAGGATTATGTTCAGACAAGGTTGAGGGTGATTTTTTTCAGAGTGGAGGAAGAATAACAGGCAGGTCATGCTTTTTTTCTTCCAACACCTTTCCACTTGAGCTCTTGTTCTCTTTCTCCAGGGGGACTTCAGTGTACCAGATGTGCCCAAGTCCATGGCATGGTGTGGAAATTCTATCTGTGTGGGTTTCAAGAGAGACTACTACCTAATAAGGGTAAAATTTGTTATTTTGCAAATATCCTCATTTGTCATGAGGAAAAAGGTTATGAAGTTACCTGAGGGATGATAATTCTATACTCTGAAATACCAGGCAGTCAAAAGACTGCCTTAAGTAGATAGAACTTTTGGTATAATAAGATTTGTCTTCATAGGGTTATTTTTTTATGCTCCCTGCATTTTCCACAAGTAAGATACCTGTATGAGCGAAGCCAGTCAGAGCCAACTCTTAGTTCTCAACATAACAAATTATCCACATCCTGTCCCTGATTATTGTGACATAATAGTATTGCCCACTGTTATGAAATGCTATCTTGAGGCTTCAGTGTCCAGGAAGTATGAACTAATTTTAGTATTATTTTAAGTATTTTAAGACTGAGTTTCCTGCCCCCCTCCCATCTTTTAGTATATTTATTTAAAAAATTATTTTCACTTTTTTTAAAATTTCAAAAAGTCGCATGTATTTATTATAGGAAGTAGGAAAATAATCACCCCACTCAGAAATAATCACCATTAACCTTTTGGTATCTGTCCTTCTACCCTACTTATGTAAATGTCATGTCATACATATGCTGTAACCTGCCTTTTCTCCTAACCTGAACAGTGATTATCCACAAATTGTTTTTTTTCCTCCAGTAATGTAGAAAAGGCTGATGTATCATTTACTTCATAGACTAATGTACCTTTCTTAGCTCCATACCCCGCTCATAATCCAGACTTAGCAACTCTAGATGTGTCTCTTCCACCTCCCCACTTCCCTACCCCTTACCCTGAAAATTGGAAACAAGTTTGTCCATCCACTGATGAATGGATAAACTATAGTTCATCCATACCATGGAATACTACTCAGCCATAAAGAATATAGACGCATACAACACAGATGGATGTCAAGTGCATTATGTGAAGTGAAAGCAGGCAGACTCTTACTCTGTTTGCCTTTCAGAGTTTACTAGTTACATATTCCCTATTTATGTTGTTAGCATCTCCACATCTTATCAGCATCAGAGTTGTAAACTCCTAGAGGAACCACTGTTCACCCAATAGAACGCCAACCAGGCATATGGGTGGTGGAGGGAGCAAGGGGCTGGGAGGAGGGATGAGTCATGAAGTACAGTAAGGCTCCCACTTCTCTGACTGTCTGGAATGCTACCATCCCTTAAAGAGTCCTTTAAGGGTTGGGACTCTTGCTTTAGGACCAGGCTTTTCAAAATTTATTTATTTACATAGTAAAATTCATTCCTTTTGATGTACAGTTCTGAATTTTGGCAGATGACTAGAATTGTGTAGCTATACACTTCCACAACCATGAGTCATAACAATTTCATCACCCAAGAAAATTCCCTAAAACTATCCCTTGAAGTCAGCTCCTCCTCCTATGTCCCAGCCTTTAGTAACCTCTGATCTGTTCTTCATCTCTTATAGTTTTGCCTTTTGTAGAATGTCTTATAGGTGGAATCGTACATTATGAAACCTTTTGAGTCTGCCTGCTTTCACTTCACATAATGCACTTGACATCCATCTGTGTTGTATGCGTCTATATTCTTTATGGCTGAGTAGTATTCCATGGTATGGATGAACTATAGTTTATCCATTCATCAGTGGATGGACAAACTTGTTTCCAATTTTCAGCCATTATTAACAAAGCTGCTACAAAAATTTGCAGACAGGTTTTTGTGTAAACACAAATTTTCATCTCTCTTGGGCAAATGCCTAGAAATGGGATTGCTGGGTCATCGGTAAGTTTGTATTTGATTTTGTAAGAAGCCAACACCCCAAGTAACTGTACCAGTTTGTATTGTCAGCAGCAGTGAGTTTGAGTTCTTTTTTTCTGCATCCTCACTTGAACTTGACATTGTTGTTGCCAGGTGCTTGTCTCTGTGAAAGAGAAAATGAGAATAGTTTCTACATTGTGGTTTGTCATAACAAACTCCATAATATTTCCTTATTCCATAAAAAGGATATTACTGCATTCTGACGGTTTGGGTTTTATCTGCCTTTTTCCAGGCTGAGTCCATGCATCGCCTGGAGAATGCTACGTGACTCACTTTGTATCTTCCTGTAGGTGGATGGAAAGGGGTCCATCAAAGAGCTCTTTCCAACAGGAAAACAGCTGGAGCCCTTAGTTGCACCTCTGGCAGATGGAAAAGTGGCAGTGGGTCAGGACGATCTCACCGTGGTGCTCAATGAGGAAGGAATCTGCACACAGAAATGTGCCCTGAACTGGACAGACATACCCGTGGCCATGGGTGAGACCAACTGTGCCTGCTGCTTCTCACTTGGGCCTTGGGGCTGTGGCCATCTGGCAGAATGGATTCCCACTCCCAGCTTAGCAGACTGTGATTTACAGTGTCATTTCCTCTTTTCCCCTTCTTTTCTAGGGTTATTAAAAATAGGATAATCTGGTCTTATTAAGAACCTGGGTCTTGCCCTAAAGGTGGGGAAGTGTAAATTGAATTTTACATTTTAAGAGTGATTGCTATTTTAACTTCTAGTTCATTTTCTTTTTACGTTTTTATTAGTTTTATTGAGTCCTCTGCAAATAGATCATACCTGCAACTTAGTGGAACTGTTTAATCCTGTGATCTCGTAAGTCAGTATTGAAGGGCTTCTGACGTGATGGTTTGTCACTGCTGGTATTGTAGTTTGGAGCTGCAGCCCACTTTTAGCCATCAGTCTATTTCTGTTCCTGTACATGCCTTCAAACTTCCAGACGGGGGAGAGGACATTCTTTCTAGGTAGAGGAGGAGATTCACTGTCTGACAGGAAGAATGCTGTCCTTCTTTGATTGGTGTGCATTTAAGCATCTTTTTTTTTTTTTTTTTTCTGTTCTTTCCTACCTCCCCAGATTCCATTCATTTTGCCCCTTCCCTTACACACTGCACCATCATCTTCTGTGCTTTTTTCTTCTCTACCCAGGAGCCCCTGCTCATGTGACAAGCCCACTTCAGTGGCACTTCCTCTAACTAGTCTGCTCTGACCCACAGGCAGCGTCAGTCACTTCCCCTTTGGTGCTTCCCTCTTCGGTTTCCCTGTCACAGCACCCACGCTCCCCACTGGCTGAAGGGGTCGTCTCTTTCCTCTGCTCTTGTAGGAGCTCATGTCTTGATCTGCTTGGAGTAGTGCCTAAAATATTAGAGCTCCTCAGCAAATTCTTACTAAATAGATGAATCGCAGTCACTGTCAACAAGCCACTCCCCAGCACATCAGCCTCTCTGCCAAGTTTTATAGATAGAAAGAGAGCCAGGCTGTCACTGTGGCCAAAGAAGTGGGAGGACTGACCAATGATAGGACAACCTAAAGGTTTTCTACTATAGATTACCATTTTTATTAAGTAAGACTATTAAAGTAGGCCAGGTTTTATTTTTATTAACTTGTTTTTTAAAAAAATTTATTTTATTATTTTTGCATGTGAGAACTGAGGTCTAGGCTAGGAGAGAGGTATGCTATGCCATGTGGGTTTTAACTCACTGGCCAGGGATCGAATTCACGTTGCAGTGGCTGGTGATAGCTTAATAGTGCTGAGACTTAACCCCTCTACCACCAAGGAGGTGCCATAAAGTAGACCAGATTTGAAAAGGAGGGAGACACTGTACATGCTTATGCAACTTAGCACTAAGGAAAACTACTAATTTTAAAATGTGCTGGCATAAAAAAAAAATCCAAAAAGCAAAAACAACATGCTTTTTAAGTTTATATTTTGGTAGCGTGAAGTAGATCAGTATAATAACAGCAATAGCATTCACATCAGTGCAAATATTACTTTAGTCTTGGTTTCCTTATTTCGAGTTCCCTTCTGGTTTTGAAATTATACAATTTATTTACAGTATAGATTGTGAATATATTTTAAAAGGTTTTTATCAAAGATTGATAATTGGGAGAATAAAATAGTAAATTAGCCACACTAAAACCATTATGAATACTGTTTATGAATATGTCTTTTAGATTAAATTTCCATAGGATAATGATGCCATCTAGTGGTTCATTTTTTTTAATATTTTTTTTTTATGCATACAAGAAGTGGGGTACAGGCCAGAGGTACGGGAGGGAGTGAAAGGATTCACTAGAGACAGAGTGGGGAACAGAACAGGCAGATTGACTGACATACACTGCTGAGGGGAGCAGCAGGTGAGACAGGAGAGGTCTGCCCACCATAGTGGTTCGTTTTTTACTAAGTGTGTTTGTACTGTTGTGCAGCAGGTACTCGGAACTCTCTCATGTTGCAGAGCCGAAACGATACATAGTAAGCAAACAGTGGTTCACCATTCCCCCTCACCCCATCATTGTCAACCATCATTTTAATTTCTGTTTTTATGTATTTGTCTACTTTAGATCCCACATATAAGTGAACTCATAATATGTGTCGTTCTGTGACTGACCTCTTTGACTTAGCATAATGTCCTCAGGGGTCCTCCAGGTTGTAGTGTTTGATAGCCTTTGCTGCTTTTGATACTGAATAATACTCCATTGAACATATATGACACATTTCCTCTGTCCACTTATCTGGTGATGGACATTTTGATGACTCCTACTTTTGGCTGTTACAATATTGCTGTGAACGTGGGTGTCCCACTGTCACATTAAGAGCCTGCTTTCAGTCTCTTGGGTAGAAACCCAGAAGTGGAATTGGTAGGTCATATGGTAATTCTGTATTTACTTAATTTTGAGGAACTGCCATGTTGCTTTTCATGGACACAGCACCATTTCACGTTCCTACCAACAGTGCACAGGGTTCCAATTTTTCCGTATCCTTGCCAGCATAGGTTATTTTCTGTTTTTGTTTGTTTGTTTGTTGATAGGAGCCATATTAATGGCTGTGAGGTAATATCTCACTGTGGTTTTTACTAATTCTTGAAATACAGTGATAGGAAATATTTCTGTTAGTTTTAGATTGATGAGGTTAGCATACAGATAGTATTTTCTTTCAAAGTTAATTTGAAACTTGCAGGTGCTGTGTTAGACTTGAGTGTTTTTGAATTTTAAACTATGTACTTCATGTGCTGTATTTGCTAATTCTTTCCAGTTATGTTAAATATCCTTCCCCATACTACCTCTCAAGTAAAAGAGTTTTTTTGTAAGAATCTTATGGTTTTGTCAACTTCTGCTTTTTACATATGGACTTCTTTTAGTACTTTTGTGACATTATTCTGCTTCTGAGGCATTCTAACCTTGGACTGTCAAATGCCTTTCAAAAAGAAGAGGAATGGATATGGTAAATGCGATTTTCAAGAGGTGGAGGAAGAAAGGTTGAAGATAGGGAACTGAACTCAAGAATTTACACAGGGTCCTTTCTCAAAAGGGTAAATCTGGAGTCAAAGATAATTGAATGGAAGTGTTTTTTTGGGTGTGTGCTAATATAGGAAGACAGTGTTAAAATTCACGGCAAGTATCAAATAAGAAATGGCTATACTGAGAATGTCTGCCAACTACCTTCTCTGTGAGCTATTAAATAGCAAGCAGAGTTTTGTCTCTTTTTCCCTGTGAAAATCTCAAGCAAGTACAACATTGGCCAGAAATGTAGAACTCTTTCTTTGGCATAATTTTAGGGAAAAAAGAAGTTGCCATCTTACTCTTTCTAAAAGATTGATGCGTTGGTAGGGACAGCTATAGTTGACTTTGGCCGGCCTAGCTTTGTGACAAATGACAAAGGAGTAAGTGAAGCTTTTGCCTAGTTCTTTGGGGGATGGGAAGGGGGTCAGGTGACTTTCAGCAAAGCTGGGTGCCTCCTTTTTTGTAAGATTTCTCTAAGCATTACTTAGGCAAACAAACCTTTTTTGTTTGTATAGCAATCACATTGTAGCATCCTGGCTACTTGGTATTTGTGACCAGTGGATTTTTTTTGAGATTCATTTAAATGTAGCTTCGAAATGGGCGACTGAATTAGTCTATATGTACAAAGCCTTAGACCGGTTCTGTAACTCAAGATGTTCTCACTTGCACAGAGCACCAGCCTCCCTACATCATTGCTGTGTTGCCTCGATATGTGGAGATCCGAACATTTGAGCCGAGGCTTCTGGTCCAGAGCATTGAATTGCAAAGGCCCCGCTTTATTACCTCGGGAGGGTGAGGAATCTTTACTTTAGCTGCCATACAACATCTAGTTATTCCAAAACTAGAGTAAATTCCTGTGTTACCATAAAACCTGTGTTCTTTTACTGTTATCTTACTCTTGTCTCCAGATCAAACATCATCTATGTGGCCAGCAATCATTTCGTTTGGAGACTCATTCCTGTTCCTATGGCAACCCAGATCCAGCAGCTTCTCCAGGACAAGCAGTTTGAATTGGCTCTGCAGCTCGCTGTAAGTCTTGTTTCTGAGATTGGCTTGAGTCTCCCTTCATTGTTCTGCAAAGCAGATGATTTGGATTTAGATGTTCATACTTAGTTTGGACTAGTAGAATAAGCAAAAAGCTGCAAGTCAGAAGATTTGGATTCTGAGTCTGACTCTGCCATAAAATATCTATATAATTCCAAGTGATTTTGCCTGTCAGTTGGCTTACTTGCTAAATACAGAATGCATGCCAACAGTAATAGTACCTCGTAGACACAGCAGAATGGTGTGATACAGCCTAGAAAAGTTAAAGACATTGCAAACACTGGAGTAAGTAGCAGCCATGTAAGGGTATAGTGTGGCTGATGTAATGATTAGAGGCCTCTTAAAATCCCCAGTGGTAGCCTCCTCTGTGGGGAGCAGCAGGCCCTCTTGAGGTGTTCTGAAACCACATCAGGGTGCTGCATTTGGCAGGACTACACCCTCGCTGATGACTGTCACTCTCCTTGACTCGTGCAAGGGTGCTGCTCACAGCACAGCGGGGACCCTTTTCTCGCCCCAGCACTCTTCCTGCTCTGGCTCCCAGACACATCGCCTTTTAGCCCTTCGCAGTGCTGCTATCTTCTGAAGAGTGGGTTTGATTTCAGGAAACAGCCCAGAGTCATTCTGAGCAGGGCTGATTTGGTAAAAGATATTTTTATGAGGGTAACAGTAGGAAATCTTAATGTCTAGAGCACCTTAGGAATTACTGGGTTGTAGAAAAGCCATGACACATTTTTGCTTGAAAAACAGAAAAAAATTCTCTCACGACTTTTCTGACAAGTCAATACTTCTGAAGGAAAGTGATCCCAAATATTGGCGTACCTATGTTTGTAATCACATGGCAGGTATTTTTAAAGAATAACACTTATTTTGGATGTATAAGTTCTACATTAAAATCAGTCACACAAACAGAAATCTAGTCGTAAGAGTTAAACATTTTTAATATTTATAAAGGTGATTTTTCTTTCTTGGGGTGTTTAATTTCAGCATTTTATCCTTTTTTTCCACCCAGGTTGTACCCTATATTATTTTTATTTCATTTACATTTTGAAAATAATGTATACCTCTGAACTCACCATCCTACCCAAGAACAATAACCTACATAATCTGTTTGCTTCTCCCCAGCTTACCCCTCCGTCTCCTCTCCAGACACAACCATTATCCTAAATTTTGTGCATATCCTTTGGTTTATTTGTGTGTGTGTGTACGTGAATAATGTATTTAGTTTTTGAAGTTTATAAGAAGGGAATCATGCAGTACATAGTTTATTTTTTTAGCATCTGTTTTTCTTTACAGGAATGTCTCAGGTCTTTTCAGTGCTCCTTCTGCTTGCCAGTTGTCTGTTTAACCTGTTTAATCTTTGCTAGAGGAGATGGAAGTAGGTTTCCATTGCCTTTTCTTTCTTAGGCTTGTACTTACTTTCTTGCGTAGGCTTGTTCTTAAACTGTTCTGCACTATGACAGAAATGGTTGGTCGACATCATGTTAGTTCTGGAGGAACCTGCCTTTCATTGAAATAATCAGAGAACATACATGAAAACTTTGGGAGCACAACTTCCAGACCAAACGTCTCTGTTAACAAAATGTAAAGCAAAATGTTAGAGAAGGGACAGTTTCCCATGGGCTGGAAGAAGCTTCCTAATATTGAAACCTTTCAAGAGAGATCAGGAGCAGGAAACAGGAAGTGCTGAAGAGCCCAAAGAAATCAAAGAAGTGGAAATAAGTATTCTCAGGAATTTTGGAACTCATCTTGCTTGGAGCAGAAGGAGTGGCTTGAAGGTCAGGAAATAAGCCACACAATAGGCTGGTACAAGTTTTGAAAACCTTTTGCCCCCAAGCAGAAGAGGTTAGCTCAGGTTTGGCCACACATTAATGGTGGTCTGGACTAGGGCAGGAAATGAGAGGAAAACATTGAGAGCTGTTCTGAAGGAAGAAATTCAGTTAGTAAGAATTGGATTACAAATGATATAAAGGAAAGAATGTTCTAGGGACGAAACAAGGGTAAAGAAATAGCTATACTTAAAATTTTTATGTCAACAGGACCTTTCTGAATGTGCCAGCTCTGTTAAATGTCTTTTGTTCCTTGTGTAAGCCCTGCTCTTTCTTGCACGGGTGCTCTCAGATTTGTAGGGATCACGCCCTCCTCTGCCTCCCACCTGCCATCTGCTCAGCCTGGCCTGGCTGACCTAGCTCATCCTTTACAGGCCAGTTTGTATTCCTCCTGGAATCTTCCTTGGACCCACCGCCCAGACTAAATTAAGTGTCTCTCCCAAGTGCTTCTGTCATTACTCTTACCCTGTACTGTTTTGGTCTTGGTCATTTTGTTTTTAAACTACACTCTAGATTTTATCCGTATTTCACAAATTATTCATAAATGTCCTTTTTGTTTTCCTGTTCCGGGTTTAAATCCAGAAATTCCTTTGCACTTAGTTGTCAGTAACCCTTGTGCCCTCTGATCTATGATAGTTTCTCAATCTTTCCTTGTTTTTCATGACCTTGGCAATTTACAAGAGTACCAGTCAGGTATATTGTCAAAACCTTGTGTAATACAATGGCATAGTTACTTATCAGTCTTATGCTTGGCTACAGGGGCAGATTGTAGGCAGATACTACTTTGGCTGTCTTGTACCTCCTGGGGTATTTTCTCATACTGCATATATACTAAATAAATACTTGCTCACTGAGTGAACTCTTACCTTCTCTTCTCCTATTAGGAAATGAAAGATGATTCTGACAGTGAAAAGCAGCAACAGATCCATCACATCAAGAACTTGTATGCCTTCAATCTCTTTTGCCAGAAGCGTTTTGATGAGTCCATGCAGGTCTTTGCTAAGCTTGGCACAGGTAATCGATAAGCAGATGTGACCTTGGAATAAGGCACTAATGGAAGGGGGGGACACTGGAAAGGACAGGGAGAAATGCCACGGGGAAGGTTCATGCTCGTCTCAGTCATCAGACCTTCCAGAATCCTGGGGGTGGCCATGGTAGTACACGTTTACTGTCCTGATCACCCACAGAAACAGACTTGTAATTTTCTAGGATGATTTGCCCCTCACCATTAGAAAAAAGTGGCAGAAAGTTCATTTCAGTTCAACAAAGGTTTATTTGTTCTGACAGAGGTCTCTGACCTGAGCTTAATTGTGTCGGCTAGTAGGTCATTTTTGAGAGCCATTACAGGGCATTCTGGCAAGGCCTTGTTTTCTGAGTATCCTAAAAACTCTAGATATCAGAGTTTTGTGGTGAGAGCACTCTGGGTTCAGATTGTCTAACAGTAGGCAAAATTTCTGGAACTCTGTGCTCTGTTCTCTACAACATAGTAAAATAATATCTTTCTCATACTGTTACTATGAAGAGTTGGGAAAGTATTTAGAACAGTGTGTGATAACTTCTAAATGCCAATTAAGCCTGTGCTATTTATTGTTATTAAACTATTTCTGAATATTCTATTTTTGTTCAATTTACATCAGTCTACATATACTTGGTTTGAGTACATATACTATCGATTAATTTTCTTCATTTTCCTTTTTTCTACCTCCCCTCAGCCTTGCCAATAATGAACTGTGCTCCTGTGTCAATTTAGGCTCTTAGGAAGCTGGATTTGGGATGTTCACCATAAAATCTTTTAATATTTCTGTGTTCAGAATTTTCCAAAATACATTATAGAGAGAAAGATCAAGAGACTATTCATCAGAGCTGCATTTTAGAGAGAACTTCTGCTGCAGTGTAAGAACTAGAGAAGTGCAGGATTAATTGAGAGCAGTTTGAGAGGGGTTGCCTTGACCACTTGGGAAGGTACACAGCTCTCCCTTTTAGGCTGGTGATATCAAGCCCCTATTTTTTATTTTATTTTATTTTTTTACCACTTGGCATGAATCTGTTTTATATAACCAATATATCAGTCTCTTGCCATGTGTGCTGCACACATATTCCCTAGCATACTCTCTGGTCTTTTGTTTTAGTAATGTTCCTTTTTTGTTTTACGGTTTTTTTTTTTTTTAATTATTATTATTTTCTATAGACCTTTTCAACTTCATTGTCTTAGCAGGTTTTCCTTGGGAAATATTTTCTCCTCTACTTTTTATTTTAGAGATTTATTTATTTATGCGTGTAAGAACTGAGGTGTAGGCCAGAGATGTGGAGGTTGAGGGGATTCACCAGAGACAGAGTAGGGAGCAGAACAGGCAGATTGACTGAAATCCACTGCTGAGGGGAGCATTGGGCTAGGCAGGAGAGGTCTGCTGCGCCATGTGGGTCAGCTCCCTGGCCAGGGAATCAAACTCGCCATAGTGGCTGGGGATAGCTTGATAGTGCTATTTCTTTAACCCCTGCACCACCAGGGAGGCCCTCTCTTTACTTCAAGAGTAAATTTTTCTAATCCTGTGTATGTGTGTCTTAGAATATAGTCTTGCCCATCTTGTAACATTTTAGTGAAATAGACATATTAATAGCGCTCAAATTAGATGTGTATAGCTCAATGTGTCATTGTCAATGTGTTCCTTGTTTAAAAAACTAGCCTGGAACTTACTTTACTTTGTCCTTAAGTTGCTGGGCTCCTGGGTAACTGTCTTTACCTTCCATGTAGATCCGACCCATGTAATGGGCCTGTACCCAGACCTGCTGCCTGCAGACTACAGGAAGCAGCTGCAGTACCCTAACCCACTGCCTGTGCTCTCGGGTGCTGAGCTGGAGAAGGCTCACTTAGCTCTGATTGATTACCTGACACAGGTAGGTCTAGTGCAGAGGTACACAGAAGGTACCTGGTAATTCCCACACCTGCCTCTCTTTGACAGGGAATTAAGGGCTTGCCATACATAGATCTGTGGGGTGGGCACAGTTTTGATTTGCTGCTTCTCTTTGCTTAACAGTACCACTGAGCTAGGTTTTGCCAAATCCTGTTACCAGGAAACACACTTTGTGATAAATTTACACAAAACTATAAGAAATGTAAAAGAGTGAATTTTAGTTGTTAGAACACTATATTTTTATAACAAATTTTGTTGTAGCAGACTGGAATAACACTGGAAAAAAGTACCTGCTCTATGCAGAAAACTTGAAAAATACCAAGTATAGAGCAAAGATACAAATCAACTGTAACACTGTCATCCAGAGAAAATTAGTTAGCATTTAGTGTTGCCTTTCCAGATTTTCATATGTATTTATGAAATAGTTGAATCTGTTGGTTCACTTATTACAGAAAGATAACAAATTATATATCATTTTATCGCTTACTTTTAAAAAAAGCTATCTATTGGGAAAGTCCGTCCCTGCCAGTAAATATTCTTCTTACCTATTCTAGAATTTCATGTAAAGGAATCATGCTCTTTTAGGGAGAGTATAAATATTCAATTTTTTTCAATTTACTATTGTGGACAGATATGTGAAACTTTAAAATCAACACTAAAACATCTCTAATGAAGCCCTTTAACCTCAATTTTCTGTCACAGAAGGCTCCAAGTCAGTGTCCTGCACCTGGCCCTGGGTCAGTGCAGCTCTTGAATTCAGGTCTGATCAGGCATGTGCTGCCTCTGCACTTCTGGGCTCTGGGCTTCAGGGGTGCCCAGCTGCAGCTGGCAGCCTTTGAGGGGCACACAAACTTCCTTCTGCCTGCACACTGCATGAGCCACATCCATATGAGAAATTTCTGGCACAGAATGTCCCGAGCTGGGGGCATTACAGAAGACCCTCCAGTGCCAGTGTCTTAGCTTTGGGGAGCCAGCACATTGTTCCCTTTTCCACTGCTGTCTGCAGTGTGTGAAGTCGACTAACACTGGTACCGTGCCAGAGAGCTGGAGGGGCCTTTAGACCATGGGCATTGCCAAACACAGGCAGGATGATTCCTTTACATGAAGTTCTAGAATAGCTAAAACTAATGTTCTGTTCCTTGACGGAGGTGGCGGTTACATCCATGTATATCAGGTGTCAGAAAAGTCACGATTTGTTTTTTCTGTTTTTCAAACAAAAATGGGTCATGACTTTACTGACAACCTAGTAAGTCTGTGAGAATGTATCTAATAGTATGCTTTAAAAAGGTACATTGTATTGTAGGTGATTTATGTAGCCAGCTGATGTTTTTTTTAAAAAAAAGATAGAAGAACATGGGCTTTAAAATCAGACCCTAATTTGAAGCCTGTTTCTGCTCTTAGATAGGTATCTAATCTCTCTGCCTTGGGTTTGTCACTTGTGACATGGAAATAGTAATCCTTGCATTTGGTTTACGTTTAGAATAAGGTTGATCTATGAAGAGTTTGGCGTCGTCCCCGGCATGTATTAAATCCTCAGTAAATACCTGTTGCTGTAGCTGTGGCAGCTGGCAGTCACCTATTTTGATCCTTGATAAAAATGGTTTGCTAAGGGAACACGAGGGACTGAGGTGATGGTGCACTGGTGAGATGGTGATGGGGAATACATGGGGATTACAATTAATGGCAAGTATATGTAAATTTTAAAATATTTTAATAAAAAAAAATGGTTTGCTAATAGGAGATCAGGGTGGATAGGCATGAGCTGCTTGGAGGCATTTGGAATTAGCTCAGGTATCAGATAGAGAGAAGATTAAGTCCTGGCCTTGACCCCACGTTTTTGGTCCTTTGCAGAAACGAAGCCAGTTGGTAAAGAAGCTGAATGACTCTGATCACCAGTCTAGCACCTCCCCACTCATGGAAGGCACTCCCACCATCAAATCCAAGAAGAAGCTGTTGCAAATCATTGACACGACCCTGCTCAAGTGCTACCTCCATGTAAGTTTCCTGAACACTTGGGTACCCACAGCTCCCCAAGCCCCTGAAACAGGGAATGTGCCCCTTTGGGGCATCTCCTACCAGTAAAAGTGAAAGCTTCATGATGGGAACAACCTATCTTTGACTGATGACTGTGAGATTCTTGGAATTAAGAGAATAAGGCAATAGACTGATTCAGAAGTTTACAGGGGGTTGGGCTTGTCTGGTAAGATTGGGGTTTGTACTACAAGATAAACAGGGACAATATTCCCTCAAAACGTCCTCCTCCTCTCCCTACCCCCAAATACTGAAACAGTTGAGTAAAATGGCATTGCTGCTGTCAAGCTACTCGGTCATCTTAAAGATGAGTTGTCATGTTTTCTTGCTTGTGTTATTCCCCTGGCCTTCAGCCTGAGGCAGGCCAGGGTTGGGAAGGGTGAGGTCTTCCAAGAGACAGTTTCCACTGAAGTCCTGCTTCCTCCGCAGACCAACGTTGCGCTGGTGGCCCCCTTGCTGCGCTTGGAGAATAATCACTGCCACATCGAAGAGAGTGAGCATGTGCTGAAGAAGGCTCATAAGTACAGTGAACTGATAATCCTGTATGAGAAGAAGGGGCTCCATGAGAAAGGTGATCGGAGAGGGGGCTTTCTTTGACCTGGGAGCGTCTCTTGTACATCGGCTGGGGCAACCTCCCAAGGTGTGAGACCTTTCCCATGGGGATGCACTTTCTGGAAGAGGCTCATGACCTTGTTCTTGGGCTTTGTGGCCAGCTCTGCAGGTGCTGGTGGACCAGTCCAAGAAAGCGAACTCCCCTCTGAAAGGCCATGAGAGGACAGTGCAGTACCTGCAACATCTGGGTGAGTCCAGCTTTTGAAAAGGAAGCAGAAGAGGGCTGGTGTTTGCATGGGCCTGATCATCTTCCCTTTGGAGTCTGGCTGGCCAGTTCCATCCCTCTCCTGCGTCTACCCAACTTTGTTCCTCCAGCTGGGGTCAGAGTCCCAGTGGTGGAACCGTGCAGCCTCTTGGTATGTCGCCTGAGTAACTGGTGCTTGGACAGAGCTCGTGTCTCTGTGAAAGAAACTCTGGGGCAGCCTGCACACCTGCCTTCTCAGTCCTGTGGGCAGGACGGGCTTCACTGCTGAAAGGTCCTACTTTTCCCTCTAGGCACAGAAAACCTGCACCTGATTTTTTCCTACTCAGTGTGGGTACTGAGAGACTTCCCAGAGGATGGCCTGAGGGTAAGTCACAAGGGGCCTTTGGATTTATGTGGCTCTTTGCTTGGTCCTGATTCTGCTTAGAGCAGCAGTGGATGGAGGGGGTGGGAGGACTCATGCAGTTTCTCTGCTGTTTCCGAGTAGATGGGGTTCATGACCTAACACGCCACATGCAGGCTGCTGGTGCCTTCTTGTGCGTCCTCCCCCCCACCCCCTTGCTGAAGCCTGCTCCCCTGAACCCTGCCCTTGCCTGCTGTCTGGGTGTGGGCAGCACAGCAGTGACACAGTTCTGCTGCTGGATCTGGGGTTTGTTCCAACAGATATTTACTGAAGATCTCCCAGAGGTGGAGGCCCTCCCACGAGACCGAGTGCTCAGCTTCTTAGTAGAGAATTTTAAGGGTCTGGCTATTCCTTATCTGGTAAGATATATTTTGGTCTGATCTAGAAAGATTTAAACCCAGACTGCAGGACCACATGGGCCAGTTATCGGTAGTTGAGGCTGGGTCTTGTTAGGGATTAATTCAGTTTCCTTGGCAGAAAGAGGCCCTTTGTGATGATACCTTCTAAACCTGGTAGCACAGAGAGCTGAAAGAGGTGGTTGTTTAAGAGGAGAATGTGAAAGCCACATTTGTACAGTCAAACTTGAGTGTAACCACAGGACAACCAAATGAGTTTTAAGTATCCGAATATCAGAATATAAACATTTAACCTTAATGACATGGACTGCTTTGGGGTGTTATGGCACAAAACTAATGAAGGCGCTTAGACTGGAAATCAAGAATGTTGTGGGTTGCATTGCAGAATTTCCTGGTGGTTTTAGAAGAGTTATCCCTTGGTAATCTTTGCAGCTTAATTAGGGGCCATTTGGATGGGATCTGGTGGGCCTTTAACATGTGAGACACTGGGGGATCAAGCTGGGTCTTGGTGTAGAGGGTACAGGCAGACTACATCCCTCTCAGGAACATGTCATCCACGTCTGGGAGGAGACGGGCTCTTCGTTCCACAACTGCCTGATCCAGCTGTACTGTGAGAAGGTGCAAGGGCTCATGAAGGAGTACCTCCTGTCCTTTCCCGCAGGTACCGCCTCTCTTAGCAAGCAGGGTGCCTCCTGTGACTAGACAGCAGACCTCGAGCTGCTGTGAGGGCCCAGGTGGGCGGGAGGTTCCTCAGAGGAGCCAGGGCAACCAGGGGCCCAGCTTTGGAACTAGGGGCTCTAGTTTGAATTTGAACTACTCTGGGCGTCAGCTAGGGGAGGAGGAAGGAACAGAACATCTGTAAGAGGACATCTGTGCTGGTGAGAAACAGGTTTGTAGACCAGGCCAGAGTTTTTCTCTGAGCAGCTTGTTTCTGTTTGTTTGTTTGTTTTTATCTCAAACTGATGTTTGGGGACCATGTAGAGACCACAAGATAAGAGAGGTCACAAAGAGACACCACCTGGCACACCCTTTTTCAGCTTTGGGGTGACATTATTGAGCCCGTCCCCTCATTTCCCCTGCTGACCTCATGCTGCTACCGGCAGCGTCTTTTCACGTTGAGTTCTCTTTTCCTTAAAGGGAAAACTCCAGTTCCTGCTGGAGACGAAGAGGGTGAGCTGGGAGAATACCGGCGGAAACTTCTGATGTTCTTGGAAATTTCCAACTACTATGATCCAGGCCGGCTCATCTGTGATTTTCCTTTTGATGGTGGGTGTCTAACCGAGGGCCAGAGTCATTTTAGCTGGAGGAAATACAAAGACCAGCTTTTCCCTTCTTACTATCTCCCCAGCCTTTCAAAAAGCTGGGGCTTGGAGAAACCATATTGTAGGTCCAGCTCCTGTTTTGTCCTTTCTGAAGACTCTCTTTTGTGTTGTGACTGAAAGGCGTCTCTACTTGGGTGTGAATCACATGTTAATTTATAACCAGGTTGAAACTGGCTTATTGCTTAAGCACAGGTTCACTGTGTAGCAATTTCTGTAATCTTGCATAATTTATCTGTAAAGGACAAAGACCTGTCTAGTGTATTAACTCTGCGAAGACAGGTGTTTGCTTACCTGAACTGAAGTGCTTGGCAAACTTTAGGCACTTATGCATTTGGCTGTTGAATATGTTCTTACCCTGCTTATAAGTGATCACAACAAATACAGTATAAAGAAAGCAACTTCTAAAATAGCTTGAAAAAAATCCCAAGTAGGAAAACTACTTTCTCCCACTTATATTGCCCAATATCCATTTCTCTGATGACTAAGCCCTGACGATGGAGCCTTGTGCTCAAATAGTGACCGTGATGGTTACTTTATTCCTTTTCCTCACAGGCCTCTTAGAAGAACGCGCCCTCCTGCTGGGACGCATGGGGAAACACGAGCAAGCGCTCTTCATCTATGTCCACATCCTGAAGGATACGAGGATGGCTGAGGAGTACGTTGGCCCTGGGGTTCCACCTTAAGGGGTTAAAAAGCAGGCTGCAGAGATGAGACTGAGAAGCCCACCCCCTCCACTCTTCAGCAGGCACATTAGGTTCTCATTAGGCCGCTCAAATCCGCAGCGCCACTGACCTCTGTCAGCATGGCTGCTCTGGCCTTGTCTCACCCCGCTCTCCCTTGCAGGTACTGCCACAAGCATTACGACCAAAGCAAAGATGGCAACAAAGATGTAAGTAGTGAGCCTGGCCCCAGGCAACACATGGGCATTTTACTGTCCCTCTTAGCATTCCCAGCTCTCAATGGTGTGGTGTGGTCAGAGATGGCCCTGGTGGCGCACCGGGGCTAAGACACCAGGCATATAAGGGCGGCTTCATGGAGACACCCCGTGGGGGCTAAGAGGAGACACAGGTGTGGGCCCGTGCTCTGATGGAGTTTGCATGTGCGTCTGAGGGAGAGGTGGGGGCCATGCATCCTGGTGCTTGCTTGGGACACTCTGGCTTGTGTCTTTTGTCCTCCTTGTGATTATTAGTGGTGCCCCTAGCCCTGTACTCTCAAGAGTCCTCCCTTGAATAGTAAGTTTTGCGGCTGCCTATTGAGAAGGAACACCTGGTGCCTCTGATGAGGTGTTCTGGAATACACGTGGCTTAGTCAGTGTCTGTGGACACTTCTGTCATCACTGAGGGTGAGGGTACTCCTGGCATCTAGAAGGTAGGGGCTCGGTTGCTGCTACACAGCACACGGGACAGCTCCAACAAAGGGTTAGTTAACTAGCCCAAAATGTTGAGTGCTCAGGTGAGAGATCGGGTGGTTCTGGTACCAGTAGGAAACGCACCATGTCTTCTTGGGTGTTGGAGCAGGAAGGCACACAGCAGGTTGTCTGTGATCCAGACAGATGGGTAAAGGAGGAGTCCTGAACCCCTTGGTGGCTTTCAGGCTTTGATTAATCTTTCTGCATCAGAGGCGACCAGGTACATGGCCAGAGGAGAGACCGGTGTGCAGGAGGCTGGCAGGCCACCCGGGCCCTGGCAAATCTCCACGCTGTCTGAACTCTCTGGTCTCTGCTTCTCTGTTTCTGCTCTGTTGCTTATGCTGCTGCTGGTGTCTCCGTGAAGCCGCCCTTATACGCCCAGGTCTTAGCCCTGCACACCCACACCTGCGCACACCCACCCCCTACTTGAGGTGCCCACCATCAGACATGTGTGCAGAGGTCTATCATTGACACTCATGGTGGGAGGGCAGAAAAACCTGATCACTTCCGTTTACCCTACATTGGATTAATCTCCACCTGCTAAAACGTAACAGGGCCACAGCCTCCAAAGCCAAAGGAAATAAGTAATCTTTTTGAGACCTTTTACAGTGTTGGCATTTTGTCAGCAGTATAATGCCGAGCAAATGCCACACATTTGTTTTTTTTCTCCTATCCAAGTACTAACCAGACCCGACCCTGCCTAGCTTCCAAGATAAGGCATGTTCGGGGTGATATAGCTGTAGACATTTGATTTTTTTCTCTCAGGTGAAACACAAGCCTTAATTTTTTTTTTTTTTTTCCAAAAAGGTGGGGAAGAAAATGAGTTTTAAATGCTCCATGACAGTAGTAACTATAAGGGCACCTCCTCTTATCTTTAGGTGTGTCTTGCTGGGGGGCTCTGGGAGGGTTCTTGCCAGTCTGATGCATGTGGCTTGTACCTGTGTGACGCAGGTATACCTGTCCCTGCTGCGGATGTACCTGTCGCCCCCCAGCGTTCACTGCCTGGGGCCAATCAAGCTTGAACTGCTGGAGCCACAAGCCAACCTCCAGGCCGCCCTGCAGGTCCTCCAGCTGCACCACAGCAAACTGGACACCACCAAGGTCAGCTCTCTGGGAGATGGAGGGCCCTGGGGGAGCTTTGCGTAAGAGGAGACTGAGAAAGAGACTAGGATCTGAGAACTCTGGCTTCAGTCGTTTCCTCATTCCTGGTCCCCCTCACGCTGGTCCCTCTCTGTTCTTGTCCCCAGGCCATCAACCTTCTGCCAGCAAACACTCAGATTAATGATATACGCATCTTTCTGGAAAAGGTTTTGGAAGAGAATGCACAAAAGAAACGGTTCAATCAAGTACTCAAGAACCTTCTCCATGCAGAGTTCCTGCGGGTATGAGGCTCCAGACTAGGGGAGGTGACACTTCTTAATATGAGGCCATTACCACAGAGTCCCTTTAGACAAAGGCGGAGCTTTGTGTTCCTTTAAATGGAGCTCAAGCTGATCCAGTCACCGACTTGACATTTAGTTACAAGAATCTGTACAAGTGGGAGCTGGGCCTGTGCCAGCCTCTGCCTTCTGCTGCTACTGGACCATAGGATTTCTCCAATCTCTCTGCTCTTCCAGGTCCAGGAAGAGCGGATTTTACACCAGCAGGTGAAGTGCATCATCACAGAGGAGAAGGTGTGCATGGTGTGCAAGAAGAAGATTGGAAACAGGTGAGCCTCCTCCATAGCTGAGCAGCGTTAGCTCTGATGTGGGTCTCACTCAAGGTGAATTCTGCCCCTTCAACCAGAAGAAAGCAACCTGCTGACTGGCCACTCTTACTTCTTGACCTCAGAAGGCAGTCCATGTTCTCTACTGGGGGTGGCTTCAAGAATTTAAAGACCTGAAATAGCTGGCGTGGGAGTCTTGACTTCTTACCCATAAAGCCCTTCCCCTGTGGAAGCTAAAATTTGTCATGTAGATAGTGGGGTTGTAAGAATTGTATATGGTGACCAAACCCTGACCTTTTTACTTATTTATTTTTTTAAGATTTTATTTATCACACAGGAGCTAGGATACAGGTCAGGGGTGCGGGGGCTGAGAGGATTCACCAGAGACAGAGTGGTGAGCAGAACAGGCAGATCAACCAAAATACACTGCTGAGGGGAGCAGCGGGCAAGGCAGGAGAGGTCTGCTGAGCCATGTGGGGCACCTCCTGGCCACTGGTCGAGAATCGAACTTGCACTGCAGTGACTGTGGATAGCTTTATAGTGCTGCGACTTAACCCTTTGCACCACCAGGAAAGCCCCCCAAATCCTTATCTTTTAAGAATAAGCCTCTGAAGGAAGAAAAAGATCTTTAAACTGATGACTTGAATAAAATTCTGAGCCAGCATTGTACTGTTTAAGGCATATATTCTAGTCGGTCCCTTTGCCTTTGAAGACAAGTGATTCATGCTTTTTCTTGTGTGGCTGGCAGAATCCTTATCTGTAGAAAGATCTCCTGTCCTTCATTAGAACAAACTTGAGACACTCTGATGAGCGCTGTCAGCTGTCAGTAAGCCAGTGCTGAGCCCAGCTGTGTCCCACTGTATCTGTCCTGTGTTTCACGTTGATGCCATAATGAGCAATGCCCCCCTGCCCCCAAACTGTGTGGCGTTCATCCTCTGCGGGTAATTTGACAGAGATGATGGCTTCATAAATCCGGGGACCCTGGGGGCAGGCTGTTCTTGGGTTTAGTGGGAACTGCTTCTGGCTTGGCTCCCAGGTAGGTACTTTTTCCAGGTACTGGAGAAGCAGTCTTTCAGAGGCAAGGGTCGTCCCAAGTAACTTTCCTCCCTACAGTGCATTTGCAAGATATCCCAACGGCGTGGTCGTGCACTACTTCTGTTCCAAAGAGGTAAATCCGGCTGACACCTGAGCCCAGCAAGCCAAGGATTCAGCAGATGGACAGCTCGGCGACCCCAGAGAGGGGAAGGAGCACCCGGCCTTCGGGATTGGGAGCTGCTGCTACCACCAGGTGTCTCCCCACTTGAACACTACTGGCTCCCTTGTGCCCTGGAGTATCTCTAAATTCACAGACTCATGGTCTGGTGTCGTCAGCTTTTTCTTAGAAAAAGAGATTAGCTATACTTTTATATACTGTTATGTTGCAGGCAATTCCAGAGAATTTAATACCTGCTTGGACAGGAGGAGGTGAGGAAAACCACCATCTTGCCTTTGCGTGCCTGAATAAGGAAACTCAGCTCTGTAACCCCAGCGTTGTCTGTTGAGAGTTGTCTCTCAAGATCCCGGAGGGATTTTGCAGGGAGTCCTCCTCACAACTGAAGGGGGCGCTGTGAAGAGAGCCACACTCCAGCTCCACTAGCTGCAAAGGCCAGAAAACGCACCCTCTAGGTGACCACAGTCATCCTGCACAGTAGTTGGGCCCTGTGTCTCCATCCCCAAGGGTCTCCCCGCTGACCTCTTTTAGTTTCTTTTTTTCTTACTATTTATTATCTTTCTCTCCTTACTGGTCTACCCAGCCTTTCTCTCCCACTTCCCTGATATTGGGAATAATTAATGTATAACAAGGTAAAATGAGGAGCAAGACGAAGTCTCAGTTTCTAGGACTACAGTGATCATTGATCACCTGGTATGCTGTAAATAGGTCCTCCTTGGACTGGAAGCTCTAGACCCAGAAGCCTAGGAGAGTGGCGTCCTTGGCCCCCGCTGGGGCCAAGTGCGAGGGGAGCTGTCAGGACAGATGCGTCAGACTGGGTGTATGACCTCGTAAGCAGACATCATACTCCTGCTTCGCCCTCCAGCTGCCAGGGCAGCTGGGGTTAGTCAGTGGAGTGCTTTGTGCTCTGGGCGCCTTTCTCCTTCCAGCCAGTACCTTCCGCTAAATTACGGCTTGGCCTGGCTGTCCTTCTCCAGCTTTGTTTTGTGGAGGTTGGGGGGTTTGTGATGGACTGATGTAGGCAGACAGATCTCTGCTACAAATCAGGAGCTGGCAGGACATGTCAGGCGTGCTTGCAAGCTGCTCGGGGCAGGTGGGAGACACAGGAGGCAGGAGGAGCATAGGTGAATGAAACAACCCGCTGTCAGAAGTGTTGAGCGTGTGTATGCGCGTGTGTGTGTGCGCGCTCACATACACATGCACCTTGCTTCCCACAGGGTCCCCAAGAGGCCCTGGAGAGTGTTCCGATAGAGACTGAGGACACAGGGAGAGCAGTCCCTGCATCCTATCCTCTCTGGGGGTTTGCAGACTCAGAACATGGTTGCCCCCATGTCTGTAACAGTAGTGAGGTTGGCTGACTGACAGGTTATGACACTTTCAGTGGCCTGTCCTTGACATGCTAAATTGCAGACTGTGCTATGTGGGGGCCTGTCTTGTAGAGTGACTTGCTGGTGTAAGCAGGCTGGGCTCCTCTGGGCACACGGGAGTGTCTAAAGGGATAGACTCAGTGCCTTCAGCATACTTCACACAGAGGGGGTGCTCTGCTCAGGTTTGGGAAGCCACAGCTGGTTTGGGGGCAGCTGTCCCCCAAGAAGCAGTGCTGCGCTCGGCCCTATTCATACAGGCTGGGACCGAGCTTCCTTGGACAGCGGTAAAATCCTTAGGCCGCCCCTCAGCTGCGCAGCGGAACCCGTCCCCACACGCAAGCCCTGCCCTCCTGGCCTGCTGTGTTTGTGTGTTCCTCTCCTGCTCCCTGTGCAGCATGTATGTTTGAAGCAAGAGAATAAAGACTGTGTGCTTTCTGGGATGCATACGTAACCCGGTTTTCCAGCACTCCTTCCCTAGATGCTCTCTGCTCTATGTGGTGGTATGGCTACGGCAGGAGATGAAAAGCTGTAACAAGGATGAATGTCGATTTCTCTAATAAACACCATAAAGTAAGAAACCAAGTCAATTTGAGTCTCTTTTTCCCCTTTCTTGTAGAATTTTATGAAATAGTGAAAGGACAGTAATTTAAATAAGAATCGGAGATGAAGAGATTAGATACTAAGAGAAGCATCTTGACCCTGTGGAATGTGTACTTTGACCTGTGCGGCCAGTGTGGCTGTGGCTGGTGTGAGCAGATGCTCCTCCCAGCCACACTGGAGGGCAGCACAGGTATAGAACGCGCCCAGAGTGACGGCTGCTCTGGCTCGTGCAAGTCGTTTCCCCTCCACTTCACATTTTAGGCCCTCATAGCTCCTCCTGCAGTTCATAACGACTGGCGGGGTGGGGATGGGGAGAGGTGGAATCATTCGAAAGGTCCGGAATTGTTGGGATTGAGGGGCCCGAGGATGTTTGAGAAGTGGAGAAGTATCAGTCCATCTTTGCCAGCTCCCAAAAGGCCGTTTGGTCCCTCTGTGTTCCCTTCTTGAGCCATCATTGGCCATTCTGAGTGTTCTTCTGAGAATGAGAAACATCTGGAACTTCACTGAGGTGTGACTTCCAGGGAAGGGTGTGGTACAGCCCAGAAGCACTTGAGTCAGCGGGTGTGCTGAGGGACAGGCCTGCCTCCTGCTCCCCTCCCCCGCTTCTGTCCCTCTCCTTCAGGCTCCGCTGGTGTGGGCCCCAGACCCCTCTAGCAGGGTCTCGAATACAGGTCACCCAGGAGGATGGACTCTGGCATTTCTGAGACCCCAGCACAGGTCTTAGCTTCATGCTCCAAAGTCAGCAGAAATACTCCTCCCCCTTATTCTGGGACTTTCTGGTCTGAACTTGCACTGACTTCATTTTAAAGTTGAATCACCTGTTTGGGGGATGATTCTTTTCTTTTTTAATATCCTTGTTTATTTTTTCACAATACAGACTTTCTCCCCTAAGGTGCGGTCATTACAGTTTTTCTGCCACTGCTGCACCAAAGCGCCCTTGCTCCTTCACCACGGGGATGTTGTTTTTTTCTGTCTCCAGCTCAGTCCTTGGAGAGGAGAGTTGACTGGGTCTGCTGAGCAAAAGAAATGTATCTCCCATTAGTTTACTGTCCTAGAGATCCCTTTTTCTAAAGACTGGCTGTCTCAGCCACACAGATGGTGTGTCCACAGAAAAGAACACATACCTCTGCAGTCTAAGGCTCTGACAGTCAACAGGGAACTCTGAAGCCTTGACCTCTAGTAGCTTAAGGACAGGCCCTGCTTTTTGCCTGCACTTCTCAATTGTACCTGCACGTACCCCTATCTCTGTACCTCAACCGCTGAGAGATTTCCAGTGACCAGAAGAGGCGTGTGCAGAAGCCACATGAGGCTGTGAATTTCCTCAGAATCTGGCTAGGCCTCTTCCCCTTTAGTTCCGGGACCTGACACAGGCCTGGTACATGGAGGACTCTGGAGAACAAACGAAAGATTGGAAACACCTTTGAGTCCAGGTAAAGCACTGACCCAGAGATTTCCATGCTTGTTTGAGAGCTCTGGGGAAGGTGGGCCTTGAAAGTCCTTTAGGTCTTTTTGATAGCTGGTGGAGACCAGCTGCTAATCTAGCACTTCCTGGCAGCAGTCCCCGAGGTCAACTGTGTCAGCATCGTCTACAAGGCTTGTTGGAAGAATAAACATGTGGCTTCTATCCACACCCATTAAATCAAGCCATGGGGTGGGTGCAGCTCAGGTGTCTTCTGCGAGCAGCCCAGTGGTCACCGGGGGCTGGGTTCAGGAATGCATGTACAGGTTCCTTACCTCTTCGCTATGGACTGAACTGTCTTCTGCCTGTGAAGATTGGGTTGCAATTGCTTCCTGGAGCAAGTCTAACCCCACCTCCAGCTTCGGGCCACCTGGCCCTGAGTCCACAAGGCTGCCAGCCCCGCCCTCTGCACTCCAGTGATACCTGTCGGACCTGAGCTGGCAGCCAGTTAGCCAGAGGAGAGCAGGGTGGCTCTGGGAAGCAGGCAGCATTTCCTGCCGGGAACTGGGCTTCCTGGTCATGCTCCGGATGCTCTGGCCAAGGTGGCTGGCTGGCAAGGGGCTGCCCCTCCTGGGGGCAGTGCTGCTGCAGAAGAGAGAGAAGAGGGGACCTCAGTGCAGGCAATGGAAGGTAAAGTACCTGACTTCCCCTGGGAACTGGGGGCTGGAGGAGTTGTGGGAGCACAGTCCCCTGTGAAGACTAAGATCAGCCCCCAGATTGGGTTTGGATTTAAGGTGGGAGCAATTTGCTTCAGACAAACTGGTTAAATTTGTTACAGAGCAAAAATCCAAACAAGTTCATTTGCAAGATCTAATTGACTTTATTAAGTCATTTGTCAATCAAACACCATCCAATCTAGCAAGCAGAAAGGTGCTATGAAAAACTACAAAATGAAAAGTTTTTATAGTTAAAACAAGGGCAAGATAAGTGAAGAGGAAATCAATTCAGGCTTAAGTACATACCTGTTGGGAATGGAGAAAGGTCAGTTGTCTTGTTTACCTTGGGGGAATGCAAAAGATCACCTTATTGGTGCTAACCAAAAAGTTCCATGCTAACCAGTTAGGACTACATTTCTGGGGGAGGTTGAAACTGAAGGGGACTTGAAACCACAGGTAGACTCTTGGTGGGCTTAGCACAAGCACTGCCATTCTGCACCTGTCATTTTCTTTATACCAAGACCTTGGCTCTTGAAAATAATCCCCTCTACAATTAGGAATGGAGGGCGAGGTCACGTGACACTAAATCGCTGGCTGGGTTTTGTCCAAAAGACCCTACCAGGGCTGCAGAGACCTGGGGCATCAGGAAAGAGAGGGAGCAGGAGGCTGGGATCTTTGAGGGTACAGCTCGTATGCAGTCTGCTGTTGCCCTTCCTGGGACCCTGCTGCGGTGTCCAGGGTGACATGTGAGACCAGAGCAAGCGGGTGCCTCTTGGTTGCTCCTCACCTGCCAGCTGCCTCCCAGTCAAGGCTTTGTCAGGAAGCCAGTGGGCGTGGCAGATCGCAGCTTTCTCTGAATATCTAATCTCATTAAGCACGTTACACCACTGCTATCAAGCCACATGTGTCAGGGGCATTGTAGTTGGAAGAGAGCAGCTAGTTCGTGGTGCGTAATGACTAATTAGTAAAAACGGCTCCACGTGTTAAACATCTAGACAAGGCACTTTATATAACTCCTCGCTTAAAACTCACCACAACCCTACAGATTATCATAACCTCCATCCTAGAGAGGAGAAAACGGAAGCCCAAGAAAATCAAGGAACTGGCCCAAGGCCTTTCAGCTAGTCCATGGTGGGGCCTAGACTTGAACGTAGGTGGGTCCCCTGTCCAGGTGCAGCGACATGCTGAACTCCCACCCCTGAGCCACGTGGACCTCCGCGGTGCCTGAAACACAGACGAGCGACCCTGTGGGCCGCCCACTGCTCTGACGGGATGAGGCAAACCCCAGCTGGGCACCGCTGCAGGGAGGACGTCCCCGGCTTCCGGGAACTGAGTCCCCCAAGGCTTATTGTTTCAGCAGGAAACCCACCCATACTATGACCTCCAGGTGAAGGTGCTGAAGGCCAAAAATATCCAGGGCGCAGACGTGTGTGAGTGGCCCCCATTTTCACCCTTTCTCCCCTTCCCCTCCCGGAGCTGAGCAGGGGTGGGCTTGAGGAGCAAGCCTGTGTCTATTTAGACTCTGTTAGAAGGAGCCCAGAGACAGCACACTGGAGGGGAGGGTTGTGCAGCCTGAGGACTCCCTGAATCTAGAGGGCGGAGCAGCGCCAGCCTGGGTGAATTCATTAGGCCTGCAGTTGCCAGCAGTCAGGAGCCTTCCACGTCAGTGCTGCTCTGGGGGGAATTGCTACCCACATCAGGAGGTTCCTGGGGATGACTCAGTGGCTGCACTGCTGTATGGCCTTTTCTGCTGGCTGAATGGGATACAGCGTATGGGGATGCAGTCAGGACAACCGCTTTCCCACCCTGGCATGCGGGCAGCATGCTTGCCCCCTGCTCCTTCCCTGCCACCCCAGTTGCCTCCAGCCTTTTCAACAATAAGAGTTAGAGGCTGATGACACCATCCCATCCTACCCAGTGTCCAAAGCCGATTGCTACGTGCAACTGTGCCTGCCCACAGCGTCCCCCAGCCCCGCCAAGACAAGGACGGTGGCCAACTGCAGTGACCCCGAGTGGAACGAGACCTTCTCTTACCAGATCCACGATGCTGTGAAGGTGAGGGCCAGCCAGGAGCCCAGGCTCTGAAGGCGGGGGGCTCCTCCAGGGTGCCTGTCCTCCCCTCCTGCCTCAGGCTCCCACTTCCTGCCTGCTCTGTTCCCAGAATGTTCTGGACCTCACCCTCTGTGACAAGGACATTCTGATCAGCGACCAGCTCTCTCAGCTACAGTTTGACCTGAGGGGCCTCAAACCAGGCCAACCCCACAGACACACCTTCCAGCTCAACCAGCAGGTGAGCCACCTGGAGGAGGGGAGGCCCTGCGGGGGCCCTGGGGAGGGGCTCCAAGACATTCGCTCCTCTAAAGCGTTCCCTCCAGTACTTCCCTGGGCAAAATCAATATGTGAGCTGCTTGAGGCCACAGCACTGTCTGGCTCATCTCTACTAAATCCTCAGCATCTAGAACGGTGTCTGGAACACCGTTTTGAAGGACTGTAGCTCCTCAGAGAGATGCCACTTCTCCTCCTGTGCCAGCAAGAAGCCACAACAGATTCCCCTTCTAGTCCCTGGAGCTGAGCAGGGGTTGGGGAGAGGGTACTTGCAAGGCTTTTGAGCTTTAAAAGCTCATGCTCCCTTGTTCCCTGTGTAGGATTCACAAGAGCTGCAGGTGGAGTTTCTTCTGGAGAAGAGGTGAGTCCAGGTGGCACTGTGCCTCCCATTTACTTTGACGCTGACCATCCCCAGGCAGTGGTCAGTGACCGGGCCCTGCAGTGGCTTCTCCTGAGAGGGGAAGCTCTCATCTTGGGACACCGTTACCCCCATCCCCGACCCTCCCATGCTCCTCAGGCTCTTCCAGATACTTGGATCACATTATTATAGTAATGCCACCTTGAGGGGACCAGATGTCCCACGAACCTCTCATCCTTTGCAGTCAAAGGCCCGCATCTGAAGTCATCACCAATGGGGTCCTGGTGGTGAGTAAGGAGGGTTCTTTTGGGGGAGCTCAGGGTTGGGCGGGCGATGAGGAGTCTATGGTTGCGCCTGTCATGCTCACTTGCCTCTGAAGAGCACCTAACCCCTCGGTGGCATCTCCAGGGAAGAGGGGCCCAAGACGTCTCATGCCTGAGTGGGCCTGCCAGAAGCCTGCCTTCTGATCTGTGTTGGCACAGGGCTCATGTGGGACCTGGCTGCTGAGACTGCTGAAGGACCATAGCAGGGCCCCCCTGCCTTCTCCCCCTTTCCACCAGGGTCCACTCCCTGGGTCCTGGGAGGGGGTTGCTGCCACAGAAGACCTTGTCCATAAGGCACAGGCCCTGGGAGGTTACCTGGACCTCCCCCAGGCCTCCCTCTCTCACCCTCCCCCTCCTGGGTGGGTGCTGGGCCCTGTGGCCTCCCAGGCTCCCACAGGCCTCTGTTCCCCTCAGGCTCAGCCCACTCTGAGGATCCAGGGCACTCTCGGGGGAGACAGGACAGCCTCACATCGAGGGTATGGTGAGTCTGGGGGTTGCCTGGGGTGTTGCCTTCTCTCCTGGTGTAGGAGGGGTGCTGACTGCAAGAAGGTGGGTCTGGGGAAGAAAGTTCTTAAATGCTTCAACTCTTGAAGCTGACTAAGGATGGAGCAGGTGGCCTCTGTATGTGAGTTTATGACTGGATTTCCTGCCCCTGGACATATTCAAACATAGAAGTTATGTGAATCCAGGTACAGAATCTCAATGGCAGCATTTATTTTGTTCACTATCTGCTGGAGCTTGGCCGACCCAGGCTGGGCTTGCTGGGAATGACCTGGCCCTGCTCTATGTGACCCCATCCACCTTCTGTGACCAGCAAACCAGCCCGGGCATGTTATCAAGGCATCACTGGAGGCACAAAAGAACAAGCCCAAAGGAGCATGAAGAGGTTCAAGCCTGTGGCCATGTCACAGCAACAAACATTTTATTGCCCAAACAAGCCACCAGGCCGACCCTACCGTTGGAGGGCTGGGAAGATAGCCAGGCTCTTAGTGGGAGGAGAGGAGCATTCCAGGTGAAGGACTGCCGCAGTGAGAATTCCAGGTGAAGGACTGGGGCCACCGGTGCAGTCAGCCTGTCCCTGAGGGCCACCACTCGGGAGCAGGGTCTGGATGTGGGAGCTCAGCCTCTGGGCCCATAGGCGGAGTCCCACCCAGATAACATCCAGCGGTTACCGTGAGTCAGGTGCTGCTGCGCTCAGCGCTTTATATGTTGTATCTTTTAATCCTTGTAAAATGATGGTAGGTATAATCATTATCCTCTTTTAATGCATGAGGCTGAGGCTTAAAGATGTTTGCTTAAGATCACACTGCCAGGAAGTGGTGGGCGGGACCCAGCCTGGGCATGTGGCCCTCCTGGGCCCCACCTGCTCTCCACCGCAGGTGCTGCCATTCCTCGCTATTGTTACAGCTCAGGGAGAGGGGCACCTCAGAACCCCAAAGCTGCCCTCTCTGAATGGGTTCTGCTACCCGCCGCATCAAGACAAACATATAAGACCTTATGGAAATGAACTTTAATACAATTAGTAAACAATACTGAAAAGATAAAGACTATAGTTTCTAAATCAATCATCCAAAGTTATCCATCCCCTTGAGGGTAATAGTCCAGTCAAATAGAATTGGCCCAAAGCAAGGCCCGAAAGCCTGCCATACGTCTAAAGGACCTTTCAGTAGAGACCCATAGAAAAGGGTCAGAAAGAGTCAGACAAACCCGGGAGGAAAAGAGCAAAATCAAAATCAAGATGAAAGCTGCCATCGTTCACCACCCCACAGGTCTCTCACCCGCATCTGTTCTAAGCAGTCCAGACCAAGAAGCAAGCGCAGTTTCTTCACATGTCCCTCTGCTCCACGTGTCTCCTCCAGGTCTCCTTGCTGCTCTCCCTCCTGCCTCCTCCTTCCTTCCTTCCTCCCTTCCCTTCTTCTTATCCCTGGTCAGCTCCACCCTACTTAGGGTGGGGCAGGGCTCCTGGAACTTAACTTTTCACGGGGGACCATCCCGTTACACTATAACCAGTACTCATCGATCTGTCTCAATCTCTAATGGTGAAAGCAGCACGACCTTCCTTATTCTCTCCAGGTCCCTCCCACCCTGGGGTCAGGTCAAGTAACCGGGTTTCACCAAGTGCCACGGAGAGTGCAGGGAGAGGGATCCTGTAGACCTTGTTCCTGGGGCATCTCCTTTGTGTGTGTTGTGCACTGGTGTCATGCTGGGGTGTGGGTCCTCTCTTCTTGGGTGTCATGCACATGTCCATTTCTCTCAGGGGATTCGCCTCCTCCCCAGAAGGCTGCTAGGAACAAGGTGGGCCCTGCTTCTGAACCCACCGGCCTCTAGTCTCCTTCCAGCCTGGCCTCATCTTCCAGCCTGGGCTGGCTGTCCCCTGATTCTTGGAGACAACTACTCTCTCTGTCCCCACCAGTCCACTTCTTCCTTGACTTCCTCTGCAAAAGCCAGCACATCTGGCAGTCAATTTCTGTTTTCTCTCTGGCCACAAACTTCCCCTTAAGGTAGTGAGCGCAGTACTTGAATAGGGGGCAAGAGATGGGGAACTACCAGTTGAAAACTGGTAATTAATGGAATAATAGGTCATATTTATTATAGAATTATATTTGATATACTTAATCTCAAGAGCATCAGCTCCATAAGCTCTGGGTCCCTCTGCTCCCCAGCCCACTCCCTTCCCTGTGTTTCTCGATCTCCCTCAGGGTCCTGGTTCTGACTAAGGGCCCCAGTGTCCTTCATGATGCCCTTCCCATGGGGCCAGCATCAGAGAGTGAGCAGGGTGATGGGCTGGCGATTCCAAGGACAATAGAAGGGAGAGGCCGAGTCACCCCCACCCTGCCCCTATTCTCACCTGGTCTCTCTCTCCCAGGCTCAAGGCACATTCGACTGGCAGTGCCTGGGGCCTATGAGAAGCCACAGGTCTTGCCCCTGCAGCCTCCCAAGGAGGCCAGCCTCTCACCCACATTTTGCTTCCACGTGAACCCAGTGCTCCGTCCCAGGCTAGATGTGGAGCTGGGGGAGAAGCTCCAGGTCCTCCAGGTGAGTGAGGCCGGGCTGGGCAGGGGCTGGTGGTAAGTCAGGCTGGCCTGGAGGGGCATTAAGGGGCCACCCTGGAGACAGGTTGCCTCCACTCTGAAGCCTTCCTGGGGTGTTTTCCTTTCCCCAGGGTGGCCCGAGTGTTGAATTGGAGGCCCAGACAGACAAGCTGGGTGAGGGGGGCATTCTGCTTTCCACTCTGCCCCTTGGCCAGGAACAGCAGTGCGTCGTGACTCTGGGGAAGGTGAGGTTCTGTCTGGGTGCACGAGAGGCCTCTGCCTGCTTGGCGGCCCTCAAGAATGTTCTGGAGGAGGGGCTGAGTGGGAGTTAGGATCAAGCTGGTCCCAGGTTCAGCCCTGTTGTCTACATCTGTCTCAAAGTCAGCCGAGCAGCAGGGTTTGCAAGTGGCACAGCTGTTCAGCGCTCGGGGCTCTTGTCTTTTCCAGGGCCAGGAGGTGACGCTGAGCGTGAAGGCGGAAATGAGGTAGGCAGGACTTCAGGAGGAAGCCCCCTGCCCAGGGCTGGGAGTAGCGCGCCCCTTGCTGGCTCTGCTCCACATGAGCGGAGTGGGTCTTTACCTGCGGGTTCTGGCTCCTCTTCCCGTTCCTGCTTCTGAGGGGCTCAGCTCCTGTGAAAAGTGGGTCTCGCCCAAGGCTCTGAACCCAGTGTCTCCCCCCGACCTGTGACAGCTCTAAGGACCTTGACCTGCGACTTGGCTTTGACCTCTGTGATGGGGAACGGGAGTTTCTGGACAAGAGGAAGCATGTTGTGTCCAAGGCCCTTCAGCATGCACTGGGATTGAGCCAGGAGCCCAACAGCCGCCAGGTATGGAATGGCACCTCCGGCTCCTGAGCCGCTGCGCCAAATCCAGCCCCTTTCCTAGAGGGGAGAGTGAGCCCAAGAGAAACTGGAAGCTTAGAAGCATGAAGTAGAGGAGGAAGGGGGCAGCCAGACAGACGTTCCCTGAGCTGACAGCAGGATCAGGAGTCAGGGTCCGTGTGTAAAGAGGCCTGAACGCACGGCCCTGGCCGCGGGGAGTGCTAGTCGGCTTGGGCTGCCGGAACAGAGCCCAGCTGCAGGTAGGAGGCTCTGACAACAGACATTGGTCTTTTTTAAGAGATGTGTTTATTTGTGCATACAAGGGCTGGGGTACAGGCCAGCGGTGCGGGAGCTGAGAGGATTCACTAGAGACAGAGTGGGGAGCAAAACAGGCAGATCAACTGAAGCACACTGCTGAGGGGAGCAGCAGGCAAGGCAGGAGGGGTCTGCTGTGCCATGTGGGTCCCCTCCCTGGCCGGGGATCGAACTCGCGCTGCTGTGCCGCGGACGCTTTATAGTGCGGCGCTCAACCCGCTGTGCTACTAGGGCGGCGCAACAGGCATTTGTTCTCTCCTAGAGGCCAGGCCTTCAAGATCAAGGTACCGTCAGGACTGGTCTGTGGGGAGGCCTCTCACCAGACAGACTGTCCGTGTAAGGCTGGTGCATAGTCAGGTAAAGGTCCAACGTGCGTTGCGGTGGTGGCTGTTCGAGTGATGATTCCTGTGCCCAGGTGCCTGTGGTCGCTGTCCTTGGATCGGGAGGTGGAACCCGAGCCATGTCTTCCCTCTACGGCAGCCTGGCCGGGTTGCAGGAGCTCGGCTTCCTGGACGCCGTGACCTACCTGAGTGGGGTCTCTGGGTCCACGTGGTAAGCAAGGCAGGGCAGGGAGCAGAGTGAGCGTGTACTCCGGAGGGGCAGGGATAAGGCATGGAGAGCTGATGGGAAGGGGCTGGGTCCTGCCTCCAGGGACTGGGAGGGAGCAGGCTGGGCGCCCCCGAGGGTGTGGTGCAGGTCAGTGGGTGCAGGTGATAGGGCAGGAGAGGGCAAACTCCTGCACCCCTCCTCCCATCCCATGCCCCCCATTCCCTGACTCACAGGCTCTCCCTCCATGTTCAGGTGCATCTCCACACTCTACAAGGACCCGGCCTGGTCCGAGGCAGCCTTGCAGGGCCCCATTGAGCGTGCTCAGGCTCGGGTCTGCAGCAGTAAGAAGGGAGCAGTGTCCCCGGAGTGGCTGCAATACTATGCTCAGGAACTGGGGATCCGGGAAAGCAGTGGCCACAGCGTGTCCGTCATCGACCTCTGGGGTCTTCTCATTGAGTATATTCTATATCAGGAGGTAAGAGAAAAGCAGGTAATAATAAACGTGACACTTTCGGGCCCTACCCCACCAGCATTTAGTCCTGTCCTGACTTAGGCCCTCTGCTAAGGTCTATGGTTTGCAAAACTACCCCTCAGGTCTATACTCCTTGGATACGAGGGTGAGATCCATGGGTGGGCCGGCACCCATCATCTTTCATCTTTCTTGGCTCCCTTTTTTTTTTTTTAAAGATTTATTTATTTATGCATACAAGCACTGGAGTACAGGCCAGAGGTGTGGGGGGTGAGAGGATTCACCACAGAGAGCAGGGAGCAGAACAGGCAGATCAGCAGAAGCACACTGCTGAGGGGAGCAGCGGGCACAGCAGGAGAGGTCTGCCGTACCATGTGGGTCCCCACCCTGGCAGGCGGCAGGGATCGAACTCGTGCTGCAGTGGCTGCGGTCTGCTTCACAGTGCGCCGCTTAACCCACTGGCCACCAGGGAGGCCCCTTGGCTCCCTTTTTTAAAAGATTTATCTATTTATGCATACAAGAACTGGGGTACAGGCCAGAGGTGCGGGGTGTGAGAAGATCCACCAGAGACAGAGTGGGGAGCAGAACAGGCAGACTGACTGAAACACACTGCTGAGGGGAGCAGCGGGCAAGGCAGGAGAGGTCTGCTGCGCCATGTGGGTCCCTTCCCTGGCTGGGGATCGAACTCGTGCTGCAGTGGCTGAGGATGCTTCATAGTGCTGTGCTTAACCCCTCGCACCACCAGGGAGGCCCTTTCTTGGCTCCTAAACCTGGGGTAGAAGCGATTGGGCTACATACAGTTCTCAGTTCTGTCCATGGATTAGAATCAACAGCATAACTTTCAAAGACTCTCAGGCCTGAGATACTGATTTTGGTGACTGTGGGGGTGAACCCCAGCACAGGTATGCTTTGGCAGTGCCCCAATGTTCCAACCTGCACTGAGGCAGCACCCCCTCCTCCCTGCCCACCTCATTCCTCAAGAAGCCTGAGTCATGCCCACTGGTGGCTGCTGCAGATCTGCAGGTCCCGCGTGAGGTGGAGAGGAGATTCAGAGCTGAGGCTCTTAGCTCCGAGGCCTGGCACCCTGGTATGTGACTGTCAGCTGCATCATTTCTTGCTTCTCCAGCCTGAAGACCGTCCCTCAGACAGGTGTCTCTAAAGCACTGGCCTTGGCCACCAAAGCCCCGGTGGCACGCCATGCCCCACCAGGGTGCAGAGCTCAGCACAGGAGTGGGCAGACGGAGCTTGTGCGAGGCCAAGTGAGCTCCCTTCTTTCCTGCCCAGGAAAACCCTGCCAAGCTGTCTGACCAGCAGGAGGCGGTCAGCCGGGGCCGGAATCCCTACCCCATCTACTCGGGCGTTAACGTGCGCACCAACGTCAGCGGGGAGGAGTTTGCAGGTGCCAGTGTGGGGACCTGGGGGTCGGGAGGTGGTGACCACAGGGAGGAGGGTGTCAGCCGGGCACATGCGAGCAGTGAGCACGGTGGGCTCGCTGCCTCCTGCTCCTGACAGCGGACTCGTGCTCAGGAGCGAGGACCCGGGTGAGGCCCGCGATCCTGCTGGGAAGCCTCTGATGACTCCCCCTTCATTCTGCGCCCCCAGAGTGGTGTGAGTTCACCCCCCATGAGGTGGGCTTCCCCAAGTATGGGGCTTACATTCCCACGGAGCTCTTCGGCTCGGAGTTCTTCATGGGGCGACTGCTTCAGCGGCGGCCTGAACCCCGCATCTGCTACCTTCAGGGTGAGTCTAGGATGGAGGGCTGGGCACGGGGCGGGGGGGGGGGATCTGTCCTGATATGGGGTGGTGGAGTCGGAATGGCTCGCTTGCTTTATTCATAGGAATGTGGGGCAGCGCCTTTGCAGCCAGCCTGGACGAGATCTTCCTGAAGACAGGTGGTTCGGGCCTGGGTTTCCTAGACGGTCACAGAGGCAGTATAAACATTACAGGTAGAGACCCTGAAACCACCCCCCGCCATACGCACACCTTCCTAAAACCCCTCCTAAACACATCTCTTTTTTTTTTTAAGCTTTATTTTTTTTTTAAAGTTTTATTTATTTATGCATACAAGCACTGGGGTACAGGCCAGAGGTGTGGGGGGTGAGAGGAGTCACCACAGACAGACCAGGGAGCAGAACAAGCAGATCAGCAGAAGCACACTGCTGAGGGGAGCAGCAGGCACAGCAGGAGAGGTCTGCTGCACCATGTGGGTCCCCTCCCTGGCCGGCAGCAGGGATCGAACTCGTGCTGCAGTGGCTGCTGTTGGCCTCATAGTGCGTTGCTTAACCCACTGTGCCACCAGGAGGCCCTAAGCTTTATTTATTTATGCATACAAGAGCTGGGGTACAGGCCAGAGGTGTGGGGTGGGGGTAAGGGATTCACCAGAGACAGAGTGGGGAGCAGAACAGGCAGATCTACAGAACACTGCTGAGGGGAGCAGCAGGCAAGGCAGGAGAGGTCTGCTGCACCATGTCGTCACCTCTCCGGCATACGGCAGGGCTCGAACTCGTGCTGCAGTGGCTACAAGTCTGCTTCATACTGCGTTGCTTAACCCATTACGCCACCAGGGAGGACTTACACACCTCTTTCTAATAGTAGAACCTTGCAAGAGGCACAAGAGGAGGTTCTATGGAAGGCGGGGCTGTACCACTGAGCTCTGAGATACTCTAACTTCTGATTAGGGTCTCTAGATGCCTAGAGGTCTGCTAGGGTGTGCGATGGGGCTGGGAGAGCACCTGCCTCGCATATCTGATGGGAGCCATGACAAGGTTACACCCTCAAGGTCTCTGCTTTGGACTTCAATTAAGTCAACTCAGCCCAGGGCCACTGGGTGACAGGTGACTCTCTGTCCATACCCCAAGGCTCCCCTTTAGTCTGCTCCTTCAGCAGCCAGTGGGCTCCCTGCTGCTTCAATGCATTTCCACCTTCTTTCCCTGGAGAACTCTTGCTCAGCTCTTAAGACTTAGTTCTGGGTCCACCCTGGTGGCGCAGTGGGTTAAGCAATGCACTATGAAGCAAACCGCAGCCACTGCAGCACAAGTTCGATCCCTGCCACCGGCCAGGGAGGGGACCCACATGGTGCAGCAGACCTCTCCTGCCTCGCCCGCTGCTCCCCTCAGCAGTGTGTTTCAGTCCATCTGCCTGTTCTGCTCCCTGCTCTGTCTGGTGGATTCTCTCACCACCCCCACACCTCTGGCCTGTACCCCAGTGCTTGTATGCATAAATAAATAAATCTTTAAAACAAAATTATAAAAAAAAAAAGACTTAGTTCTGACACCATTTTGTTGGTCTCCTCCATCCCTCCAGGCTGATCGAAGGTCTTACCCCCAACCTCCATTTCTTGGCTCAGGGTGTTGTTAGGATTCATTGTCTCTTGTGTGACTCTCCCCTAAGTAGGCTGTGAGCACCGTGCCTGGGATTAATGGATTAAATTTTTGTCAATGTCCACATATACATATTATATATAATACATAATATATAAATATAAAACATCATTGTTCACTTTTGTACAATGTTTGATATCTCCTCTCAGACGTAATCCCCATAAAAGTCACTTGTGAACTGTCACCATAGTCTGTTGTGCTCATCCCTCCCCTGTTTTAACCTCTCTCCCTCCCCTTCCCTTGCTCAATGTCTCTGATTTATAGTTTACCTGTAATTTTGTCTTTTTTTTTTCTGAGGCCTTGTTTGGTTCCCCTATATTCCTCATAGGAGTGAAACCATCAGATATTTTTCTTTTTTCCTTCTGACTTATTTCACTGAGCATGATCCCTTCCAGCTCCAAGCTCATGGCATGAGTTTATCTTTTTTGATTGCTGCATAGTATTCAATTTTGTATATGTACCACATTTTCTTAATCCAGTATCTATTTGGGGGCAGTTAGGTTGTTCCCACATCTTACCTATTGTAAATAGTGCTGCAGTAAACATAGGGGTGCAAGTTTCTTTTCAAAATAGTATTTTTGTGTCCTTTGGGTAGATCTCTAGGAGTGGAATTGCTGGGTCATATGGTAGCTCTAATGGATGAAATTCTGATTGGAAGTTGTGGATAAAACCTTACATCTTTTCAAAAGATGGGAAATTATTTAGTGAAGGTAGTTTTGTAAACATGGGACATGTGAAGAATAGTCATTTAAGTTTAGGAAGCATTGTCAGAGGCCTGGGAGGCAGATTGGGGAAGGAGGAGGAAGGTGGCGGGAGGAGACGGAGGAGCCAGGCGAAGGGGAGCCACTTCTGATTATACCTCTCTGTCCCACCCCACTAGACAGCTGCGAGAAGCTCCAGCTGCATGACCCTTCCAGGCTGCAAACGAGGCTCTTCACCCCCCAGGGCCCCTTCTCCCAGGCTGTGGTCGACCTGTTCACCATCCGCTTTACTTATGCGAAGAATTGCAACTTCACGCAGGGCCTCTGCCTTCACAAGGACTATCTGACTAGCAGGGAGTTCGTGGCCGAGAAAGGTGGGTGCTGCTCTGGGTGGGCCCCTGTCACCTGTGCCTCTGGCTCACTGGGGCCTGTGTCTCCTTTGGACTGGGATTGGGAAGTGACCTCCCCTGCCCTGGGGCTGGTGGGGGAGGATGGAGCGAGAAGGCAGGTGGGGGCTGGGGTGGGAAACCCTGTGGTATCAGATGAAGGGGGAGAGGAGAGTGCTTTCCAGGGGCGTGTATTCCCTTCCGAACTGGGAGAGGAAGGCTGCTGCCTAGCGAGCAGTTGTCTCTGTTCAGAAGCGCATCTGGACGCCTGCCCCAACCGGCTCACCCCCATGCTGGAGAGCCTCTGCCTGGTGGATGGCGGCTTCGCCATCAACTCTCCGTTTCCGCTGAGTCTGCGGCCGCAGAGAGAGGTGGACCTCATTCTGTCCTTCGACTACTCCCTGGAGGCTCCCTTTGAGGTAAGGTGTGTGAGCCCCTGAGGGGAGTGGACAGAGCAGGGAAGGGAAGGTCTGCTGAAGCGGCCTGGCTGGGTGCTGGGTTCACATCTGCCAGTGGGTGCCTGGCGAACTGGTAGCAGCACTGGCCCCTGGCTGGGGGAGGATTGCAGAGGTGATGGTGGGCAGGGGCATCAGGAGGGGGCCAAGGAGGGTCCTCAGGAACCTGTGTCCTGTTCAAGAGGAGCCCCCTGCACTGGACCCTGCCTGTTCCTGTAGTGTTCTCCGCTCCGGCCTGGCCTGTGTAGTGCACGGGGCAGGTGTTCAGTGATCCCGGGCAGACGGGTAAAGGAGGAGTCCTGAAGCCTTTGGTGACTGTAGCGGCAGGAAAGAGGCGGCACTGGAACAAGGTTCAGGATGGTTCTGGGCAGACGGGTCAGGGAAGGAGAGTCTTGGAGCCCTCGGTGGGTTTCCATACTTTATTTAGTAGAGGTGGCCAGGTACATGGCAGGCATGGGTGCCGGGGGGCCGGGAGGCTGGCAGGCCTCCCAGCCCCCAGCGCATCTCACCCTCTTGGCTGCTTTCTACTGCTGCTGCTCGTCGGTGCTCTCGCTGTTGGTCGGTTAGTCCTTGCAGTTCTCCTGACGCCGCCCATTTAAGCCCGTGTCCAACTCAGGTGCGCCCACTTGCGCATGCCCACCCTGGAATGCTTGCAGCACCGCAGGTGTCCATCATCACAGTGGTGGGAGGGTGGAAAGACCTGATTTCTCTAACCCTACGGTGACTGTTTCAGGCTTTTATTGCATCATTATAGCAGAAGGGCAGGCAAGGTGCCAGGGTTGGGGGGCAGGCAGGAGGCTGGCACCGAGCCCCAGCGCATCTCTATTCTCTGGGCTCGGGGCTCTCTCTATCCCCCCCACCATTCTCTCTCTCCCCCCTCTCGCCCTCTTCTCCCCTTCTCTTTCTTGCTCTCTCTCTCTGTCTCCCTCCCTCCTCTGCTGGCTTCCTCGTCCTCCTGACACCATCCTTATATGCCCTTATCTCAGCCCAGGTACGCCCACTGCGCATGCCCACACCCTGCTCGAGGGGCCGCAATCAGGCGCACGTGCAGGACCTCAGGTGTCCATCACACCGATGGCGGCAGGGTGGGAAAGCCTGATAACCTTTTCCATTTACCCTACAGCCTGGATCTGCTATGCCTTGGGGACTCTGGTAACAGCAGAGCCCTTCATGGTTCCCCAAGGGGCCTCTCACAGCAGCGCCCTCAAACCCATGGGGGCGGGGTGGGGCTGGGCACGTCCTGCGGTGCGGCTTGGTCAGCTGCACTCAATCTGAGGAGAGCCTGGGCTTGGCCAATAGATGAAGCCTCTTTCAACATGAGATCTGGCCATCATTCACTCTCGACTTCGTGAGGTGGAAAGCACCCCCTAGAGGGAGCAGGAAGGTCTGAGAAGGAAGCTGTGGGAAGTTACAGGGAGGAATGACCTCAGCAGTGCTGGTGACTAGTATTAAGCCCAACGACCGCAGGGGCCTCCCTGGTGGCACAGTGGGTTAAGCAACGCACTATGAAGCAAACCACAGCCACTGTAGCATGAGTTCGATCCCTGCTGCCGGCCAGGGAGGGGACCCACATGGCGCAGCAGACCTCTCCTGCCTGGCCTGCTGCTCCCCTCAGCAGCGTGTTTTAGTCAACCTGCTTGTTCTGCTCCCCACTCTGTCTCTTCTAAATCCTCTCACCGCCCTGGACTCTGGCCTGTGCCCCAGCTCTTGTATGCATAAATAAATAAATCTAAAAAAAAAAAAAAAGCCCAACAACCACGGCTCAAAGTCATTCTCATTTTCGTGTTCTACATGAGGAGATTGGCTCAGAAAGGGATGTCAACTGCCCGAAGTCGTTCAGCGGCAGAGCTGCCGTGAAGCCCGGGCCCATGTGAGTCCAGCCAGGGGCAGGCAGGCTCAGAAGCTTCTCCCCACCCAGGTCTTACAGAAGACGGAGAAGTACTGCCTGGATCGAGGCATCCCCTTCCCCAAGATCGAGGTGCGCCCGGAGGACTTGGAAGAGCCCCGCGAATGCTATCTGTTTGCCAAGGCCGAGGACCCCTGTTCGCCCATCGTGCTGCACTTCCCCCTTGTCAACCGCACCTTCCGCACACACCTGGCCCCAGGTGAGGGACATCCTGGGAGGGGATGGGGTGCTCTCCAAGAGTGGACTCCTGGGACTCCCGGACATTAGACCGAAGCACACCTCCCACTCAGCCTGAACTGACCGCTGCTGTCTCCTCCTTCCTGGGCCTCGGCGTTCACACGCTGGCCCGGTCCCTTTTGAGTGGGAGCGATGAGAGGGGAGCCCAGGCAGGGGCAGCGGGCGTCCTGGGGCAAGGGAGGCCGATGGGCCAGCCATTCTGGAGCCCAGTTCCAGTGTCCTGGCCTGACTGCTTTCATTTCCCACCCCCAGGTGTGGAGCGGCAAACTTCTGAGGAGAAGGCCTTTGGGGACTTTGCCATCAATGGGCCAGACACCCCCTACGGCATGACGAACTTCACCTATGAACCCAAGGCATTTGAACGGCTGGTGGAGCTGAGTAAATACAATGTTCTGAACAATGCAGAGACGGTGAGGAGGGCCCTCCAGCTGGCCCTGGACCGGCGGCAGGTGGGGGCCAGGGCTGGGCGCTGAGCCAGTCTGCCTCTGGCTGTGAGGGAGAGGGCCAAGCAGACAGGAGTAGTGGTTTCCGGGGCAGGGCTTCTGCTCCCATCTCCCAGAACCTGCCCTGAGGTCCCCAGGCCTGCAGAATTACAGCTTGGACTTGGGGAGGGCCCTTCTCGTGTGTGTTTGTGGGAGAAAACACAGTATGTCTCTTGGGAGGCTTTTGGGGGTGCGGCAAAGTGGATGGTGCTCGCTTCACATCAGAGTGTGCAGAGGCTGTCAGGAAAGTCTCGCCACGGGGCACCTCCCTCCCCCAGCAGGGGCGGATGTCAGGGCGCCTGGTCCCCAGACTCTTTCTGAAATGGGAGCTGTGAGAGCTGAGGGGCAGGTCACCTCCACCACGGCCAGAGACCAAAAGCAGAGATGCCCATCCAACCACACCTCCCCAAGATGACGGAGAAGGACTGCCTGGATCGAGGCATCCCCAAAACAGCCAAGCCCGCCCCCACTCCCAGATTCAGTGCTCAGCGCCATCACGAATGAAGGGAGCTGGGCCTCCCTGGTGGCGCAGCAGGTTGAGTGCTGCACTGTGAAGACCCTGCACAGCAGCGCAAGTTCGATCCCCTGCCAAGGAGGGGACCCACATGGCACAGCAGACCTCTCCTGCCTCGCCTGCTGCTGCCCTCAGCAGTGTACTTCAGTCTGTCTGCTTGTTCTGCTCCCCACTCTGTCTCTGGTGAATCCTTTTACTGGCTCCTGCGACTCTGGCCTGTACCCCGGCTCTTGTATGCACAAATAAATAAATCTTTTTTTTAAAAAAAGTGAAAGTTATCTTCACATATAAAACAATAAAAAAAAGAAATAAAAAAGAATAAAGGGAGCCGTGTGGGCTGCCCATCTGCACCACCCACCCCAGTGTCATGCCTGCTAAGCCTCCTGCGCCTTCTGGCCCCCCCTGACCCTCCTGGCCGCTCCCCACCTCTCTGCTGTGCTCCTGAGGGCTGGGATGAGGGCCCACCCGGCTGCTGGGTGTGCACTGGTCTCTGGCTGCGCCCGTCTTTGATCTTTAACCACACGCTTTTGCTGCGTGTGCCGTTGCCGCCCGATGCGTAGTGTCGTCCCAGAAGTGAAACGGACGTGTCTAAAGTGCAACCGTTTATCAGGGCAGATGGGTGTGCACCTGGTGTGCATTGTGTCCTTGAGAGCCTGGCTGGGCACTGCCTGTCCCAGGGGCGGGCAGCCGCGGGGCAGCCTGGCAGGCCTCTGGGAGGCTTCCTGACTCTCAGATGCGCTGGATGATCTGTGGGACTTGCTTGTCTTCACTTCTCATTTCTCCACCTGGGTCCCTCCAGCCTCTAAGAACTTCTCTGGAACAGGCAGATTTTAGGTCTGTGGAGAGGCGATGCTCTCCGACCAGGTGTGGTGTGCAGCCTGCCAGGCCCTCTCTCTCCCTCTAGCCAAGGGCCTCTGCAGCCGCCTCCGCTTCACCCTGGTCCCACCCCAGAGCTGAGCTGCCCTTCAGTGACCAGGCCAACACCTCACTGAACACCTGCTCCTGCTGCCCCCTTGGCCACGAGTGCACTCTTTGCACGCACATGCACACACACACACAAAACACAAACACACGAACACACCATCCTCTCCACGACCAAAGTCACAATTCCTCTTTCAATCAGGGACACTTGCAGGAAGCCTCACCTATCCTGACTCAAAAGAAAACCCTCGCTCTGGCTCCCAGGTGGGGGGAAGGTGCCAGATCCCAGCCTGCCCTGGCGTGGAACCCCGAACCCTCCTGCGGGACATGAGCTGTGAAGGCTGAAGGGGCCAGGCCTCAAAAGGGCCGGTGTTTCCCACTGGCATGGATGGGGGGTGTCTGGCTCTCTGTGTCACTATTTGCCCATTACCTGCCCATGGAAAATGGAGTGATTTCAAGTTTGGAGCTCTCATCACACTGTTCACTCTTAAACTGATTTTTTAAAATGCCTTTAAAAAGTCAGTCTCTATTGTTTTCTTTCCAAACCAGACAAGAACCTTATATTTATTTAGTTTCCTGCCGACACTCTGCTTCCCATCCACCCAAACTTCCTACTAATTTGGGGCTCTTACCTGAATTTTATATCCCATGTATTAAAAATTTTTAATGTTGAAAATTTATAATACATTTTACTAATTGATTTGCTCATCATTACTTCCTAGAACTCCCCTCTTGGGTTTGTTTTTCTTTCTGTTGGAGTGGAAAATTGAATGATTATTTAATGACGCATCTATGTATTATAGCATTCTGAGACCTTATATTCTGGAGTTGTCTTGTCTTGCCCTGACTTGTGAGCGACAGTCTAGATGAGTATAGGATTTTGGGGTTTGTAGGGTAAATGGAAACGTGATCAGGCTCTTCCGCCCTCCCGCCACTGGTGTGATGACCGACCCCTGCGGTGCTGCCCGCGCACCTGAGTGGGCATGCGCAAGTGAGTGCACCCGGGCTGCGACACGGACGTACAAGGGCAGTGTCACCAGGACGCCGGCAGAAGAGAAGAGCAGCAGGAGAAGAGAGGCAGAGAAGAGACAGAGCAGGGAGGAAAAAGGCAGAAGCAGCAGCAGTAGTAGCAGAGACACGAGAGGCCAGAGAGCCCAGAGAGTGAGATGCGCCGGGGGCTGGGAGGCCTGCCAGCCTCCTGGCCCCCCGGACCCCTGCTTGCTATGTACCTGGTCACCTCTGATGTAAGAGTAATAAAAGCCTGAAAAAGCCACCAAGGACTCCTGGACTCTCCCTTTACCCATCTGCCGGAATCATCAAGAACTTGCTCTCTGCCCTTCCTGGCACTACAGGGTTCAAAGCAACTTATTCAGATTTTAATACCTTCATGCTTCTGACATTGCTGACAGGCAATTTGATGTCAGTTGAATTCTTATTACCTTGTGAGTAAGTTATATTTATCTAACTTTTAGTACTCTTTGTCTTGATTTTCAAAAGTTATGCTGTGATTTTTCTACTTGTGGGCTTAATCAGTGAGTTTCTTCAATTTCTGGGTTTATGGGTTTTTTTCTCATACTCTCCAAAAGGGCAGTTTTATTATTTAAAGAAGGAAAGGAAAGGACGCCTGCACAAATATAAACAGGCAGGAAGAGCTCCCCCTGAAAGAGACAGGTTTGTGGAGAGAAACACCAGCACGGTCACGGGCAGACAGGAGAGCTGCCTGCATTGTTTTCTTGAAGCTCTGAGCAATTACCTATAAATTTTAACAAAACATGACTCATCTCCGTTCTCTTTTTCTGGGATGTCTATTAAACGAATCAGTCTTCTATTATCTATAAGCCTTCTTTGACATATTCTATCTTTTCATTTGTGTTACATACTGGGAGATTTTTTCTTTCTGTGATTTTCTAGCTCATGAATACGTTCTTCACCTGTGTCCAAGCTGCTTGTCCACCTGACTTTTGGGAAGTCTTGTTAGCTTTTGACTATCACATTTTTCAGTTTAAGTTCTCTAGTAGGATCTTGCAGAACTACTTGTTTTATTGCACAGGGCTGCTTCACTCCTTTAACTCAAATGATATTAAAGTTATGTATTTTAGGGCATTTTCCTGGTTGTTGTAGGAATGATTTACTTGGAGGTAATCTCTTTATTGTCTCTCCTTCATGGACTTTGCCTTCATGATGTCTGGTAATCTTGGTTGTAATCTCACCTCTGAGATCTTTTTCACCTTGCTAAACTGTTGGTGTCTCCTGGGTCAGGTTATTGACCATGCAATGGCAATGATGGCCTGCAGGTGGCAGTGTGGGACAGGGGAGGAGGCTGACGCCAGCATCACAGTGACTGGGCTCAGAGGTGTGGGTACAGCCTTGGTGTGGAAGGTGTCTTGTAGGGGAGCCCATGTATAGAAAAATGGCTAATGTTCCAAAATGCTAAAAACTCTTCAAGAAAGGAAAGACAAAAATCTGATAAATAGGCAAGGTGTACATGAACAGACCATACACAGAAAGTATAATTACCTTAGATGTTATAACTAATGTGTGTTCTTAACTGTATACAAGCACACTAACATGATATTGTATGTACTATACTAATATATATATTATTAGGTTATTTTTCATTGAGATCCCAGTTTCTGGACTCGACTGAGAGAGAGAGAGAAAGAGAGAGAGGGAGAGAGAGAGAGAAATGGTCCCCAAAGGCAGAACCCCACAACATGAATGATTATGAATCTGGAATTGAGGGAAGCTGGTCTGGAGATATAAATTTGGGAGTCACCAGTGTACAAATGGCACTTAAAGTCACGAGAATGGGAATGTTTGTTAAGGAAGAAGTTTCAGAACTGAGTCATGGGCCACTCCAAGGGTGAGAGATCAGGAAGCAGCAAAGGTGACTGAGAAGGAGCAGCTGGTGAATAGGAGGAACAGCAGGAAGACAGAGAAGGAAGCATTTCAGGGAGGAAAGCCTCATCCGTCAGCTGTATCACATACTGCCGAGAAGGCAAGGGCATGAGCCTGAGGATTCACTGTGGCTCCCGGAGGTTTGACAGTTTGTAGAGTAGTAGGAGCGAGACTAGATTGGCACAAGTGAGAAAAGGAAGAGAGACATTGGTGACGATATAGATGAATCTTTTGAGGAGTTAAGCTAGTGGCCATTATGTGGTGCTCTGTCCACAGCAGGCAGAATTCCTCCATCCAGAGACCAAGACTTAGAAGTTGGCGTGGCTCCACTCAGCACCGCGCCACATGAACCCCCCCTTCTCTAAAACATCAGACTCTGGATCTAGAGACTCTGGTTCCCAGGGGCAAGAGTGGGGGAAATCTTCCACTTGGGGGCACAATAAGGGTCCCACTAAACCTAAAGTGGTGGCTGTTGCTGGTCTCCTTGGGCGCCTGTGCCTGCAGACCAGCAGGCAAAGAAAGGAGTCGTACTGGCAGGGATCACAGGAGCAAGGGGAAATGCTTGGCACTTGGCTTTCTTGGTTCATCTTTGGTTGTCTCATGCCAAGTTTGTGAAATGGGTAAATATAGCAACTATGGCTTTGCCCATGTACAGTGGGCAAGTATAGCAGCCTCAATGAGGGTCTGAGCCGCCCCACCAAGGGAAGCATCTAGATCAACAGAAGTGCTAGTTGGGGGCAGGAGAACCTAAGTGTGGTGGTGGGGGGAGGAGTGATAGTATCAGTTACACATTTGGGACCAGTTATCGCAGGGGGGGGCACATTTCATCTCATTAACTCTTCTCTTGTGTATATTCCCAGAAATTGTGTCCCTCCAGAAACATGGAAAAGCTGTTCTTAGATGGAGTGAATTTAATGTGGGAAGCAAGTGGATCTGAGTGGCACAGACGGCAGAGAATGCTATTGGTGCCCTACTGGGTCTTTGTTTTTTTTCCAACTGATTCATAAATATCTGAATATATATATATGTATATATATTATCACCTACACAGATCACCTTTACCAGGTCAAAGCACGCATCCTCCAGAATCTGAGAGGGTTGGTAGCTACTGGTTCATAGATAACCCCTCTTCCAGAGATTCGCCTTGGCTGAATGAATGGAAGCGCCCTTGCTGGTGTCAGTCGGGTTCTCCAGAAGAATCCTGCTACAGAACCAACTATTTACAGAAAGTAAACCTCAGGGAGAGACTTGGGCAGCTAGTGCCCTAGTGGGAACCATCTTAAATCTCAGGATAATAGGCAAGAGCTCCTTTAGCTTCAGCCTCACTCCGTCAAAGGAGGCAGCTGCTGGCCTGTTGGGTTGGAATACTCAGCTTCCGGGTCAAGGGGCTTGTCTCTGAGAATGGTCAATCAACCCGCCTCCTGTATCCCTCCTAAAAAGCCACTTCTGGGAAGTTCCTGCTCCAAGCCTATATGCCCAGTGCTTTTGTTGGCTTTGCAATTCTGGGTGTGTTCTGCTCCTTGATGCATGCGCTTGGCAGCCCTCCCCGAGCTCCGCTGTCACCCACAGTCTTGCTCCTCTACCTGCCGCTCTCCTGTTTGATCTTCGGGGCTCTGTCGGTCCTTCCAGTCCTTCCAGATATTTTGTGGGCTGGGATTCAGATGTGTTTTAGTTTCATCAAAGGTGGAGTTTTGTGTTTTTATTATTATTTTCTGTTGTTTCTTCTGGATGACTTCCAAGAAAATTTACTCCACCATTTCAAAATCAGAAGTCTTTTGAAATTTTGCAAATCTGATGTGTATGAAATCGCATCTCACAGTGAACCTAATTTGCATTTCCCTGAATACTAGTGATACTGAGCATATATTTTGTATGTTTCTTGACTGTTTTGGTTTGCTCTTCTATGATAGGCTGTTATTATACTCTGCCCATTTTCTATTAGGTTTGTTGCCTTTTTTCTGACTGATTCATAAACATCTGACTCTACATATTTATTCTAATATTGTTTTGGCTAATATGTCACAAATATTTTTCCTCAATCTGTGGCTTATTTTTTCAATTTTGGAAGGAGTCTTTTATTAAAGGAAAGTTTTCTATTTTAATATAATTGAATGTTTCCTTTACAATTGTTTTCCTTTATGGTTTGTGGTTTTCGTTTCTTAATTAAGAAACCCTCCCTTATTTTGATGTTGTAAATATCATATGTTTGTTTTCTTCCAAGAGATGAAGCTTTTTGCTTTTAAAATATATTTTCTCCAGAACCAGTCAATGAATAGTTCCTCTTTTCTGCTCTGATCGACACTACCACATTTACCATCTAACAAACTTCCAAATGTGTGTGGCTGTTTCTGCTCCTTGTGGTCTGTTATATTTGTCTATTCCTGCACCAAGATTATAGTATGCAAACCCCCTTCCTGCTCTTTAGAATTGTTTTGGTAATTATGGATTTTGGGGCTGCCTATATAAATTTTAGATTCAGCGTGTCAAATTTCATTGAAAATCCTCCTGGAATTGCATTAAATGTATTACCTTTGGAGAAAATTACATCTTTAGATATGGAAACTGTCTTGGAACATGGCATATTTTTTCTTCTTTTAGATCTTTGTTAATGCCTTTCAAAAGCACATTTTGAACTGTATCCCTTGAATGCAAGACTTTGCATAAAACAATGTAAGACTTGAGTTTCTTTTTGTTTTTTGTTAGATTTCTCATAACTAATTCACTTTTTAAAAAAGTCTCAAATTATTAGAATGAAGTATGTAGTACTGGCTTAGACCTAGAGAATCTAGGATTATGAACTCATATTCATACTTCATACAGACACTGACAGATATAGAAATAATCACAGATATGGCTTAACATACATGTTACATACAGACAGGCTTATATTTACATGTTATATATTTATATCATAGATTTTTAAAAGCCTGTTTTTGTGATTGATTTCTAACTGACTTGAATCTGGTGGAAGAGTGTTAGACGGGATCAGGAAAAAAAATAATTATAATAAAAAAACAAAATTAGCAGGCTACTATAAATCCCCTGCAGTTCTGCAGGGGAGAAAGAGGGAGAGGGATCAAAACAAGGAAGGGCAGAGCACAAGGGATGATGGGGATGGTGCACGGGTGAGCTGGTGGTGGGAATTTTGCAGGGACTACACCTGAGAGGAGAAAGCATGCACTGTACAAAAGGGAAGAATGCTGTAAAATATAGTTAAAATTTAAAAGAGTGGTGATTTTTGATATAAATATCAGCATTAAATATGCATAGTGTAGGATCAGCATAGAAAGTAAAGGAAAAGAAAATATTTAAGAAAGCAAGTTAAACTCTTTATGGAGGAGACTTTATGTCATGAAAAATTAAAAGGGAAATCATATTATTTGATATTTTAAAATTCTGATCTTAAGAAACAATGTATGTCAAAGGTGTTATATTGGAGCCAAGAGCCAATAATCTCAGGTGCTGGAAAAGCTTTTTGTGAATCTGTACTGGTCAGGGGGATGGGATGGTAAGGAGCTAAATGAAAGCTCACTTTAAATTTGAAAAATTTCAAATTTTCCTTCATCTTCAATAAAGCCACCTCTTATTCAATAACTTTGAGGATATATTATTAAACCATGTTAAAAGTCTTTCTAGAAATTGTAATCTTGGTATCTAGCTTCATTTTTTGTTTCAAGGAAAGCATTTACTGGTTTCAGTGTTATCACGTAGGCACAGAATATTCTGTTTCAAGTCATCTTATGATATCAATACTTACACATTTATGTTTCAGGTGTTCAGAAAATCTTTATCTAGAGTAATATGATTCTGACAAAAGAAGCTTTGCCTTATTGATTATAATTTTCTCAAGGATCAAGGAAGTATAGATAAATAAATGTATTTTTGGACAGAATTGTATTTTTGCAGGGAAGAGTAGTGTCCAGCAAGTGTTTACAACAAATGGAAATAGAGTCATTGGTATTGGCTTCGAGATGTAAAGACTCTGATTCCATATCCTGCTTCCATATTTTTTTTTTATTATTATTCATATAAGAACTGGGGTACAGACCAGAATTGCCAGGGGTGAGAGGATGCACCAGAGACAGAGTGTGGAGCAGAACAGGCAGACTGAAGTACACTGCTGAGGGAAGCAGCGGGCACAGCAGGAGATGTCTGCTGCACCATGTGGATCCCCTTCCTGGCCAGCAGCAGGGACCGAACTCGTGCTGCAGTGGCTGTGGTTCGCTTCATAGTGCATTGCTTAATCCACTGCTCCACCAGGGGAGGGCCCTGCTTCCATATTTTAATGTCAAAAGGAAGACTGACTGGCTGCCCTGACCTCAGTCACCTGTTGCATTAGAGGGGCAACTCCTTGACGGGGCGGACCTGCTCTCTGCGCCTTCTGGAAACGGGGTTGCTAGGACTTCTGCTTCTGGGCCACTCTTTGCCCCAGGGGGTCCTCTGTTGGGTGCCTGACACAACCCTGTGGGAACCCTCTGCTTCAGACTCCTCTACTCAGGAGGGAGGGCTGGGGAAAGGCTGGCAATAAGACATGGTCAAGGGCAGCGAAGGCATAAGACCGACATGGAAGAGGGCCTAGGGGGGACTGTGGCGAGGGTGTAGGAAGGTTGTCAGGGAAAAGGAGAGAGTTACAGACAGCCGAAAAGACTGAGCCAGCTGCTGAATGACCTCTGACCTCTGAAATGGCATTTACATCCATGACACACCCCACTGGTGGGTGCTCCGCTGTTAAACACAGTGTATGGTGAACTGGTGTTCCATGGGGCCAATAAGTACCAACCCATCTTCCGTCTTCCAAGTCTCCACTTAAGGCTCACCTCCTTGTGGATCTTTCTCCACACATCCCACTTAGATTTCTTCCCTTTTTTTTTTCAATATAGCTGTGTCATCTTGTTTCCCAGTTCCCAGGCCTCTGGTTGGTCGTGTAAGTGGGAGGCTGTGATGGGCTAGGAGGAATTAAAATTTGCCACTTAATAAACTAACTTCAGGTTTATTTTTGGAAAAACTGAGCCTCTTTTGGGAAATGCTTATTTCGGAGCCAGGATGGCAGCTGAGCTTGGGCTGGGGGGAAGGCCGAACCACCTTTGTGGTAGGGGATGTCGCTGCGTATCTACTTGGGCTCTCCCTGACTTGGCTCGGCACTCCTGCTGGTAGCTGCAGCTGAAACCACTGCCGGTGGGACATCTGGCTCTTTTACATGGGCCAGAGTAGGGCCAGCAGGGCACGGAGCTAGTTCTCGATGATTCCGGCAGATAGGTCAAGGGGGAGTCCTGGCGCCCTCGGTGGCTTTTTCAGGTCTTATTACATCATTATATCAGAGGCAACGGGGTACACGGCAGGCAGGGGCGTGGGGGCCAGGAGGCTGGCAGGCCTCTTAGCCCTTGGCACATCTTCCCTCTTCGGGATGCTGCTGCTTCTTTCCTCTCTCTGCCCCTTCTGCTTCTCTTGTTCTGCTTATTCTTCTCTTGTTCTGTGTTCTGCGGGCAGCCTCTGTTCTGCTATTCTTCTGGCGTCCTCGAGACGCCGCCCTCACAGGCCGGCGTCTCAGCCCAGGTGCGCCCACTTGCTCATGCCCACTCAGGCGCAGGCAGCACCGCAGGGGTCATCTCACACCAATGGCGGGAGGGCAGAAAAGCCTGGTGACTTTTCTCTGACCCTACAGTGCCCCTGGCCAAAGAGAGGGAAGATGAACAGAAGGAAGCATCAGAGGGTTAGAAACTCCTTTATAGCGATTTGGTTACAGTTCTGCAACTGTGGCTGGAGAGCGTGAGGATTGGCTGGGCTTGACCCTCAGCTCTCCGCTGAGGCTGCGGTGAGTCTCTCACTGAGCACAGAGGGAGGGAAGGCTTGGCGAGGGAGGGCGCCTTGGGGGTGCTTTCTCAGCTGCAGGAAGGGAGCAGATGCGCGGGGGCTGCAGACCCTGCCGGTGGCACGGTGTCCCCACAGGCCCCCTGAACCAGTGAGCACACCCCTGCTTGTCTGGGCTCCCCCTGAGCCGCTGGTCGGTGGGCTGCTTTTAGGGAGGCCGCCGTGCTTCAGTGAGTCAAGGATGGGAGGAGAGAGAAGGGTCAGTGTCGTAGGAAGTCCTGGCAACAGGGCAGGTACCCCGAAACTCTGCAAATGGGGCCTGGGTGGAGTTAATTCTCTGTGAAATCTGGAGGTGCAGGAGGAGGTCACCATTAGAGTTAGAGAAAGACTTTCTAAAGCATGAATAGAGGCCCTATTCATGCTTCAAAGAGCTTAGTTTTGAAAACATATGAGGGGTTTAGCTAATCTTTTAAATTATGAAATAAAATAGAATAGTTATGAATACAGTAACCCTAAAAGGTTCACACACAAGTCGAAGGTTTATGAAAAGAGGACTCCAAGAGGAAAAAAATAATGGGATTTCAGGGGGCTACTAGGAGAGACCCCAGAGATGGAGAGGGCCAGGAAGGGGGAGGCAGAAGAGCCCTACAGGGAGTTATGTCAGTGGTTCCTGATACATGCTCCTATTTCTTTTTTTTTAAAGATTTATTTATGCATACAAGAGCTGGGGTACAGGCAGGAGGCCTGGGGTGGGGTGAGAGGATTCACCAGAGACAGAACAGGGATGCAGAACAGGCAGACTGACTGAAACACACTGCTGAGGGGAGCAGCGAGAGAGGCAGGAGAGGTCTGCTGCGCCATGTGGGTCCCCTCCCTGGCTGGGGGTCAAACTCGCGCTGCTGTGCCGTGGATGCTTCACAGTGCGGTGCTCAACCCGCTGCGCCACCAGGGAGGCTCCACGCCTATTTCTTAACTCATCCAGAAGCTCACATATTCTCTGCCTCCAGACAAAGTTCATTAGCTGAATAATGCTTGTTTACAGCTCTTCTGTGGTTCTTTGCCTTGAAATCCCAGGGCTGTTCTGGGTCAGACACCTGCCCCATCCCTGAGGTCTGCAGCCAGGTCTTGTGCTCCACTGGCTGAGAGCCATAGAGTGGGGGGCAGATTGGACAGAGACATTGGGACAGACACTTCTTGCAGTGGGGATCAAGCTTGGTTTTACTTACCTGCCTTTCTGTCTGAGCATGATAACATTCACTAACTACTGAATGAATGCATTAACTTGTGGTATCCCGCCTTTTGCATGGAGAGAGGCTCATCCTTTCCAATAGTCCTAGCTAAGGAGAGGGGCTGGTGCTTCTTTTCTGCTTGTTGCTGGACAGGAAATGATCCTGTCTTCTGACAGCAGAGTAAATAACCACTTCCTCATGAGGCAAGAGTGCAGACCTGCCTGTGCCGTGCTCTTGGTATTGCAATTAGTGCCGAACCCCAACCTGGAGCGTGTGTCATCCCTGCCTCACACAAGCCATGTTGCCACCTGTCCCGACACCTGCTTTAGGTTTTTCCCTGGAATTGAGACTCAGCAGGGTGTCAGTTTTGTCTCCTGCCCCTTCCCCCATCAGGCACCTGTACTCCTGTACCACAGGGCTGCTGAGCGCTATTCTAGGGTAAGTAAGGGAGGGTAGTGGCTGAAACCTTCTCTTCTGGAGTTGAAGTAGATGAAGGAGGATTAAGACACACACAACCCCCAGCCCCATCAAAAGCCCAGAACAAGGTTTATTCCTTTGGTAAGGCTTGGCCCTGGGACTCCCGTGCTCCCTCTAGCCTGTACTTCTGCTAACGAACATGGTGGTGGTAGTGATTTTATTTTATTATTATTATTATTATTTTTAGATTTATTCATTTATGCATACAAGAGCTGGGGCACAGGTCAGAGGCGTGGGAAGTGAGAGGATTAACCAGACAGAGCGGGAAGCAGAATAGGCAGATCAACTGAAACACACTGCTGAGGGGAACAGTGGGCGAGGCAGGAGAGGTCTGCTGCCCTATGTGGGTCACCTCCCTGGCCAGGATCGAACTCGTGCTGCTGTGCTGTGCTTGCTTCACAGTGCGGTGCTCAACCCGCTGCACCACCAGGGAGGCCCGTCAATAGTAATTGAGAGCATTGCCTCAGGGCTAGATTTCTGGGTGATGGGGGCCAGCTTTTCATTTGTAAAATGAGGATAATAATAGTCCTTTACTCATAGGTTTGGAGGAGTAAATAAATATGGCATGTATTTATAAATATATATATATACACAAATAAAGTGCTTTGAACACCATGACTCATGAATTAAATCCATACTTGATGGAGCCTGACATTTATACATTTATAAAATGTTACAAAAGTGAGTATTCAGAATGATTTTTAAAAATCACAGAGATGAAAATTTTGAAAGATTGGCAAATGCCAAAATAGCACAAATATTTTAAAACAACAACATTTGGGGCCTCCCTGGTGGCGCAGTGGGTTAAGCAACGCACTATGAAGCAAACCGCAGTCACTGCAGCACAAGTTCGATCCCTGCTGCCGGCCAGGGAGGGGACCCACATGGCGCAGCAGACCTCTCCTGCCTCGCCCGCTGCTCTCCTCAGCAGTGTGTTTCAGTCAGTCTGCCTGTTCTGCTCCCTACTCTGTCTCTTGTGAATCCTCTCACTGCCCTGGACTCTGGCCTGTACCCCAGCTCTTGTATGTATGAATAGATAAATCTTAAAAAAATAAAATAAAATAAAACAACAACATTTATTAATTAACTGCCATTAATTTGTCTCTGTGCATTGTTTGGTAATAAAGTCTTCATTGTTTGGTAATAAAATCTTGTTTGCCTCTTTATTTGACCCCAATTTTGTAATATCTCCTTTAGGATCAATAGAAAACAATCTTTCCTCTAGTTTTGTTTATTGAGATTTGTCTCTTTAAATCTTTGATAGTTAATAATCAAATAGCATTAGTTTCTGCTTCACCACATTTCACTGACAATGCTGCATAAAATTTCAGGATTGTCAGCAAATTTGGGGAAAATTTTATTGAGTTACCACTGCTATATAACAGATTTCTCCCCTCACCTTTTTTTTTTCTCCCATAATAGCATAAAACAGCAACTGCTTATTAGGCTCATAAATTCTGTGGATCAGAAATTCAGAAAGGGCACCGGCTGGCAATGACTCATGGCTGAGCTGGAACCTGGTCTGACCTGGCTGGGCGAACTGGGAGACTGGCACCTCCTCATGACCTCTCCATGTGACCTGTCTTCTTCCCCAAGGGGGTGGCAGCATCAGGGGACTTGGGTGCCTCACAAGGTGAGCAGGGGTTCCAGTTATCAAGGAAAAGCTGCCTCACCTTTTATCACCTAAGCTTGGGATCACTTTTCTCACATTGTTAGTCTCCAGCCCACCAGGTACCAAAGAAGTGGAATTTCCCTCCACCTCTTTTCCCCTTTTTGTAGTTTGTACTGAAGTAGTGTTGCATTATTACATGGGTAACATAACAAGTTTCAGGTGTGCATTGGGTTAAATCTGCCTCTATAGACATTGTCTAAGTTCACCATTGGAAGTTTATTTTTATCTATCATTTCGTCTTCCCTTCTGATAACCGTTAATTGTTCTTAGAGTCTGAAAGTTTGTTTTTGTTTTAATTTAGTTTGGTTGTTGATTTCACATGTGCATGACATCATGTGGTGTTTTTCTTTCTTTGGGTGATTTAATTCACTAAACATAATCCCATATAGGTTCATCTATGCTGTGCAAATGGCAGGATTTAATCTATTTTTCATAGCTGAGTAGTACTCCATTGTGTATCTATTCACATCTTTTTAACCCAATTATCTGGTGATGAGCACTGAGGTTGTTTCTACTCTCATCTATTATACATAATGTGGCAATGCACTTGTGGGTGCATTATCTCTTTGAATTAGTGTTTTTGTATTCTGTGGGTAAGTACCCAAAAGTGGGATAACTGAATAATATGGAATTTCTAGTTTTATTTTTTTGAATCTCCACACTGCTTTCCCTATGAGCCGCACCAATTTACATTCCCATGAGCAGTGTACAAGGGTTGTCTTCTCTCCACATCCTCTCCAACATTGTTTTCTGTCTTTTGGATAATAGTCATTCTCACTGTGTGAGAAGGTATCTCATTGTAATTTTGATTTGCATTTCCCTAACAATAAGAGCTGTACCAAGAAGAGATGATGAACATCTTTTCGTGTGCCTGTGTGGCTACTTTGGTGAAGTGATTATTCAGATCCTCTGCCCATGTTTAATTGGGTTGTTTGGCTTTTTGCCTCCACCTCTTGATGAGTAAGTGGCAAGCTTCTAGAAAATTTCTAGGATAGGAGATACTGTTGCAACCATCCTTAGAAAACTAACATCCACCACAACCTCCATCAAGTTTTTCTCAGTCTGAGTCCTTGTAGATATGCTAGTTACTGGTAGTACAGGAATATGGCAACTTTTGTTTCTTGAAATTCCCATCCAATAAAGGAAAAAATAACATTCAAAATGTGACTAAAAACTCTTTGGGGAGAGGCTTCTGTTTTCATCAGGTGTCAGTCAAAACTAAATCTTCCACTCAGGATTTTATGATTGATTGGATGAATTTCCCAGCGCCTGATTTCTGCTCTGTGTATTTCAGACCTTGCTTCTCTGCCTCTTGCTTCCCAACTGCTCTCTCATCACAGGACAACCCTTGCTCTGGTACCTCTGTGTCACAATGCCAGGTGAGCTGGCACAGTGGGTGGTAGGAATGTTTTGGAAACTATTCCTAAACCAGAATGGCTAGCAGTCACTTCATTATATATGAAAATGACTGCAAATCACAGAACTATGTCTCACTAAACTGAACTTGAACACATTTCTAATTCAACTTCTCCTTAACTAGATCTGAAATACATCCATAGTCACATCAACACTAACAGAGGAAATGTAAGAATAGGAAGACAGTGATCTTAGACAGTTGGGACGAAAACAGCTCACTCATGCAAATGTTGCTAAAACATGTGCACAAGAACCTATCGCTGGAGACCTCACAGAGCGGGAGGGGGGGCAATTGGGGGGGAGCATAGCTTCACTTAAACTCACCTCTGCCAGTGTAAGTGTTACTATGACCACCAACTCCATTTCTGACAAGTCAGGGGCAGCCCCTTGCGTGGTGGCTGGATCACCACATTCAAGAGTCCAGCTTCATGTTCTCCAGGTTCTAGTCCAGCACCTCTTGCTGTTCAAGACACCCCCTTACCTATGCTTTTTTTTTAAAGATTTATTTATTTATGCATACAAGAGATGGGATACAGGCAAGAGTCGCAGAGGTGAGAGGATTCACCAGAGTGAGAATGGGGAGCAGAACAGGCAGACTGACTGAAATACACTGCTAAGGGGAGCAGCAGGCGAGGCAGGAGAGGTCTGCTGCGCCATGTGGGTCCCCTCCCTGGCCGGGGATCGAACTCACGCTGCTGTGCTGCAGATGCTTCACAGTGCAGCACTCAACCCACTGTGCCACCAGGGAGGCCCCACTTTTGCTTTCCATGGCAGTAGTTACTTGTGATCAAGCTTGGTCTGAACGTATAAAACAATGAGCTCTTTGGCGAGGGGCCACATTCAGAAACCTTTCATTACAGCATTGTTTGTAATTGTTCCGTTTTATTGTTAGTTATTGCTGTTAATCTCTGACTCTGCCTTATTCATAAATTAAGCTTCATCATAGGTGTGTATATGTAGGGAAAACATGCAGAATACATAGTGCTTGGTGATATCTGCCATTTCTGGTATGCACTGGGGGCCTTGGCAGACACCCCCCCAGATAAGGGGCCACTACTGGGCTTCATGTGCCAGGATTCACTTGTACCAGTGAATCCAATGAGCCATCAGCTGGCTTGGGACTCATGTTGGAGATGGAGAAACAGCACCCCAAGTGTAGGGGTGGAGAGGGAGGGAAGGATTGGCTCCACAGTGGAAATTTGGAAAAATGAAAGGAGCTATGAATGCCAAAGGAAAAAAAAACATATTTATTTATCGTGAGCAAACTTGGCAAAGAGAAAGTGGTAGGAAGGAGAAAGGTCAACAAGGGGAAGTGATGATGGAATTAAAAAGAAGGTGCCCAAGACCTCCTCCAGCCCGGCAGCTTGGGTGGGGCCTGCATGCATGGGTGTCCCTCCCTAGGAGATCCGATAGGCCTGCCCTGCACCAGACTGACCACCTCCAGGTGCCCTCGCCTCCTTTCAGTCTTCCTGGCCTGCCCTGAGTCTCTCTTGGCTTACCTCTTCCTGTCTCTGCTCCCTCATCACAGTCTTGTCTAGGTTGAAGGGGGTGGGGGGCTATGGGAGAGGTGGGTAGATCAATAAGAACTAAGTCAACAACTTTGTTTCCCTGCTCCTGGCCCCTCCAAATGCCGACTTGGGTTTCAACCTCACAAAATCCTGACTCTTGGCACATAATTATGGGAAACTGCTATTGAAGACCCTTTTTCTCTCGTCCATGCAGAGCTCTGTGCCCTTCTCCCAGCCCCTAACCTGCACTCTCTTAATAAGGTGGAAGTACATGAGGCTCTTTACATCACCCTTGAACTTCAGCTAATCTGAATGAAGAATGCTGTAAGCGTAAAGCACACAGTGGGTTTTGAAGACTGACTATGAAAGACATGGAAAGCTGACTCCTCAATAATTTTATATGTTGGTTACATGTTGACTTGATGATAGCTTTCACCACTGGGTTCCTTGAAGACCATTTAAAAAATTAATGTCACCTGTATCTTTTTACTTTTTAAAATGTGGCTTCTAGGGCTTCCCTGGTGGCGCAGTGGGTTAAGCGACACACTATGAAGCAAACCGCAGCCACAGCAGTAGGAGTTTGATCCCTGCCTCTGGCCGGGGAGGGGACCCACATGGCATAGCAGATCTCTCCTGTCTCGCCTGCTGCTCCCCTCAGCAGTGTCCTTCAGTTGATCCGCCTGTTCTGCTCCCCACTCTGTCTCTGGTGGATCCTCTCACCGCCCACACCTCTGGCTTGTACCCCAGTGCTCGTATGCATAATAAATAAATCTTTAAAAAATAAATAAAATAAAATGTGGCTTCTAGACAATTCAGTTTCTGTGCAGTCCACATGGTATTCCTATTAGATAGGGCGGCTCTACGCTCTTTTCCAGAGCACTCATACGTATACATATCTACAGAGTTTTGCATGTAATTTCGGAGAGAGCTGGGAGTGCCCTTGATCCCACCACGGGCCCTAAATCAAGACTCTGATCAGTAATTTCATAACTGTCCCTAGGCCCAGCATCGACCACCCCATCACCGGACAGGCGGGAGGCTGAGCTCCAAGCTCCCTCCAGGAGCCAGGGGCCCTGACCCATGGGGTGGTGGGGCTACCACACTGGTGTGGGGTTGGCTCTGGGGGGAGTGTGGAGAGTGACGCTAAGGCTCTCCATCTCTGGGCTCCCCCAAGAAGTCCCAGTGAGGCACAAATCAGTTCGGGGAGATGTTAACAGCTCCCCAGGGGACTAGAGTTCTTCAGGGCTCCTGCCATGCAGGGCCACTCCAGGCCATGGTGTCTTCCAGGGGTGGGTGGGCTCCAGGATGGACTGAGCCCACTCTGGGGGGGGGGCGGTCAAGCGAGCACAACCGTGGTCTCGGTTACGGGCCCATGCGAAGCTGTGCGCTGGGTGGTGTGTGACCCGCATAAACGGCTCCTTGTGGTTCTCTGCATTTTACATTTGTTTCTTCAATAGATTTTACATCTGGTCTGTGCACACGAGAGGTATTTTCCACTCAGTTATTCCTCACTGCCTCATAAACCATACCATTCATAAACTGCCTTATAAATCTCCTCCTCCTCCTCCTCCTTTTATGCCAATTCTCAACAAAACACTTCATCCATTTGGAATAAATTAACATGAATTCATTTTCATATTCCCTGAAAAACCAACCATTCCTGTCCAATGAGTTAGTGAGTTGCAGTGAAATGAATGACGGGAGGCATGGCATTTCAGAGAGCGTTTGGTTCCATCGTGCACGCTGGGTAAAGAGTTAAGTGACTTCACAGAGTGTTTTTTCTCTAATGTTCAAACCTAAGAGTTTCCTGATTGGTTTGTTTTAACTTTATGACAAACTTTGCTATTTGAGCCGAGTAGAAATGGTCTGACCTCTCAGAACCTACCAGACCAAGGGCTGAGGTGAAGGTGAGGGTGCCAGAGAAGTCCAGAACCTCCCACCTCCCCAGCTCCCCGCGGCAGCTCAGGTCCATCACGACTCAATCACTCTTTGCACAGGCTCCTGGTTGTGTGGAGCTACAGAGGAGGCTGGGCCTCTCGGCTGCTCTCATGTGCTAGGCCCTCCTCCTCCCTCTCTTCCTCCTCTTCCTCCTCCTCCTCCTCTTTGTCCTCCAGAAGCCACCTGCCTTAGGCTGAGGCTGGGCTGTAGGGGTTTCTTCAGGTCTGCCTGCACAGCCGCTCCACCGCTGGTGGAAATAGCTTACCTCTGCGGCTCCTGGCCTCGTCTTCCCTCTCGCTGCCTCTGTGGTTCTGACACCCCAGGACTGGAAGGGGTGCTCCACCTGCCAGCCCTGGAGCCCCGCCAGAAGCTTTTAGAGATGCTTATTGGCCCAGCTTCTTGGGGAAGAGGAGAAGGTCCTGGCCTGAGGGAGTGACCTGGGGGTGGAGCCCCAACTTGTTTATAGGACTGCGACTCTTCGGAAGCTGGCAGACTTCAGGTTGGTCCTGGCTCGCTGGAAAGGTGGAAGCCATCCAGGGGGCAGGCATCTTAGCAGAAGTTGGGCCTGGAGTGAACCAGACTGGTTGATATGGACAGACTGGCACCTGGGGGACCAAGTGGCCATCCTCACCAGGTAACGCGTTGCTGAGCCTATGGGCATCCCTCAGGGCAGGGCCTGGGGCCAGGGTGCATTCTGGAAGGCTTGACACAATAACCTGGGCCATTCTGGTTTCTGAGTAGGGCTTGGATCTCAGATCTGGGTCACTGCTTGGGCAGAGGCCAAGGGTGGGAGGCAGAGGGTGAAGGGTCTGCTTGGACATGGGAGTGGTCGGGATGTGCAAATACAGCATGGAAGCAAGGCCCAGGAGACCAGCGCCTCCTCTTCTCGCTGTGAGTGGCCAGTCCCCTTCGAGTCCCTTCCTCCCCTCCCCACAGAGGCTTGCTCACACATCAGAGAACACAGCGGCTGCATGCCACAGAAGGAGAGCCCTCTGGCCCGTAGTATACCTCTGCAGACCCTGGGCCTCCTGGGACGGCTGGAGCCAGGGACCACCCTGTGTCTCAGGAGCTCTGCAGGCCCAGGTGCCCTTCCACTGCCCATTATTTACTGGACTCCAGAATAATGGGGCTGCAACCAGGCTCACAGTGTCCACTCTACCCTGGCATGTGCCCCCCTCCGTCTAGACTTCTCATTCCCTGCCAGGCACCAGACCCGGGTGACCAGCTTGTCGGGCCTCTCGGTGCCCCACACAGAGTGCCCCATGAGAGGGACTGCAAGTGCCAAAGCCTCCGTCCCCTTTGGCGCAGTGGACATTGCTAAGCTTCTGAGGCGTAGGCCCAAGTGCCTCCAGACAAGCAGCTCCAGACAGATGGTGCGACTGGGGCAGAGGGGCTCTGGGAGGAACCAAGGCTGCAGCAGGGCAGTGGGTGACCGAGGGACTGGGCAGCCCCGCCTCCACCTCCTGCAGCAGCCCCCATCAGGAGCGCCAGCATACCAGTGATGAAGCACCTTCCTTCAGCCTCACCTCCCTGGAGAAGGCTGAGTCTCCTTCCACCCCGTGCCCATGCTAAGTCCAGGGCAGGGACGGACCCAAAGGCACAGGGTCAGTGACCCTCGGAGACTGAGTCTGCCCACATGCCAGGGAGCGCCAGGTGGTGTCCCCGAGTCCCTGCCCTTCACCCCACCTTCATGTCAGCTCCCGGGACAGGGCCGTTTCAGCAGCAGCCTCACCCAGCTCCTTCCCTCCTGGACTGGGGACTGGAGCCTGCTTGGCAGCAGGAACTTGGCTGGCAGGCCAGGCCAGGCACCCAGCACTTGCTTTGGGAGGTGCCTGCTACGCTGTCTGGGAGCATCAGCTTAGTCTGACTCAGGAGGGGCAGGCCCCAGCCTCTGCCCGCAGCACCTACTCCCTCTTTCCCACCTCCCCCCACACCCCACCACAGTCTGCTGGGTGTCAGCAGGGGGAAAGGCCTCTGCTCATTTTTCTCTTCCTGCTAAAGACTCACAGATATTCTGAAGCCCAGTCTGAGCAGGGGGGAGGGGGAGGCTACTGCCCCCTGATGTTGCCTTGGGCCAGTTCTTTTATGATGGCAGCTCTGAGCCGCCATAGGGAAGGTGAGAGAGGAGGCCCTGGGGTCCCTGCATGGGGGGAGATGGTGTCTGAGGCTCTTGGCAGGGGCTGGGCTGGGGAGTCCCCTCCAGGAGCATGGGGCCTGTCATCCCCTGAAGTGCCATTTCAGAGGGGAGGATCTTGCAACAAGGAAGGTGAAACCCCAATGTCCTCAGAAGGAAGGAATCACGTTAGTTAGCATGTTAGTTCAGTAATCCTATTTGTCAGTAGTCAATGTCTGAATGCTAGTGCCTAGATATCCACAGGGCGAGGGAGGGAAGATTGCAGTTTTACAAAGAAACAGCTCTGGAGAGGCATGCAAGGGTGGGGAACTCTGACCTTGAAATCTCAGCTGGAGTCCTAAAAATGACCCAGAGCAAGTTAACCTCTAAGCCTCAATTTCCTCATCTGTAAAATGGGTGGAAATCAGAGTACTATCTGATGAGGCTGTCAGGAGGCTTCATCTAGCTGGAGTACGTTCTTAGCTTAGTACAGCACTGGAGCATGAGCACTTGGTCAACAGTAATAAGAACAATTAGCAAGGCCTTTTTAAGCTAACCATTCTCTTAAGCGTTCTATAGGTGTGAACACAGTCAGCCTCAGAACACTGAGATCAATACTATTATGCTCCTTTGACATATGAGGAAAGAGACTTGCCAAGAGACTTAGTGACCCATTGGGGTCACACAGCAGCTAGCTGGAGGACCGGGCTTCAGACCCAGATACCCGGCCCGTCCGCTCCATTGTAAAGACCCACCATTGTACTTACTGTCACAGCCCACCCTCTGCTGTGCTAGTGATGGTCTTGGGTGAAGAGAAATACCCTACCAGGGACAGTAGCTTTCTGAGGTTGAGCGGGAGAATGCACAGTGACGCTCACATGAGCTTTGTGCTGGCTGGAGAGTGAGTGATGGGAGGGGGCACCTTTTAGTAACCCCAAGTGGCTTATTTTCTCTTTTTGAAAAGATTTTATTTGTGCATAAAAGAGCTGGGGTACAGGCCAGAGATGTGGGGGTGAGAGGATCCACCAGAGACAGAGTGGGGAGCAGAACAGGCAGACTGAAACACACTGCTGAGGGGAGCAGCGGGTGAGGCAGGAGACGTCTGCTGCGCCATTTGGGTCAGGGGACTGGCTGGGGACTGAACTCGTGCTGCAGTGACTGCGGATGCTTTGTAGTGTGGTGCTTAACCCCTTGCGCCACCAGGGAGGCCCCCTCAAGTGGCTTTAGAGCATGAGGAATAAGAGGGTGTGGGGCTCTCGGCTCTGCCTGCATCTTGGAGTGGGCTTTGAAGCACAGCCCTCTGCAGGATTCACGTTCTCAGTCAGCGTTTCTCTGGCAGGGAGATGGAATCTGGGTGTGGGGAGGAAGTCGAGTCAGGTGTCTAAAACATTAAATCTCAGCCGATGACAGCTGCTGGCTTAGGACCTGCAGAGATGAAATAGCGATGGTGTCACTGCAGTTAATCCCTAAGAAGAGAAAAACAAGTCTGCCTTGCTGAGGGATCACGTGTACTCCCCAGAAAGCTGCCAGGAATGCAAGGACCTTGGGCATGGAGGCACAGGAGAGGGACCGTATGGAGGCGGGGGGGGGGGGGGGGGGGGGGGGGGGGGGGGGGCCTGAGTCCAGGGCGCTCTCCCGTGACCTAGTGCCTATGATGTTCCGGGTGTGGAGAGGAGAGCTGGGTCCCCGTGGGCACCGAGCACCCCTTGCCCAGGCAGCGCCCGTGCAGAGCACAGCCAGGTCCCAGGGGGAGAGGACACCACCCGGCACACTCCGAGAGGGAGGACGGGTCTTGGGAGGGGGTGAAGCAGGAAACAGCTTTGGTGTCCCAGGCAACCGAATGTTCACCAGCAAGCGCAGTGCTGCCTCTGGCTCCCTAGGGGGGGCCAGGGGGTAAAAGGGCAGGTGGGGCCGTCCTTTCTCATGTGGGCCCACCCTGGCAACAGCGCCGTCCTGCAACGGGGTGCCTCTGTGAGCCAGCCTCCGGTGGCTCCTGCCGAGTGTGCTCCCCGCGCTCCCCCCAGTCTCCTCTGCAAGTGCAGGCGCCGCTCCTCCCGCGAGCCCCTGTTCCCCGAGCCCTCCCCACACAGGCTCCTCCTGCTGCCACGCAGCAGCAGGTGCCTTTCAAGAAGATGCCCCAGGGAAAATGCCCTTTGGTCTGGCCAGGCCCATGTGAGTTACCCCGGGTCACCGGGGCTTGCTATAAGAAACATGGAGACTGTACCCAGGAAAAGCTATACGGCCGAATTCAAGAACCGAAAGCTAAGGCCTCCTGGATCCCACAGCACCAAGGAGCTCTGCAACAGGAGTTTGGGGCTATCCCGTGTAGGGGCAGAGAACATTGTCAGGCTGTTCCGCCCTGCCGCCACTGGTGTCGACCTTGGACACCTGCAGTCCTGCACGCGCGCCTGACAGCGGCCCCTCGAGTAGGGTGTGGGCATGCGCAGTGGGCATGCGCAGTGGGCGCGCCTGGGCTGAGAAGGGCGGCATCACGAGGACGAGGACGCCAGCAGAGAAGAAAGAGACGCAGAGAGAGATTTGCTAGGATTCCTGCCAGCCTCCTGATGCCCCCGCCTCCTGCCTGCCGTGTGCCTGGTCGCCTCCTCCCTGGGCTGCAGCTGGAACCGCAGCCCAGGGCCAGGGAGGCCAAGGCTGCTGCGCGTGGGACGCCTGGCGGGGCGTCAGCACCAACCAGCACCCCAGAAGTTTGGCAAAGGTTGGTGGGCCCAGGAATAAGCAGGAGGGACTTAGTGCGTTGCTGTTTCTCTCCAGGAAGAGGCCTCCGCCTGCTGCCGGCTCACCGTGCGGGTGCTGGAAGCCCGGGGCCTGCCCCCCGCTGACCTGTGTGAGTAGCCGTCTCCTGGGCTGCAGGGGCGCAGGGGGACCAGATCCCCTGCGAGTCCAGACAGGTGCCTTGGGTCTGGGTTGGGATCCCCACAGTGCTTGTCCTGGTCTTGGGGGAGACCTGGGGAGCCCCCATGAGGCCTCTCACGATGGTCCCGTTGGCTCCGGCAGTGAGCAAGGCAGACCCGTATGTGATGCTACAGCTGCCGACGGCACCTGGATGTAAGTTTAAGACCACGACAGTCACCGACTCCAGCCATCCTGTGTGGAACGAGAGCTTCAGCTTCCTAATCCAGAGGCAGGTCAAGGTAAAGCCCAGTGTTCCCAGGACCACTCACCTGAGCATAGGCCAGGTGCAGACTGGAGCTTCTGGAGTCACACATGCCTTCTCCAGGGATCAGAGAAACTGGGACGGAGTCTCAGCGCCCCAGCCCTGGTCAGCTGTGAGAGAGGAGCGAGCCCACCAGCTGCTGTGAGCCCATCTGGGGCAGGGAGATGGCTCTGTGCAGGTTGTTGTGAAGTTAGCCGAGACGAGGACAGGAAACTGCTAGCACAGTGCATTGGGTGCGGCACACCTGCCAGCAAAGTGGGCGTAGGAGGCCTAGGAGGGCCAGGGGAAGCTGGCAAAGTTTTATTTTTATAACAGCAAAGATTAGTAGGGGAAAGCGAAGGACGTTGCTGAATTTCCTTTTACTTTCAAATTCTTCCATAATTTGTATTTTGAAGTACAAAGTGAATAGGCATAATACTCTTTTCTGGTGCAGGGCACCAAATAAGGGCTGAACAGATGTGACCTGCAGCTGTAAGTAAGGCACAGCTCAGAGATGTGGTTCGCTGCAAAGGCGACAATGAAGTGAGTCACGCACTGTTTGTTTCCCAGTGCACATAAAATCATGCTTATGCTAAACTGCAGTCCATGGAGTGGGCAGTAGTGTGATGCCTAAAAGACAATGTGCATTCTGTCATTCCAGAGTAAGCAAGACCTGGCCGAAGCAAAATGTACGTGTTTATTTGGGGTTTTATTAGGATTGCAGGCCCCAAGGTACAAATTCAGGTCGTGGAATGGTGTTTCGAGTTGCCTGGATGGGGGAGGGTTTCAGAAAACATAGGACAGTTCTCCGATCAGCTGTGCAAATGAGGGTTAGAAGTTCATCTAGTTCCAACTAGTGGCCCATTATGCAAATTGGGCTAGAAGCAAGTCCAGCACCACCGGGCGCAGGTGAAAAGTAAGTTGAGCAAGGATGGGTCGATTTCAGCCCAGGGTCTGCGTGGGCTGGCTTTGTTTCAGCGCCTTCCTCCTTCCTGCAGACATGTTAGAGCGAGCAGCTGAGCCTGGGGCCTGCCCCCAAGCAGACTGCTCTGCTTTGGTTTTACTCAGACTCCAATGGCTCCTTTTTCTCACTTTCCTTTTTAAAAATGTCTTGTCAGTACCTTAACTAGGTTGACCTGAGACAGGCAGTGTGAGCTTTGCTGTTGGGAAAATGGCACTGGCTAACACGCTCGCCCCTGACTTTCAATGTGTCTGAAGTCACGTTGCCATGACCTTCAATGTGTTTGGGAAAAAAAATATGGCAGCGATATCTGTGAAGTGCCATCAAGCTGGGGGTCATAAAGGAGGTCTGACTACAAGTGCAAGTTGTTCTCTCTGGCCCCTAGAATGTTCTGGAGCTCACTGTCTACGATGAAGACTCAGTCACGGAGGATGACGTCCTCTTCCAGGTTGTCTATGATGTCTCCGAGGTCCTCCCTGGCAGGCTGCTCCAGAAGACCTTCTCCCGGCACCCTGAGGTGGGTGAGCACCCACGCACCCCTCCTCGCTCAGCTCGTGCTGAGAGCTCTGTGCTCGGTTTCTCCCATCTGACGAGAAGCTGCTGGGTTGAACTGGCTGGTAGAATGACAGAAACCATTCCCAGGGGATTTAAAAGGAAAGGGAAATGAGGAGATTTGCTGGGTTTCCTTTTAATAGGAAAGGAGAAGATCCTCTCTGAGCTCAACTGTGACTTTTTAATAGGAAAGCAGAAGGTTTAACTTGAGGATCTCTCAGTAGGAGAACTGTGGGCATCTGGGGGATGAAGGTTTGGGTGGTGGAGAACTGCCTAATGGCCCTTGAAACACAGCTCAGTGTAACTAGCCCTTGCCCCTGCCCCTCCCGCGGTGCCATGCCTGCCTCCTGAAATGCTCCATGCTCTTCCTCTAGCAGGTGCGGGCTGGGCCAGGTAGGGAAGAGTCCTAGGGTCTGAGTCCCCCAAGAGGAAAAGGAAATGGGCCTCGGGCATCCTTCGGCCTCGGTAGCTTGTGCTCCTTGTCTCCCCTCCAGCCTTCCCAGGGAGGGGACCTACTACCTGCAGTTACTAGCAGTGGGTGATGTGGGTGGGTAACTCGGCTTTCCCTAAGCCTCCATCCCCACATCTGTAAAATGGGAACACTCATTCAAAGTGTGTCCGTGTTGACCATTTGCTCGTCTGATTTCAGGGACAGGAGGAGCTGGACGTGGAGTTCCTGCTAGAGAAAACGTGAGCAGTTACACACAGCTCAGGAGTGTCTCAGGAGCCAGGCTTTCCTTAGGGAACTCCCTGAAGCAAATCTTCCTGCTGGCTCTCCTCTCCTCTCCCCTCCTGTCTGGTAGGGGGTCCCTCATAGAGAAATGTCGAAAGGGGCGTCAAGATTTTCTCTGCCCCACCCTCTCCCTTTCTCTTTTCTTATTCCACTGTTCAGAAGCACTTAGGGAAACCTCAGTATCCCCCAGGAAAACCCACATGGGCTGAGCAGGCGCAGGTCAGTGCACAAAACACTTACCTTTGCGAGACTAGACTCTGGATGGTTTGATTTTTTTCCAGGTCTGACAGCCCAGAAACCCTCGTCACCAACAACGTCCTCGTGGTAACCACCTTCCTCAGGCTTGTAGAGGATGGGGGGGTGGAAGAAGGACCCAGAGTGGACACTGGGTTGGGGCAGCTGCCTGGTGGTTTGGGGAAGAGGGTCGAGGCAAGGAAGGGGCTTTGTGGGGAGACCACCATGGTCTTCCATGATGGCCATTTGGGGCTGTGGAGCTCTGAGGGGCCTGAGGTTAAAGAGAACGTAGAGACAGTGGCGGCCAAGGCTCTGCAGAGAGGTTGAAGGCACTGGCTCATGGCCTGGGTGACTGAGGAGTGGGGGCCAGGCGTTTGTAGGTGTTTCCTGACGGGCTTCGTGATGAATCCTACTTTTTAGTCCTGGAATGCCGTGGAGGCCGGGCTGAGCTCGGGTTTTCAACACCGAGTTAAGGGTTCAGAAGTCCCAGTGTGGACTTCCTGTCCGGGTGCTTTGGGGCAGGGGCTCCGGCCGCATCTCTTGGGGCAGTGGAAAGTCCTGGTCAGCTCTTCCCAAAGAGCAAGCTCTCAGAGCTGGAGTGGACAGGAACGGGAGCGAGGTCGCACGGGATGCATTAGACCCTCTCCTCAGAGCAGTGCTGGTATAACCCGGCAGCCCAGCCCCACCCGGCATGAGGCAAGGCACTTAAACCCCCAAACTGAAGGAGGCACCCACCTCAGGCTGCACCAGTGCCTGTTTGATGGGCAAGTGTTACTTTTTTTTTTAGATTTATTTATTTATGCATACAACAACTGGGGTACAGGCCAGAGATGTGGGGGGTGAGAGAATTCACCAGAGACAGAGTGGGGAACAGAGCAGGCAGATGGACTGAAGTACACTGCTAAGGGGAGCAGCAGGAGAGGTCTGCTGTGCCATGTGGGTCCCCTGCCTGACCAGGGATCGAACTCGTGCTGCAGTGGCTGCAGGTGCTTCATAGTGCGGTGCTTAACCCCTTGAACCACCAGGGAGACTCTGCTTTCTCATACATACTAAAATAGCCATCCTCAGGGCAGCTGCGTCTTACCTGAGGTGATGGAGACCAGCGGAGGCTGGGAATCCCAGCAGTTCTATGGAAGAGGGCTAGTGGGCGCAGGCAGCAGTGGGTGTGCTTCTGGAGAGCGCATTAGGCTTGCTGGACAGGCTGGCTGTGTGGAGGGCCATTGGGAGATAATCCAGTTGTTAAAACGCCATCCCTGGCAGTGTCTGCACACCACTATTTGGGAACAGTACGTGTGTCTTCCGGACTGAGGCCACAGAGACGTGTAGGGGACAGATCTGTGCCTGAGAGTGAGGGGCTTCCAGAGGTTCTGGATGGTTGGCAGATCTCAGAGAGTTGGGGGTGGGTGATGCTGCCCCCTCCCCACACCCCCCCCCCCAGGACATCTGGCTTAGCAGCTGCAGCGGATCAGAAGTAGAGTAACCAGTTTCTGCATCTTGTCTCACTCTGGCTCCAACTTCTTGCTCCCACCTGCTCCGTGGGTGGTGAATTTAGAACAGTGGGGTTCAGGGGCTGAGCTTCCCCCCCTAGAGCCCCCTGCCCCATAATGTGATCTGCCCCAGGCCCGAGAGCTGGCACGCCTGGATGTCCGTGTGGGGAGCACAGCCATCGTTGCAGGTGAGGTCTGCTGTGCCCCAGGCCTGGCCTCTGCCTGGAATGGGGCGGTGGGCGGAGCGGGGTTCTAGAAAACCTGTGCAGGGTGGTTGCTGAGTAGCGGGATGGAGTTTGCCTCTCCCCGCTCGCCCACACAGCACGTGGGCCATAGGTCTCCTTTGGGCAGGAGGTTCCCCAGGTCTCAGGGAGAGCATTCCCAGGAGGGTGGCGCCCCACGGGGGGCTGGGGCCCAGCAGGCTGGGAGTCCTTTTCCGAATCCTGTTTACGGTGGTCGGACCCGCCAGGCCTCCTCCAGGTCCAGGCAGCACTGCTAGTCTTCTGGGGCAGAGTTAGGGTTCACTCTCTTGCTCCCATCTGACTAACCTGTCCTCTCTCTCCCTAGATCAGGAAAAGCTGGAGTTGGAGCTGGTGCTGAAGGGCTCGTATGAGGACACACAGGCCTGCGCTCTGGACACGGCCTCTGCCTTCCGCTTCCACTATCTGGCAGCCCAGGAGACAGAGCTGAGTGGGCGCCTGAGGGTGGGTCTCAGCTCTAGTGTTCTCCCGCCAGTCCCAGCTCTGAGGCCTTTCCTGGTCTTCTACTTGCCAAGGCCAGACCCTGTGGCCTGGGCTGGGATGGGTCTGCTGCACCACTCAGTCTTTTTACCCTTCAGTGGCTCCTCCTGTGGTGCTTTTAGAATAAAACCCCAGGAGGGGCCTTCCTGGTGGCGCAATGGGTTGAGCGCCGCACTATGAGGCAAACCGCAGCCACTGCAGCACGAGTTTGATCCCTGCGGCCAGCCTGGGAGGGGACCCACATGGCTCAGCAGACCTCTCCTGCCTCGCCTGCTGCTCCCCTCAGCAGTGTGTTTCAGTGGATCTGCCTGTTCTGCTCCCCACTCTGTCTCTGGTGAATCCTTTCACTCCCTGCACCTCTGGCCTGTACCCCAGCTCTTGTGTGCATAAATAAAATAAATCTTTAAAAAAACCCAAAAAACAAAACCCATGTCTGCACAGAAGGCCTGGCGCAGGCCTCCCGCCCACCCCTGCTGCTTCTTGCTCTGTGCTCCCTGTCTGCAGTGCTCTGGTCAGGCTTGTCTCTTCCCAGCCAACATTCCAAGCGCTTTCCCTACCCTCTGGTTCCTAATAAGGCTGTTCCTCCTCCTCCTTCCTCTTCTCCTTTTTTTCCCCCTCTCCTCTTCCTCTTTTGAATTTCAAATAAATGATGTCTCTTCAGAGGGCCCTCTTTGTTCCCCCCAAACCCCTCATCCACCTTAAATGTGCCTGCCTTTGGTGCCCTTCACAGCACTTACTAACTTCAGTTCATTACCTTGTTCTTTACAAATTCATACCCGTGATTCCATTAGGACAATAAATGTTAAATTTTTGTTATTCTTGTAGTTATTACAATAATGATAAGTACTATAACCATTGTTGTGTTATCAGGGAGATACTGTGTCTGTCTAGGTTGCTATCTACTCAATAAAGACCTGCTGAATGAATGATTATTTTCCCCCCAGAGCTCCAGAAGCAATGGCTGGAAATCAGACAACTCGACTGGGCACTTCTCTGTGCCCCTGAGGCCCTTGGCCATGGGGAAGGAGGTGACCATGGACATTCCTGCTGCAAATGGAAGTGACTTCAAGAAGGTAGGAAGGGCTGGGGAGAATAGATAGGGGAGCCCAAGGTCCCCAGGAGAGGCCCATACTCGCTGCAGTCTCAACAGGGCTTCTTGCTTTGATTTCAGGCCTCAGGAGTGAAGATGCAGCTCAAGGCAGAGGGCTGGTACGGGGTATTTGTGTCTTTGGTCACGGGCAGGGGAGTGGCATGGGAAAGGGTGGTCGCTGGGGCCACGTGGAGGGAGGTCGTTCTGCAGCTGTTGTGGGCTTGGCCAGCCAGCGGCTGAGCTGGGAGGTGGCCCCTCAGGCTCGGGTCTCACTGCCTCAGCCCGCCGGAGCCAGCTGTGCGCCTGGGCTTCGATCTGTGCGCTGAGGAGCAGGCCTTCCTGAGCAGGAGGAAGCAGGTGGTGGCCCGGGCCCTGAAGCGGGCCTTGCAGCTGGACGGAGACCTGCAGGAGGACGAGGTCTGGGCGTGCGGGGGGACGGGGAGCACACGGGTACAGACACCTTGGCCTGGCCTTCAAGGGGTATTTGGTTTCTCCGCCTTCTCTGGACACTCTAGTCAGCAGAGATCGGGGACTGGACGTGGCAGGGGAAGATGTGGAGTATGGCTAAGCTCTGGGGTTCTCACTCCCCCTGGGGTTCTCTGGGCAGAGAGCTGTCACTTCCTGCAGTGGGTTGGGCTCTAGCGCTACCCCTGACTCCATCAGGCCCTGACCCGAGCTCCTCCCCTGGAGGCTGGAGGCAGGAGCAGGGCAGTTCCTTTCCGTATAAACCAGCCTGTGTCTTTGTGTGGTTCAGGTCCCCATTGTGGGCATCGTGGCCACGGGAGGAGGTGCCCGGGCCATGACGTCATTCTACGGCCACCTGTTGGCCCTGCAGAAATTGGGCCTTCTGGACTGTGTGACCTACATCAGTGGCACTTCGGGCTCTACATGGTGAGGGCCCTGGGGACTGGGACAGCAGAGATGGCCAGGGCCTGAGGGGAGAGGAGTAGATGTTACTGCAGATGGGGGTGCCACGTGGGTGTGAGCGATCCGGTCTGGTGGGTGCCAGGCAGATTCTCCTCCAAAGGAGCAAAAATGAGTGAGGCAATGCGAAACACGAATCTCCAGATCCACCAGAGAGGGGAAAGGCAGCTGATTCAGAGGAGCTGGCTTGCCTCCTGGTAATGCCACGTCCTGGCTGGGTGACCTTGAGTAACTCACTTCCTCTGATCCTCAGTTGACTCAACTCCAAAACAGGAGTGCTAACAGTGCATTCCTCCGAGGACTGGAGCAGGACAACCAGGCAATACACACCACTGGTCGGACACATTCCAGGGCTCCCACCTGGTAGCTCTTTTTTTCTTTCATTGTTATTTAATTGTCGCAACATCCCATCGCGTGGTTGCTCATGTCCCAATTATATAGACAAGGTGCTTGAAGGCAAAAAATGCTGTTTGACCTACAGTGCCTCCCTACCCCCACCCCAACCCCGATTCTGATAAGGTGGCATGTTTCACTGTTAGAGATTAATTCGCTTGAGTCTTTTTGAAATTGACTTGAAGGAGAAAACTCAGAAGATTTTAGGTGATAGCTGTTGACAAGCAGAGTCTTAAAGGGCTCAGGACAGGCCTATGAAGACAGGAAAGAGGTCTAGAGCTGTCACATGTGGTTTTTGGCCACTGAAACGTGGTCCAAATGGAAATCCAGTCTAAACTGAGATGTTATAAGTAGAATATACACAGTGAGTTTTGAAGACTTGACTTGAAAAATAGAAAAATTTATATTCATTTTTTATATTGATTATATGTTGAAATTATTTGGGAGCATATTAAATACTAGAATTTTTGCTTATTATCTCTTTATTTTTTAAAAAATGTAATTGCTAGAAAAATTTTAATTACGTATTTGGCTTACATTATATAGGACAGTCCTGGTCTACTGGGTTGTCAGAAATGACACATTTTTGTGTCGTGACATTTTTGCATAGGAAACAGAAAAGATTAAGTCTTGACTTTTCCAACAACCCAATAGGAGAGAAAGGCCTGACATGTTTTCCAGATGTGGAGCCATGGCTGCCAGGAACCACATTTTGGGAGAAATTGGAGGGTGGAGAGGAGGAGTTGCAGTGACCCACGCTGGGCTGTGGCCTTCTACTCTCCGGTCCCTTTGTTCTCCCAGGACAATGGCCCACCTGTACACGGACCCTGAGTGGTCACAGAATAGCCTCCGGGGACCCATTCGACACACCCGGAAGCACATGGTCAAGAGCAAGCTGCAGAGCTTCTCCCCAGAGCGCCTGGCAAGCTACCGCCGGGAGCTGGAGCGCCGGGCCGAACAGGGCCACCACACGACCTTTGTGGACCTGTGGGCTCTCGCGCTGGAGCACATGCTGCACGGCCAGGTAGGGCGCCTGCGCGCTGAGCGAGGTGTGCACCCGCCAGCCCGGGCCAACAACACGCCTCCTTAATGCGCAAGCGTTTTCTGCAGAGTGAAAGAGGTCGGGGGCGGTTGTTGAAGGATGGTGGCATGACTGTATTTTAGTATCTGCCCAAATTTGGGATGCCTCCTTTTTGAGTCAGTCTAATCCTCAATTAATTGCCAAGGGACAGACGTTTCTAAATTTCCCACTCTGGACCAGTCAATGCCAAAGTCAGTTAAGCAAACAAAACTTGCATTGGGTTTAAGAGTTGGTGAGATTGCTTGAACAGCTTTTGTTTTACTTATTCTGCTATATGAAATGTATTCTTCATCTTTAGGGTATTGTTAAGAGCAAAGACTCTGGAGCCAGATTCCCTGGGTTGGGATCCCTGTGTCTCTTTCTAGCAAAATGCCTTCAGGCAAATGACTTAACCTTAGCAACCTTCTCATCTGTGCAATGGCAAGAATAGTACTCAACTTCATAGGCTTGTCATCAGTGCCCAGTGGCACCTTGGCACAGAGTCAGTATTAAGTATTGGCGATTATATTTCTTTATTATTATCCTAAGACCATTAAGATGAAGCTGAGCATGTAATTTTTTTTAGTATTTTTTTATCTATATATTTTTGACATCGATTGTGGTCCCCATGGATTTCCCACCACCATTTCACCAGTGCACCATCACCTCAGTCCCTTGTGCTCTTTCTGCCCTCATCCCAGTTCCTCCCCGCTCCCCACGAAGTATCCCCAATTCATCCCTGTCTTTTGTTTTTGTTGTGTTTTGTTTTGCTTTTATTATTATTATTACTGTTACTTTGGTATTATTACTTTTCTTTGGTTGCTTATTTGCTTCCCTCATATTCCTCCTATGGGTGAGGCCATCCAGTATTTTTCTTTTGCCTTCTGATTTATTTCACTGAGCATAATCCCTTCCAGCTCCAACCATGTTCCTATGAATGACTCTATCTTTTTGATTGCTGAATAGTATTCCATCATGTATATGTACCACATCTTCTTGATCCAATCATCTATTTTTGGGCATTTAGGTTGTTTCCAGGTCTTACCTATAGTAAGTAGTGCTGCAATAAACATAGGGGGTACAGGTATTCTTTTGAATCAGTGTTTTTGTGTCTTTTGGGTATATTCTTAGGAGTGGGATTGCTGGATCACATGGGAGTTCCATTTTTAGTAGTTTGAGGAACCTCTGTACAGCTTTCCACAGAGGTTGAACCAGCTTGCATTCCCACCAGCAGTATAAGAGAGTTCCTTTTTCTCCACATCCTCACCAACATTTGTTGTTGCTACTTTTTTGATATGTGCCATTCTCACTGGGGTGAGGTGGTATCTCATAGTGGTTTTGATTTGCATTTCTCTGATTACCAGAGATGTTGGGAATTTTTTCATGTGTCTGTTGGCCATTTGCATGTCCTCTTTGGAGAATTGCCTTTTTAGCTCTTCTGCCCATTTTTTGACTGGATTCTTTACTTTGTTTCTGTTTAGTCTGGTCAGCTCTTTGTGGATCTTTGTGATAAGTCCCTTGTCAGTAGTGTTGTGTGCAAAGATTTTCTCCCAGTCTGTGGGGTGTCACTTTGTTTTGGTTAGCGTATCTTTTCGAGCATGTAATTTTTTAATACATTGCTTCTTTAAGGAAAGTTTAGTAAATTAACCTCTGAATTTTACATTAACTGATACAATTTTTAAAATCAGTGATTTTTTTCAGACTCTTACCATATTTAGTTATCTCAAAAGTTTATTAAACTTTGATAATTATCATAAAGCTTATTGATCTTTGATAATTATTAAAAAGTTTCTAAAGCATTTGAAACAACTTAGGCACAATAAAATAGTTTTAACATGCATTTCAAAAAAGTAAATTATCAATGTATCAGGTAGAAGGTTTCTTTGGGTATGAGAAATTTGACTAAGAATGATTATCATGTAAACAAACTAAAAATAAATTTACTCTGGATTTCTTATTTATATTCGTGTTGGTATACACAGTGCTACTTGAAAATTACCAACCACTGCAATTTTCTATTATTAGTTTTTAAATAGGCATTTATATATATATATATATAGAGAGAGAGAGGCATATGTAAATAGGCATTTACATATTTAAAACAGGCATTATAAAAATTTAATTTATTAGTAAACATTATGAAAACAAGTGTAAACATTATCTTCAGACCTAAGAGAAAGCATAACACAAGAGAATAATGTAATGAATATGCATGATCTCACAAACCAGCCTAAGAAATGAAATGAAAGTGTTGAAGCCCTTCTGAACCCTTACCCAGTCCCATTTCCCCTCCACCACTAGAGCTAAATTCATAACTACCGTGAATGTTGGTTTGTTATCACATACATATCTGTAATCTGAATCCTTGATTTTATTCAAAAAGATATAACACATAATTGCATAACATTTTATAGTCTCTAACACATATATTTTATTTAAATGTAAATCCTTTAAAAATACATGTTATTGAACAAATAGTTTTGTGCCAGTCTCCTGTGCTCATGGATAATGGGGATTCGCAAGCCTTGATGATAAATGCCCAGTAGAAGTGGGTGGATACATGTATTTACCTCTTTTATAACCACTGCCTGTTTATTCTCCAAAGGGATTGTATTAATTCACAGGTCCTTCACCAGTGTATCATAGTTTCTTTTTCTCTACATACTCTACAGGCTTTTAAATTTTTGTTATTTTATGTGTGAAGTGAAATCTGGTGGTTTTGCAGGCTTCAGTTTTTAGTGAGAGTGATCGTATTTTCAAGTATATTTGTGGTAGGATTGCTTCTTCCCTGGATTGCCTACTCAAATTATTTTCCATTTTTCTATTCAGTTCATCTTTTTGATGTTCTCTTGTAGGGCTTCTTTGTTTTTTCAGGATATTAATCTTTTATCAAATATAATAGATTTTGATACATGTCACTATATTGTGTTTTTAGGGTCTTCCTTAAGAAATCTTTCCTTCCTAAGATTATAAATTATCTTCTTACATATTCTTATAAAAGTTTTATAAAAAATTTTTTCATAATAAGATTTTTTTAAAAAGATTTATTTATGCATACAAGAACTGGGGTCCAGGACAGGGGTAATGGGATTCATCAGACACAGAGTGAGGAGCAAAACAGGTGGATCTACTGAAATACACTGCTGAGGGGAGCAGCGGGTAAGACAGGAGAGTTCACTGCACCTCCCTGGCTGGGCATCTAACTCATGCCCCAGTGGCTGGTGATAGCTTGAGAGTGCTCAGACTTTAACCCCTGCAGCATGAGGGAGGCCCCCACAATACGATTTTAAATCCACCCATCAGCCTCCCTGGTGGCCAACTGAGTGCCGGCCGTGCACTGTGGAGCATCCACTGCACAGCAGTGCGATTTCAATCCCCGGCCAGGGAGGGGGCCCACATGGCGCAGTAGACCTCTCCTGCCTTGCCCACTGCTCCTTAATGTCAATCTGCCTGTTCTGTTCCCCACTCTGTCTCCGGTGAATCCTCTCACCTCCCACGACTCTGAGCTCTTGTATGCATAAATAAAAAAATATTTTAAAAATAAATAAGTAATCCACCCATAATTTATCTTCAGGTATCATATGAATATGAATCCAATTTTATTGTTTTTCCATGTGGATGGCAAATTTTCTTAATCCATTTATTGCTCTTTTCTCTACTGATCTGCTTTGCTTTCATATATTAATGAGCTCTCCACCCCATGCTAAGTAATTTTTCTTCTCTGTGCTCGATCACTTTGACTTTACTGTCTTGCCTTTGTGATGTATCTTAGTATCTCATAGGGCAAAGTTAAACTAATCTGCCACCTTGGTTTTTCTTCAGAAAGTCTTGGTTACTCTGGGCCTTTTACTTCTCTCTATATACAATAGAACCGACTACTCAAGTTTCATGATAAATGTTAAGAGTTTTTATTGAAATGACGTTGAAATTATAAAACCAAAGTAGTTAATTGAAATATTTTTATTTTGTTAGTATAGCCCATGCAGTCTTTGGATCTACTGTTTATGTTGAGCTTTGAGAGTGCTACATTTTAATAACTGCTTTTCTGCCTGGTGGCAGTGATTAATTACTGTAGAGAAGGGGAAATTGTTTCAACAATTCACTTTATGAGGTGCTAGAAAATGTAGTTTGGTCCCAGGCTATAAAGAAGACTGTTATTTTATTGCCATCTAATCCATCAGTAAGACTTAATGCATAGTTTTATATACAAGGTTGATAATCTTTTTTTTAAAGAGAAAGTTAGTTTTGTTACTGACAAGAATAAAAATCTTAAGGTCTTACTGGATAAGAATGTATTCTTAAAAAATAGCATCTCTGAAGCTTTTAAAACTGTTGTCCCATTATGAAAAAAGTGTTTTCAATATTTGTCAGACAATATATAAATATTATTTTTTCTTTAGTTATTATGCTTTAACTTCTAAAGATAGCATACATTATATGCTTTTCAAAATGATTATTCAAGACAACTTTAGTGCTGATTTCTAATTTAAGTCTTTATTTCTATAGTTTACTGAAGTACCAAAAATCATTTTAAATGTCGGGAAATAGCACTCCATTCATAACAAATCACACTTCATTAAGTACTATTAGAGAAATTTTAGACACTGAAACTTTACCCAGAACAACTTTATTAGTTTATATACGTCTCTAATATGGCTTCAGTTTACGTCAAAGCCCACTTGTCAAATATACTAGTTATAATTAGTGCTTCTCAAACTCTCTCTTTGGAGCTCTTTTCTTTACTCTCGTGCTGACTAGTGACCGCTCGCTGTTCCTCAAGGAGAAACTCAGAGTTTTCCCGAGCCGCACGCTTCCCTCCTCCTCTGGACTTCCAGGTTTGCAGCCTCTCAGTGTCATTGCACAGCAGGCCCGGCCATGTCAATGCCTGTCCACACCCACCCAGCACTGCAGGGGGCCCTTGAGGTGCCCAGAGTGTTGTTCTTGGGGATGGAGGATTCTCCTCTGGAAACTGGGGAGGGAGGTGTTTTTGATGCAGGAGCCTCTGGACCAGCTTGCATTCCCACCAGCAGTGTGGTAGAGTTCCTTTTTCTCCACATCCTCACCAACATCTTTTGCTAATTTTTTCAATATGTGCCGTTCTCGCTGGGGTGAGGTGCTATCTCATAGTGGTTCTGATTTGCATTTCTCTGATGACAAGGGATGGTGAGCATTTTTTCATGTGCCTGTTGACCATTTGCAGTTCCTCTTTGGAGAAGGGCAGTCATACGTCTGTCTATCAGTGCCCACCCCAATTCTGCCCTTCAACCCGCGCAGATGGGACTGCTGGTCCCCTAGGATGCGGGTGTGGGGGGTGACTGTTGACATTGTACCCTTGTGAATGGCACCCCCTGGAGACAACCTGCATAGGTGCACCTGGGGATCCTGCACATGGGGCTGCTCAGAACATGGGGGGTGTGGGGGGAGGAGTTGGAACCGAATGCACGCCCACCGTGCCACCCAAACCCAATGCCAAAGCTGTGTCCTCAGCCCCAGCATGTGCCCCACCCCCACCCTTTCTAATGGAGTTGCTGCCCCAATGCTTCCAAGCTCTCTCAGGCCGCCTGTCACCCACCCCAGGTGACGGAGCAGAAGCTGTCAGGACAGAGAGCTGCACTGGAGCGGGGCCAGAACCCTCTGCCCCTCTACTTAAGCCTCAACGTCAAAGACAATAATATGGAGACTCTCGACTTCAAGGGTACAGTTCCCAGTCCCGTCCACGCCACCTAACACACACACATGCACACGTGCCTCCTCTATACTCTGCGGGTCCCCAAGAATTCAAACAGGAAGCTCCTGTGCAGGCTGCCCAGCCTTCACAAAGAGTGGTGATCCTGGTGGTCCGGGAGCCGGTGCCGGTGGGCCTGGGGCAGGGGTTGGGGGGCTGGGTGGTGGAGGTCAGGTCGAGACAGGCAGCCATGGGGAGGTGTCTGTGGACTTCTCAGAGCTGCGGCTCCCCCCAACTTGCTGTCTTCTCCCTCTCTCCCTGTAGAATGGGTTGAGTTCTCTCCCTATGAAGTAGGGTTCCTGAAATATGGAGCCTTTGTCCCTCCTGAGCTCTTTGGCTCTGAGTTTTTCATGGGGCAGCTGATGAAAAGACTCCCCGAGTCCCGGATTTGCTTCCTGGAAGGTGAGAGGTGTTTGCTCTGCAGACCCTGGCCAGTCCCGGGCCTGCCCTCTGGCTGGACATGCCTCCTGTCCTCAGATCTGGCAGAGACCCTGGCTGAGGGCAGGTGGACTGCGGGGAAAGGCCTTCGGTGCCCCAGCAGGGACCACTGGCTTCTGAGGTCTGAGGCTCAGTGGAGATTTGGCCTTCAGCTATTTGGAGCAACATTTTCTCCCTGAACTTGCTGGACGCCTGGTATGATCTCACCAGCTCTGGAGAAGCCTGGAAGCAGCACATCAAGGCCAAGATCAGGAACCTGGGTAGGGAAGAGAGGCATGAGGGGGCCTGCGATGAGGCTTCCCTTTCAGATGCCTCCGGCAGAGGGCGGGTGGGAGCCTGGGCCAGGCATTCCCAGGTCCCTCACTGGCTGATGTCTGGCTTTCTGGGTATAGAGGAGACCGCTGCCTCCTCGGGGACCTCCTCGTGGCTGAAGGCCTCCTGGCTGCAACCTGGAACAGCACTGGCTAAGGCGTTTAAGGGCTTCCTGACGGGCAGGCCACTGCATCAGTGCAGTTCCAACTTCCTTCGGGGCCTCCAGTTGCACCAGGACTATTGTGATCAGAAAGTCTTCTCCACCTGGGCAGGTAAGGGCCGCTTCCCAGAGTCCCCAGGTAATGAGGCTGGGCTTCTGGGGGGAGCTGGACCACAGCTGGGATGAGTAGGGACCTCGAGGGTCACCGCATCCTCTTCTGGGGTCTGGTGTGGAGGTTCTTGGCAATGTCCTTACATTCAGGGAATGACCCCAGAAGTTAGAAGGGGACGTGGAGGCAAGTGGACAGGAGGGAGGAGAGGCTGATCTCATCCTCCGTGGCCCTGACCTTTGCTGCCCTCTCACTAGACTCCCAGCTGGACTCCAGCCCTGGCCAGCTGACGCCACAGGACCCCCGGCTCTGCCTGGTGGATGCCTGCTACTTCATCAACACCAGCTACCCACCCATGTTCCGGCCAGGCCGCGGGCTGGATCTCATACTCTCCTTCGACTACTCCTTGTCCTCGCCCTTTGAGGTACCTCTGGTCATCACAGGGGAACCCCAAGCCCTCTACCCAACCAGGCCAAACTCCAGAGGCGAACAACAGGCCACTGGCCCAGACCTTCCAGGTCCCCGGAGGACAGGAGGTGGCGAGCTCTGACCCACAGAGGGCTGCCTAGTTGGGAAGGGCTATGGAGGCCTGGAACCCTGGGCTCCCAGGACAGATGGACAGATGGACATGGGAGAGACTTGCCATATCCACCCTGAGAGGAACAGCTGAGCGGAGCTAGGAGCAGACCCCGCCTGGTCCTCACTCACATCCCATGTCTTCCTTGAAGACTCTGGGAAGGGGATGGGGCAGGGGCATGGAAGTGGGTCTCCCACGGAGGCCCTCTGGGACTTAATTAACCCACTGACAGCAATCCCAAATGGCGGCAGGATGTTGGGCCTGTCCCTCATGAAAAAGTCTTTAACCCAGCAACATTTTAGACCCTGGGATCCCTCGCTCCCTCCATGGCACTGTGTAGCTTCCCTGGTCCTCAAACAGAACAGACTAGAACCAAACCAGGTGGTCTTGACAACGACTGAGCAGCCGGTTTGGGCTGGAGCAGTCGTGGCACTGTCTGGAGTGCCAAGCTGGGCAGACAGGGAAGCAGCTGACTCCGCCTCGCCTGTCCCTCTTCCCACCAGGCTCTGCAGCAGACCGAGCAGTACTGCCGGGCCCAAGGGCTGCCATTCCCCTGCGTGGAGCTCAGCCCTCAGGACCAGCAGCAGCCGGGGGAGTGCCACTTCTTCTCAGACCCCACTTGCCCCGAGGCCCCTCTCCTGCTGCACTTCCCGCTGGTCAACGCCTCCTTCAGGGACCACTCAGCCCCAGGTAGGGCCGCCTCTCCACCTGACAGCCTGGCGCCTCAGAGGCTTTGCTGCTGACATTCACAGCATCCCTGCGGCCAGAGGAGGGAGGGGACATTAAAGCTCCTCCCACCGGTGTTAGGACACAGCAGTGCCGCATCCCCCACCCCCACAGGTCCCTAAGGCATGTCATGTCATGATGCTCCCCTCTTCGCCTTGATCCCAGGCTCCTTTAGCCAACTTCTTCCTTACCGCCCCCACCCCCAGCTACCTGGGTTCCCCTGCTCTTCTGCCCTGGGAGTGGTGTGTGGGGTTCAGTGCAGTTGAGGCCGGCCTGCATTGTCACTGTCTGCAGCCACCCCACCTCTGCTCAGGCACCAGGCCACCAGGACTTCATCAGGATTCTTCAAGCTGAATGCCAGGAAAGAGAGGCCGCACCCCCAAACTTTCTCTCTTAGACGCCACTAAAGCCACCTGGGGTTTTATTTCACCTCTCTCATCCTACCCCTGTCACAACTGGGATCCTTCCTCAGGAAGCCCAGGCCTCTACTGTGGGACCCCCAAAGTCTGAACGTTCATCACATTCCTTCCAACCTTCACCTCCCACCCACTGTTCAGACTTTTATCTCCTTTGGATGGAAAAAACTAACTTCTGCTTTATTCCCGATTTCTAGTTCTGCAAAATTCTAAACCTTCCATCTTTATTCTTTTTTTAAAATTGAAGTGACATTGATATAGGGAGATTATATTGCATTTTTTTCCATAAATAGAAGGGGCCAGATTATCAAGATCATACAACCAAAATATAAATTATATTGTTAGTACAATTATTACCTATTTCACAGAGAAGAAAACAGAATGGCAGAGATCACATAAGTGGAACTAGTACATATTCATCGTGCAAACGTCATCACTCAACAGTATACAAAACTTTGCTCATATTAGGGTTTTCTGGTTTCTTCCTTTCTGCTCAGTGGTGCCAATGGTTGCCAGGGGTTCTCCTGCAGAAGCTTTTATAATCTGCCTTTTGGGGACATCCAGAGTTCCAGCTCCTACCCAATTTCTTTCAGTAAGATAAACTCTACACTTGCTTCATTTCTAAAACATAAATGGAAATATAACTGAAAATAAACATTGATTTTCATCAGAAAAGAAAAAAAAATTGAAGTGACATTGGCTTATAGTGTCATTTGGGATTTAGAGGTGAGCTTCTTCCCCGTGAGGTGTTGCCGGCTTTGTTCTTCACATGCTCAGCCCCCATCTTGCAGTCTCCTTCTCAACAAATGCTGGCTCTTGCAAAGCAAAAGCTCTGTTGGTTTTCACTCTTCTTTCCATCACAGTTTTTTGTTGTTTTTTTAATGCACACAAGAGCTGGGGTATAGGCCAGACTCGTGGGAGGTGAGAGGAGTCACCAGAGACAAAGTGGGGAGCAGAACAAGCAGATCAACTGAAATACACTGCTGAGGGGAGCAGCGTGTGGGGCGGGAGAGGTCTGCTGCGCCATGTGGGTCCCCTCCCTGGCCAGGAATTGAATTCTGAGCTGCTGTCGTGGATGCTTCACAGAGTGGTACTCAACCCACTGTGCCACCAGGGAGGCCCTCCATCATAGTTTTTAAGAATCCATTCACTAACCTTGTTGACTGTGGTTTCGGCTGTTTCCACTTTACCCTTCAAATATGTAGATTTATACCAGGGAGATGAATAGCTATAAAGAAATGTGGAAATCGGCAAACACTCCCTATCTCAAAATAGTCCCCAGCTAGCCACATTTATATTTCTGTGGAAGGACACAGAGGGCCAGGAGAAAAGCAGGGATCCCCTTCAGTGGGGAGCCCGCCCCACACCCAGCTGTGGCAGCTGCTGGGGCCCACTGCTCACCCTCCTCTCCCTGGGCAGGTGTCCGACGCAGCCCCGCGGAGCTCCAGGCTGGCCAAGTGGATCTCACGCCGGCCACTTCGCCCTATTCCCTGTTCAACATGACCTACAGGGGGGAAGACTTTGACCGCCTGCTAAGGCTCAGTGACTACAATGTGCGGAGCAGCGTGAACGCCATCCTGCAGGCCTTGCAAGCCGCTCTGAAGCGCCGGGCCCATGGTGCCAGGACTCCAGGGACACGGACTTGAGGTTGCCTAGGCTCTAAGACCTGAGGGCCACTCTCCGGCCTGCCCGGGGTTGGGGACTCAACCCACTGGGCAGCTGAGCAGTCATGGCCTCTCTTGGCCAGACTTCCTAGGGCCTGCCAGGCCTGGACCTCGTCTGCCCCTGTCTCACCAGCCAGGGGTGGCTGCAAGTCTCTCAGAGCTCTCCCTCATCCTCATAGCTGGCTTGAGAGGACCTGAAAATAAACTCCTCACCAGACGGGTGTGAACGACAGCTCATCTGACTTCACATTCATATATGATTATTTTCATGCCTGACCAGGAAGGGTTTGGGGTACATGCTGTTTCAGACCAGGACTGGGGTAAGGGGGTGACCTGTCTGAGAGGCAGTTCCAAGTATTGGGAATTACAGTATATCCTGAGTCTCTTCTGTACTGTTTTTATTTTTATTTTTTATTTTTTTAAAGAGTTATTTATGCATACAAGAACTGGGGTACAGGCCAGAGTCATGGGAGGTGAGAGGGTTCACCAGAGACCAGAGTGGGGAGCAGAACAGGCTGATTGACTGAAACACACTGCTGAGGGGAGCAGCGGGTGATGCAGGAGAGGTCTGCTGCGCCATGTGGGTCCCTTCCCTGGCAGGGATCAAACTTGCGCTGCTGTACCATGGCTGCTTCACAATGCGGTGCTCAACCCGCTGCGCCACCAGGGAGCCCCTCCTGTGCTGTTTTTAAATGATTTTAGTATGATATAATCCACACACGTGTGTGTATGTAGCTATATACATACATATAGACATATAACCCATGAATTTAAGTATATAGTTTAATGGTTTTTACTATATGGTCACCTAGTTGTACAACTATCACCGCTACCAACTTGGAAACATTTTCATTATCCTAAAAAGAGAAACCCTCACCGCTTAACTGTCAATTTCAACCTTCCCTACTGCCCAGCACCCTAGACCTAGGAAGCCCCTAATCTACTTTCTGTCTCTGAAGATTTGCGTGTTCTACACTTTTCTTACAAATGGAATCATACATGATTCTTTCAAGTGGTATGTTTTCAAGATTCATCCAAGTGGTAGTATTTATCAGGACTTTATCATTTTTATGGCTGCATAGTATTTCACTGAGGCTATAACACATTTTATTATTCATCAGTTGATGGGCATTTGGATTATACCCACTTTTTGGTTTTTATGAACAGGCATCGCCCTCTGGTCCCAGGAGTCAAAGCCACCCCCAGATATGTGGTTTGAGCAGCTTCACCTGCACCGTCTTCTCACCCCAGTAAATAAATGATCCTTCTCAGCTGCTAAGGATACTGAGTGAGGTTTTAATCCCAGTAGCTGCTTGACCCTTTTAATGGCTCTCTGGAAATTGTGTGGAACTGTGTTTGGAGGAGACTGGGCTCTTTGCTCCATTTGCATTTGAAATTCCAAACTGTCAGGCTGCAGTGGAACTGGGGTCAGGACTGCCCTGGAGGCAGATAAGGGGGATGTGATAAGGGGCGCTCAGCCTGTGCCTCTGCCTCCGTCCAGGCGTCCTTTAGCGGGAAGAGATGAGACCCTGGAGCATCAGC
>JAGFMF010012265.1:117841-130381 GCA_019455555.1 Galemys pyrenaicus | reverse complement strand
CTTACTATTTCAGAAACCCAAATCTCAGCTGTCGGCCGTTCATAAGGTCCCGGAGAGGGTCCTTCTACGGTCACTGGGACCATCCCTTACTGACCCTCTCGGCCACGCCTGAGCCGCCTCCTCGGCTCCTCCTCTGAGGCCCAGAGGTTGTGGCCCACACCTGGCACAGCCCCCGTGAGGGCTCAGAGCCCAGAAGGGCCGCCGTCCCCTGCAAGTCGGGGTCACGGTCTGCGCCGAGGCAGGAGGGCCGCAGATGTGCTCCCAGGTGCCCTGGGCTGGACCCTGACCCCTCTCTCAACAGACACTCTCATTCCTGCAGAGGGCCTGGTGCGAGACAGGGGGGCTTCTGGGCCCCCACCCGCTCCCAGGCAGAGCCTCTCCCAGACATGTACACTCACCCGTGGAGGGCCCGGTGAGGGCGAGGCAGGAGAGAAGCCAGAGGAAGGCCATGGCGCTGCTGTCTTAGAGGATGCGGCTGCCCGCTCAAGGACCCCTTTTATATACCGGGGAGTCACATGCCCACGCTGGTCCTCTTGGCCTTGCCTGACCTCAGGGCCCCTCCCCATGGTCAAAGCATCCTGGACTGGGCACCAGCATGGTCACCCCAGCACCAGAGAAAAAGGGAACCGCTTGGCTCACTGATTCTATCAGCCTCGACAACCCCTGGGGAAGCACCAGCTGTGGCCTGGAGGCCCTGGGCCGTCATGGGGCGGCAGGTGACATCAAAGACTCATCTACAGGGAGCCTTCAGTGGTATTCTGGGGCACACATAACTGAGCACCCAGGACTCTTTTCACCACATACCCAGAGCCCAGGCCCTCAGGGGGCTTCTCTATCTGCTCAGGGAAACCCCCTGAGGCAATAGACGCACACCAGGCTCAGCTGCCTTAGGAATGGGCCTGGGAGCTGCCCAGACACACAGCCTGGAGCACAGGCGGGCAGACAGCACCTCTATGGGTGGAACTAACTCCTCCTTCTTGGGAAATCACTGAAATACTGAGAAATCAATATATAAACTTTTGGTTCCTTTTCCTGCAAATTTTTTTTCAATATTTATTTTTATTTATTTTGCATCCAAGACCTGTGGTGTCAGCCAGAGGTGCTAGTAGTGACAGGATTCAGCAGAGGCAGAATGGGGAGCAGAGCAGGTGCATCTACTGAAATCCACTGCCAAGGGGAGCTGCAGGCAAGACAGGAGAGGTCTGCGCGCCAGCCGGGGATGGAAGTTGTACTGCAGCTGCTGCTGATAGCTTGGTGCTGCTAAGACTTTAACCCTGGACCCACTAAGCCATGAAGTGAAGTTTTGTTCCACACGATAAATGACCGGTGAGGACACAGAGCGCCCAGGGCTGGTGTGAGGAGCGCCAAGGAGGCACAGGGCAGCAGGAGCTGGACGTGCGGGAGGCCCTGCCCCGGGTGCTCACAGGCCACAGCTGTGCAGACACCGCCTCCATGTCTGCTGGGGGCTTAACAGTGAATTGCTCAGCCAGAAAGAGTGGACAGGGGCATTGAATCTTTTGTTCCTATTTTTATGTCTTTACTTTCTGTATGTGTATATTTGCTGCTTTGATGCCTGCCTTAGGGCCTGCTTAGAACTCTACATGCAGATGCCAGAAAAGGGGAGCTGCCAGGCACTGGGGGCAGCATAAGACCCCCAGAAGTTCACCACCTGAAGAGGCCATTCACAGATTAATCGTTTTTGTGTAACTCACTGTAAAATAACCTGTTAGAGACAAGACATTAGGTTTTCTTTGGAGCATGTGGCTCAGACATATTGATTGGCTTGCTGACCTAATTAAAGCATCTACTAAAGATTCAGTCCCAGGCCTTTGTCCTTTGATTGCAACAGTCGTGGCAGACAGAAAGAATCTGGTATTTTCAGCAGCATCAGGAGTAGACGAGCCTTGGGCCTATCACCCATTTCCCTTTATCTTCCTGTAGTGGCCAGGAAGGGCAGCACAGGAGCAAGGTTCCTGATGGTTCTTAGCAGACGGAGGGGAGGGGGGGGGTGGTAAAGGAGTCTTGGAGCCCTGGGTGGCTTTTTATGCTTTTATTGTTAGAGGTGGCCAGGTACATGGCAGGCAGGGGTGCCGGGGGGCCGGGAGGCTGGCAGGCCTCCCAGCCCCTGGCGCATCTCACCCTCTCGGCTGCTTCTTCTGTCTCTCTGCTACTGTTGCTGTCGAGCCTGTTGGTTCTCTCGGTTCTGGTGGTCGGTCCTGTTGGTCGGTCCTCGCAGTTCTGGCGTCCTCATGATGCCGCCCATCTATGCCCGTGTCCAACTCAGGTGCGCCCACTTGCGCATGCCCACCCGGGAATGCTCGCAGCACCACAGGTGTCCAGCATCACAGTGGTGGGAGGGTGGAAATACCCAATCAACCTTTATCCTACACTAAGAACAGTTTCATCAGAGCTCCCCTTTTGTGCTCGCACCGCAAGTTTCCCGATGAGGCAGAGGTGTTAGTTATATCAAAAGGGCAGTGTGGTGCCAGCAAGGCACAGGCCACTGGGATGCAGCAGGCAGGAAAGCTCGGGGCCGGGAGGCTGGCAGGCCTCCTAGCCCCCGGCGCATCTCACTCTCTGGGCTCTCTCTTTTGTTCTCTCTGCTACTCTGTCCCCTCTGCTGGTGTCCTCGTGATGCGGTCCCCATACACCCGTGTCTCAGCCCAGGTGCGCCCACTTGCACGTGCCCACACCCTACTTGAGGCAGGCATACGTGCAGGACCGCAGGTGTCCAGCGTCGACACCAATGGCGGGAGGGCAGAAAAACCTGATCACTTTCCATTTACCCTACAGGCAGGTTTATTCCAGAAAGGGGAGGGACGTCAAGGACACTTGCACAGACAGAAGGGGCCAAGAGGTGTCCTGAGAGGGCAGGTGTGTTAGAGGAGAGGCCTGCTTGGTCACAAGCGTGCAGGAGTCGCTGCCATTCGCCAGCTCAGAAACTGCACTGATACCGTCTTTTCTTTGGAAGGAGCTCATCCCTTTGTGAGACTATTTTTTTAATGGACATTTTTTCCCTTAATTTATATATATTTGACATCAATTGTGGTCCCCATTTCCCACCACCATCTCACCAGTGCACCATCACCTCAGTCCCTTGTGCTCTTTCTGCCCTCATCCCCGTCCCTCCCCGCCACACACACACAGTGTTTCTGATTTGTCCTTGTCTTTTCGATTTTGTTGTGCTGTGTTTTTGTTTGTTTGTGGTTTTTTTATTGCTTTTATTCTTTTCCTTGGTCCCTTATTTGGTCCCCTTATCTTCCTCCTAGAAGTGAAACCATCTGGTATTTTTCTTTTGCCTTCTGACTTACTTCGCTGAGCATAATCCCTTCTAGCTCCAGCCATGTTTCTACAAATGACTCTAGTTTATCTTTTTTGACTGCTGAAAAGTAGTCCAAGGGGTATATGTACCACATCTTCTTGATCCACTCATCTGGTTTTGGGCATTTAGGTTGTTTCCAGGTCTTGCCTATTGTAAAGAGTGCTGCTATAAACATAGGGGTGCAGGTATTCTTGTGAATCAGTGTATTTGTGTCTTTTGGGTATATTCCTAGGAGTGGGATTGCTGGGTCATATGGGAGTTCCATTTTTAGTAGTTTGAGGAACCTCCACACTGCTTTCCATAGTGACTGAACCAGTTTGCATTCCCACCAGCAGTGTAAGAGAGTGCCTTTTTCTCCACATCCTCGCCAACATTTGTTGTTGCTACTTTTTTTGAAATGTGCCATTCTCACTGGGGTGAGGTGGTATCTCATTGAGATTTTGATATGCATTTCTTTGAATACAAGAGATGCTGAGCATTTTTTCATATGCCTGTTGGCCATTTGCATTTCCTAAGAAGAGCTTTTTAAAAATTTTAAAAATGTCTTTTTAGCTCTTCTGCCCATTTTTTTGACTGGATTGTTTACTTTGTTTTTGTTTAGTCTGGACAGCTCTTTGTGGATCTTTGTGATAAGTTCCTTGTCAGTAGTGTTGTGTGCAAAAATTTTCTTCCAGTCGGTGGGGTTATGTTTTTTGGGGGTTAGTGTGTCTTTTGCTGTACAAAAGCTTTTAAGTTTGACTGCTATTAAATTATTTCAGGGCCTCCTTGGTAGTGCTAGGGATTAAGTCTCAGCACTATGAAACAATCTGCAGCTCAAGTTTGATCCCAGCCAAGGAGCTGACCCACATGGCACAGCAGACTTTGCCTGTTGCTGCCCTCAGCAGTGTATTTCAGTTAATCTGCCTGTTCTGCTCCCCACTCTGTCTCTGGTGAGCCCTCTCACCTTCCCTCATACCTCTGGCCTACATCTCATCTCTGGTATGCACAGGTGAATAAATCTTTACAAATATTATTTCTATGGTTGACACCTGTTCTACAACCATCCCAGGCCCGCTAGGTTCATCATCGGTTCAGGCAGCTTGAAAGAGAAACTTGGAGCCCTTGGCATCATCCACACAGGGCGGGGGAGACACGCCAGCAGGGAGACAGCAAGTTGGGCCCCCTGTGAACCCCTGTACCCTCTCTGACGCTATCCCCCATGCTCCACCGCACCACCACATGGTCTCCGTCGCACGCCTTCTATGCCTGGGCTCTCGGCTCAGGTGTGCCCACGTTCGCACGCCCAGCTCATGCTCCAGTGTCCCATCAACACACGTGGAAGACACAGATGTCGTCTTACATGCCAAGGTGGGAGAGCGGAAAAACCTGGTCACTTCCGCTTTCCCTACAGCACCTAAGGGTTTTCCTGTACTGGGTCTGACTAGTTCAATTTGGAAGGACTGGTGATCCGCTACAACGGCCCTGAACCCACATAGCCCCACCTGGTGTGCACCTCGCTCTGCGCCTCAGAGTGCTCTACTGTCCTATAGCCAGTTTAACTCTGTGAATCGTTTCTACCCCACCTCCAGCTTCTGGCGTGCGTGAGCCACATTCTGGTCAGGAGGTGCCTCTTTCCCGAATTTTCTAGTCTTAGCTCCATCACAGCTGCAGCTTTGGTTATGAAGGGGGGTGTGTTTGCAATCATCCCAGGCCAGGGAGGGTCACCGTCGATTTGGGCAACTTAAAAGAGAAACCTGGGGCCCTTGATAGGATCCCCACAGGTTTACTATGAGTACGCAGGGGAACAGGCCAGCAGGGGCAGCATTTTGTGCCCCCTGCATATTTCTGTGCCTTTTCCTTGGGCCTCCTCTTGAGATGCTGCTGGTTCTCCAGTGGCCAGTCCATTGTAGCCTCCCTTCTCCGAGTGATGCGCCCTTACAGCCTTGGCCTCCAGGCACAGGTGTGCACTTACATGCGCCCGCACCATACTCCAGGTGCCACCAGCAGGCACGTGTACCCCAAGACCACGCTCCCAAGTGCCTCCTGCATTCAAGGCTGCAGGTGACAGCCACAGAGGCCCGTGCTGGGAGAGCCTGACCATCCTCACTACCCTACAGGGTGTCTGTGGGGGACTCACAGGAGGCCCAGCTGAAACCCCAGCTAAGGCAGTCACGGAGCAGGAACACAGAAAAACAGGATAGAATCAAAATTAAACACCAAATAAATTATGGGTAAAGGGAAATTAGAGAAAGGTTGAAGTGAATCACATGAAAGTAGTGACCCAAAAATGTGTAAGAAGATGCCACTTGGGAGGGATATGTAGACAACAAGGTATTATTGCAAACAGTTAAAGACTATGCCCTCAGTTCATGCCTTAAACAGCGAGAAGAGAGCAAGGAAAGACAACAAGGAAGGATGAGCTATCCAAGATGGGAGCAGGCAGCCACCAACTGGAAGCTGTGATGGATCGACCCAAAACACCCCAGACTTTGTGTGCATGGGGGTAGGAATTGGGTCGGCAGCAAGCAGGTAACCACATGCTACCCAACTGAACCTACGCTGACGCTGCCCTGCCTTCAACTCGTCCCTGCGGGCCCGCCCTACCTGACAGCTGTTTCCAGAGCTGCTCAGAGCCTCCTGGACAGTTCCTCAGCCTGGGGTAGCTGTCCAGGAACAATCCTGGAGGCCACAGCTGGGAGGACACATCTTCCTGTAGTGCCCTCAGGGGTCCCTGCCCCCAGGGTGGCCTGGCCTCCTCCTCCTCACCAGACAAGGGATTCTGAGCCCAGCTCAGGGCCGCCCACGTGGTCATCACAGGCCTCACCTGGGAGGTTTGTGAAACCAGCCTGGAGCCTGATGTTCAGACTCTTTAATTGGTTCCTAATGAGCTGTGGAATTGCGCTGGGTTCCCCCAGCTCCTGTGCTTTGAGCAGCAGAGACCACCCTGCCCACCCAGGACATGAGGAAGCAAACTTTGTAGGCAAAAAGCCAGCTGATGGTCACAGAGGGTCCCAGGGCTTTGATGGTGGCCTGGAAGGTGACATTCACCTAAAGAGGGGTGACCCTATATTGCTGAAACATACACAGTGGAAGTAACCATTGCTAACTCACTGCAATTGACTTTGGCAGAAAAAAACAAAAGAAGGTCCAAAGGAATGGAAGGACTTCCCTTTCCATGGATAGGAGGACTAAATAAGGTTAAGATATGAGGACGATATATGTCCACCTTGAAAACAATTCTGAATAAAGTTCAATATGACACTAAGAGTAAAACAAATGGAAAATAACACAGACACATCAACAATTACAGTATCTGAGTACCCACAGACATGGTCAATTGGCACTTGTACAGAAAACAAAAGGAAGAAAGTAGTGAAAATTATTCATCAGGTGTTCAGCTTGCTGGCAAATTAAACCGGTTCCTTCTCTTCCAAATCTGTTCCCTTTTATTGACTAAGGTTAAGCAAGATGGCGTTCAGGAACAACTATGCGTTGACAAAAATGCCTTTGAGCCACGTGTTTCTAATGGTTATAAGTGCAGAATCAACTTGATAGAGAGCACTTGGAGGGTGAAAGGAAACAAGGTCATTATCTTAAGAATTGATCAGAAAGTGTGTGAACAGAGGCGAGATTCCCTGTGTGTTCCCTGTGTGTCACTGAGCGACAGGTTGGGACATCTCATGAAAAGCTGCCTGACAACAAATGACAAGGAGACGTTGAGTATCACCATTTACCCAGCCCAGTGAGAATGATGGCCCAGACCTCAGGGACTTTCAATGTGATCATCACAGGATGAGGACCAGGAGGAAGAGATGAGACAAATGAAGTCTAGGTAGCCTGTTCTGATGACAAAGATGATGGGAGACCAGGAGAAGAACCGAGACCCATCTGCTGGCTCCTGGTTCTGTGTCTAAAGGTCTTTCTCTCTCGTCCTGTCTCTAGATTCTCACCTGTCTCTAGGGTGAGTTTCTGGGTCTGAAATACCTGGGCAATCTTCAGGGTCTGGCGCTTCTTTCCAGGTGAGTTTAGATCATCCTGGCCAACCACAGCCCAGTCAGATGTCCTGGCGGGAGCAGGGGGTAAGGACCGAGGAGGAGACCCCCTCTCTCCTGCCCCTAGGGCCTCCCTGGGCCTCACGTGACACTGCAGTGGGCGGCGATGACCACCCAGTCCCTGTTGATCAGGGAGCCCCCACAAAGGAGGATTCCAGAGGGAGTCTGCAGGGGGAGTGACTGGCAACATTGGCAGGACACCAGGCACAATCATCCAGGTGGCACCCACCTGACTGAGGCTTGTAAGCCAGTGTGACCAACTCAGGTGCAGACCCCCTCACCTGCAGAGACACAAGCCAGGGCCAGGATCCAGGCTCAGCGCCCACCCCATTGATGATCCTAGGAATGACGCTCAGCTCGGGGTCACTGGAGCTCAGAGGGGCCCCAGAGCCTGGGGGGGTCACAGGGGAGGGGGAGCCAGTGAGGACCAGGCAGTCTGCAGAGACCTGGCTGCACCCTCCGCCAGCACAGCACCACGCCCACGCCCCTCCTGGCACCTGCACCTGCACTGGGAGACACACACCTGCCTGCTGCCCGGGCCCCTCCCAGGTGCAGGGGACAGGCGGCTCCATCCGGGTCACCTGCCCAGAGGAGCAGACTCAGGCTGAGGAGTCAGGCTTTCCTGGCCCCACTTCCCTGCTGGAGACCTCAGCCCCCCTGACTCTCCCAGGCTCATTTCCCTCAAGAAATGGGGAGCAAATACCGCCAACCTCACATTCAAACTTACCAAAATGTGAGGTGTACAATTTTTGAGGTATACAATTAAAACAGTGAACCACAGGTCACTGGAAATTCCCCTCGCACAGTTTCCTGGTAGGAAGTGACCTGCACCCATTTCCATTACTGGATTCTCTGCCTGGAATTTCAGGAATGCTTCTTGCATAATATTGAAGATTCTAAATTATTTGAAAAGACAGGACTTGATGTTCCACCATGGAAAGACACATCAAGGCAACAGAAAACAAGGAGTAAGATTGTCCAGAACAAGGAGGACACGCAGGGTCCCTGACATGTGCAGACACGTTTGCTGGGTCAGGACACGGGATCCTCAGCAGCTCCAGGGGGGTGAGACTGGGCCACAAAAGAAAGGCCCCTTCCCAGGAGTGGGCGAGAGGGCGGGGGAGCTGCTGAGCCTGGTGGGGATGCCAGAGGAATCCCTGAGACAAACAGGGCAAGGGAACTGTTGCTGGAGCCTGAGCACAGATACATGATACAGCGCCATTTTTCTTTGTCTGTGTAAAACCAACTATCAGCAGTGATGATGCAAGGTAAAACCCACCAGAGGAAGCCCTGGCTGTTTTCATGTGTGGATCCCGTAAGTGACCCTTTGCCACACCTGAACCACTTCCTGGGCTCCTTCCTCTGAGCCCCAGGAGGTTCAGCTCCACACCTGGCACAGCTGTGAGGGCTCAGAGAGGCCAGAAGGGCCGCTCCCCCCTGCAAAGTCAGGGTCACTGTCTGGAATGAAGCTAAGTAGGCAAGAAAGGGGCTCAAATTCCCAGGCTCACCCAACAGAAGCCCTCAGTCCTGCAGAGGGGACCTAATATGAGACCACTGGGGGCTCAGGACTCTCTTCCATCTCCTCCCAGCCTGGCAAATCCATCAGAAGCTAACACTCACCCAAGGAGCCCCCGATGAGGGTGGAGCAGGAGAGAAGCCCGAGGAGGGCCATGGCAACGTGATCAGGAGGGTGGGCTGCCTGCTCTTAGGTCCCTTTAATATCTCCTGGAGGGTCTAAGTAGCACCTGGCCCCTTTGGGCCTTCCATGACCTGAGGGCCCCCTCCTCATGGTCAAGTCTGTCCTGACCTGGCTCAGCCCAGGTCACCCAGCACCAGGGAAAAGGGCAACCGCTTGGCTCACTGATTCTATCAGCCTCGGCAACCCCTGGGGAAAGCACCAGCTGTGGGCCTGGAGGCCCTGGGCCATCATGGGGGCAGCAGGTAACATCAAAGTCTCATCTACAGGGAGCCTTCAGTGGTATTCTGGGGCACACATAACTGAGCGTCCAGGACTCTTTTCACCACATACCCAGAGCCCAGGCCCTCAGGGGGCTTCTCTACCTACTCAGGGAAACCCCCCGAGGCAAGAGACACACACCAGGCTCAGCTGCCTTAGGAATGGGCCTCGGCGCCAGCCCAGACACACAGCCTGGAGCATGTAAGGGCAGACAGTATCTCACTGACTCCCAGTTCCCTTTTTCTAGAATTACCATTTAAGCTGAACTGTCATAATATAAATTTCATGTTTATTTTCAAATGAGCCTTGAAATCTCATGGTCACTGAGGACACAGCGCCCAGGACTGGTGTGAAGAGCACGGAGGAGGCGCAGGGCAGCAGGAGCAGGACGTGCGGGAGGCCCTGCCCCGGGTGCTCACAGGCCGCAGCTGTGCAGACGCCTCCTGCCAATGACTTTCCGATGAATAGCTGCAGCCGACATGAAGGAACACAAGTACTGAGTACTCGCTTCCTGTTTTCAATGCTTTATTTTCTTATGTGCATATTCTGCAGGCCGTTGCCTCTTCCCCCGGACTCTAAAGTATTGTTTTTCCTTTAACCATTTTGTCCATCTGCCAACGAGAAGCTACACTCCCTCACCTGTGAGGACCAGCGCCAGCCTTTTTTGTCAATCTCATCTGTGCAGCGTGTTGCTCAATTGTTTAAAGTCCAACATTTCTGACTACCAAGGTGGAGACTTTCCAAACATTAGTAGACAACTTCGATTTTGTTGTTGTTGCTTTTGTTCATCTCCCATCAGAATGCTCCTGGTTTACCTTCTGTCCATTGATGACGTGCAGATCTTGTTATGTGATTCTGTGGCCCAGTCTCTGGATGGGCTAGAAAGCAATCTGCATGTGCTTTCTGCATCGGCAATTAACTGTGTCACTTTTATCTCAAATAACTGCCCTAGTGAAAAACTAACACAACTGATTTGAGCTGCACGGGCCCCTAGAGAACTGCTCTCCCAATATTAGGGTTGGAACTCATACTGGGGTTAGACAAACTCTTAGTCTAACTGCGATGGAGGCTTCATTTGCAGTTAACAGCTGGGACCACACGAAGGGGCCTGCAGCCCCAAGCCCTCCGGATCAGAACTGGGAGCACAGCTGGAACCAGCAGGCCGGTGGAGCAATCAGACCCTCCTGGGCCCGCGGGTGAAGGTCCTTAGGTTATTAGATAATTGTTTCAGCTTGTCTGGGGCGAGGGTGGGGGGGCTGGAGGGGTGGAATTCACCCTCTGCTTTCACAGAGACTCGAGCTCCAGGCCAAGGCACTCAGGAGAAAAGGAGTTTGTGGCCATATCTGCCTTTTACTCAGGAGACTACATACGTGCAAGTGGCTCCTAATACTGAAAACACCGCCAATTACCAAATAGCACATGAAGGAGGATACCCAAGAACCACAATTATTAAGGGGTCTTGCTCTAAACAGGGCACGCATCTGCCCAGCCAAAGACAAAGCACGCAGTTCGTTCATGTGAAAGATCTCTATAGAATCAGTGATACCAAAACTCGTTTTTCGGTAAAACTCCAAAATTACGCATCCTCCCCCGTGCAAACAAAGGCCAGAAGCAGAGACTCAAAGTCCAAGCGCCCACCGGTCAGGACGCCGCTGCCCCTGAAGATCGGCCCAGAACCGCCCTCGGGTCCCTCTTCCGCGTCTCCCTCCGCGTCTCCACTTCCACCGCCTCCTTCTCCTCACTCTCCCCGTCACGTGTCTCCCCCTTGCTCATTCCACTTCCAGACTGTGTCACGGCTGCCCCGAGCCCATCAGGCACTTCGTCCTGACCCGCCTGGATTTGGGTTTGCTGCGCGTGTTGCCCCTGGGGAGTTTTGAGTCACTTGCACGGGTCTAAAGAGCATGTCAGACCTGAGGAAAGCTCAGAGCCCTCCTCAGAATTTATTAAAGAAATCAAAATGTATTAAGGAAGTGAATATAATTCATAGAAAAGGAAATATTATAGAGAAAGCTTTTCTGGCCTGAGGGAGTTTTAAAAACAGAAGTACAGAAACATACCTAAAATCCATCAGGTGACGGACTGGCTTTACAAATCCTCATCTCTACACTGAGTTCTTAAGTTTTACTGTAGACATGAGGAATTAGTGGCATTCCAAATTCTGTCCTTATATGCTAAAAGTAAAATCTCAAAAGAGTAAAAAGTTTTGTTGTTTTTTTTTTTTTTACATTTAAAAATGACAGGTTCACAAGGAAAAGGAGAAAAGGAGACACCTGCTTAGTCACAAGTGGGCAGGAAAGTTGCACAAAAGGGTTTTGAAAGAGCTGACTGCGGTGAGTAAAGGGCAGATAAGAAGACTCCCTGACCCCCATGCCCCCTCCTGCCCATCTGCCCTGTTGCTTCATAGAGAAGACCCTCCTGAGCTGCCCCGGCCTTGTCTTCAACACTGATCTAAGCTGATCTTGCTCTGAGCAGGCTGAGCAGGACAGGACATGCTCCCGAGTCTCCGGGTCCTCAGGGAAGCGCTGACTCTTCCTGGTCATTCGGTCCTTCGTTCCTGCTCCACAAAGCCTCAGCGGGAGGAGAGGACACGCGTTGGGCTGTGGGAACCTTTGCTTCCGCCCATGGAGGAAGCTGCTCCTGGCGCGTTAAAGAATATTGGAGAAGGAGGTCACAGCCTGGATGCTCTTCCTCACCCAGGCCCCCAGGTCCTGTGAGGTCAGCTCTGTGTCTGCACTGGAGCCCTCACACCCAGGGGGATCCAGGAACCCTGCAAAACCCACACATCGCACATGACCTTTAGGTCCTCACAGAGAAGTACTTGGCCTTAGGAAAACATCTGTCTTTCCTGCCCCCACCTTAGAATCCAAACAGCCTTCTTTGAAATACAAAATTAAGGAGTAGGGTTATCTTATCTGAAGGATAGATAATGATTTTTCTAAAATTTCCCAGGCATCGCACATGCCCTCTACGTCTTCACAGAGAAGCACTTGGCCCTAGGAAAACTTTCATTTCTGAGCATTCACACTTGACTCAGAATCAAAAGTTTGATTTGAAATGCAAATTTAAGGAGCTGTGTTTGCTTGAAGGAGTAAGTAGGAAGTTTCATTTAAAAATTTTAATCAGAGGTGATGTCACCAACATGGCAGCAAAGCAATGCTCTGATTAAATTCTCTTATTAAAAAAACTGACAGGAGGAAGTAAGAACGAGTTACTAGAGGAACCCAGATGTG
>JAGFMF010012265.1:73115-83811 GCA_019455555.1 Galemys pyrenaicus | reverse complement strand
AGGAATATAAGGGAACCAAATAAGGATCAAGGAAAGGAATAATAATAATAATAATAACAATAAAGACACAAAAACCAAAAATGAAAAGACAAGGACAAACTGGGGACACTTGGTGAGGAGGGAAGAGGGGGAGGGAGGAGGGCAGATGGGAGCACGGGGACTGAGGTGATGGTGCACTGGTGATATGGTTATGGGGAATACATGGGGATTACAATTGATGTCAAATATATGTAAATTTTAAAAATTTATATATAAAAAAAATATTTAGGGAAAGTGAGATCCCCTGCACGTTCTGTACACTATACCAGCGTCTCTAGCCACAGGTAAGGAGAAGACTCCTAATAACAAATGAGAATGTGGAATTTAGTTTCTCTCATTAGAAGCCCAGCAAGAATGGTGGTCCAGACCTCAGGCATCAAAGGATGTGATGCTCAGAGAGAGACCAGCCCTGACACCCACGCAGGAGCCCAGCCCCTGCAGCCTGCCGGTGGGATGACAGGAGCCTGAGCGGGTCTCAGAATCAGTTGCCAAACCATAGAAAAAAATGGAGAGTGGAGGGTCAGAAAGACAATGCTGATGATCTGTGTGGCTGGAAGTAGGATGCCCCACCTCCTCAGTTTAGAGTAAGTGTGCAGGCCTGGGTAGAAGCAAGGAAGGGTGGCAGCTGCAGGGAGGGCCTAGGGTGGGTGTGCAGAGGCTCAAGGCAGAGAAAGGTGCTGGAGCAGGTGGGGAGGGATAAGCCTGCCTGGGTGGCCTCTTGGTCCCAGGGCCCACCCTGTGGGAGGAGGACTGCAGGGCCTGGCCTGGAGCACTCCTGACTTCCACAAAGCGCCCTGGGCTAAATCCAGATGCCCAGGAAGCAGAAACGAGGCAGAGAAATGAGGCTGCAGCAGGTGGTCCTGGCCTCTGCCCCAGGGGCCTCCTGAGCAGGGAGGACCAGACCCCAAGGCCTCAGCTCCCTGAGACCCAGGGGCTGCTGGGGCTCTGAGCCTGCACAGGGAGGGCCACGCCGCCCCCTAGTGGGGGACAGGGACACTGCAGCCTCCTCCCCAGGTCACAGACACACAAGCAGTCAGGGCTTCTGTGCAGAGGCTTTATTGGGGATAATGGGTACTGGATAGGAAATCAGGGCTCAGTTATGAGCCAGGACCTCCTCAATCCAGGGTCTGAATATATTCACACGGGTGTACACAGCAGGCATCCTGGCGGTGTACTTGATACTGACATAGCACACGATGCCCACCAGTTTCCAAAATCCATCCTTCGGGCACACCAAGGGGCCACCAGAGTCACCCTGCGGGAGGAGAAAGGACAAGTCTGCAAGAAAGAAAGGGGTTCCCCTGGCTCCCCAACCTGACCCAGGCACGTGAGCCAGCTGTCACTGACTCCAACACCGAAATGCCACTTCAAGGGGCAGCCCAGCGCTGCCTCCTGCTATGAGGAGTGAGGTTGTTAGAAACGGACGTGTGATCTAGAAACTGGCAGGGAGTGTTCTTTAGGCACAAAAGAGAGACGATTATTAAGGGCTGGCTGGAGCAAAACGTACAAAGTAGTTGCAGGCGTCTCTGGCCCCGGCACAGATCATGGAGTCGCTGAGATAGTTGCCCCAGTGCTTCTTACACTCGGCCTTGGGTATGAGAGACACTGTGGCCTGCTGCAGCCTGAGGGGGGGCCTGGCGCCTGCAAGACAGAGAGGCCAGCAGGGTCAGGACTGTCACCTCCTTGCCCACCCTGCGTGGACGAGAGCAGGGCCCGAGAGTTCTTCCTACGCCAGTACCAGGGCAGATCCAGAGATCTGACCCTTTTGATATTAGAAGAACCAAGGAGACCCGTTCCTCCTGACTCCGCTCCAGGGGGCTGAGTTAGCTCCAAGCACCGCTGATGAACAAGCCCTGCAGCCCAGCCTGGGGTGGCCCGGTCCTGCCAGCCCAGGAGTGGGGGGCTCGGGGGCAGCGCATTCCCCCCAGGGAAGGAGATGACATCCTTCTACCAGGAGACCCCACTCTGGGGGCTCCCTCCCCACACCCCCTTCCTGGTGGCTGCCGTCCTGGGAAGGACCGGCGGGCAGCCCTGGCCTGGGCAGAAGGACTCAGCACCCGGGGAGACCCTCAGGCAGAGCCGCACTGGGGAGGGGACGCCAGGCTGGACTCTCAGGGCCCTGGCCCCACTCTGGCCCCCTGATCCAAGACAGATCTGAAAGGCAGCTACACCCCTGCCTGCTCAGGCCTGGGGCAAGTACAGGCTGGTCGGGGGGAAGGGCCAGCTCAGGAGGGGGGTGAGGCAGGGACCCAAACTTCAAGGCCCCCATGGACATCGTGTTCACGCACATCAAAAGGCTGAGGCCAAGAGGCTATTGCCGCAAAGCTGACGCACTTACGAACTCATCAAAACTGCGAGCCAGAGCAGCGTACAGGCCCTGCCTGCTGTTCCTGCAGCCCACCCCGAGCAGGGTCTGGGCGGCAGGCCCGCGGTTACTCACCACTGGGGTGGGTGTCGCCCCAGCCCATAGTGACGCACTGGGTTCCTGCAGAGACCTGCTCGTCGGTGTCGGGCAGGAGAGCAGGCGACACCGTGTCGTGCAAGCGGGCCGGCGTGGACAACCTCAGCAGGGCCACATCAGCGAAGAGAGTGTCCATGCTGTACATGGGGTGCGAAAAGATCTGTGTGGAGAAACAGGAGGGGGAGCTGAGACAAATGAATCTGGATGTCCCTTCAGGTCAGGGAGATCAGGGAGGCAGGAGAAGAACGGAGGCCCCGCTGCTGCCTCCCGTCTCTGCGGCTGCTGGGACTTCTCTGCTCCCGCCCCCGCCCTCCGGGGCACGTCCCGCAGGGCCTCACATGCCTGGGCAATCCTCAGTGTCTGAATTCTGTCGTTAGATGAGCTTCGGTCAAACAGCCCAGTAATAACCAAGTTGTGTTTCCTAGAGAGGGAGCAGGTGTGTAAGCATTAAGGAGGAACCACTGCCCTCCCCTGCCCCTAGGACCTTGTGGGCCTCACGTGATATTGCAGTGGGCGGCGGTGAGCACCCAGAACCTATTAATCAGGGAGCCCCCGCAGATGACACCTCCTGTGGGAGTCTGTAGAAAGAAGAAAGATCATCACTGGTCCAACAGGTATCACAGCATGTGGGTAGTAGACACCCCACCTCTGTGGCTGAGCCCACAACGACCCCACTCAGGGGCAGACTCCCCTCACCTGCAGAGACACAAACCAGGGCCAGGCACCAGGTGCAGCGTCCATCCCATTGATGATCCTGGGCATGACGCTCAGCTCTGGGTCACCTGCAGGGGCCCCAGAGCCTGGGGGGGCACAGGGGATGGGAGCAGTGAGGTCCAGGCAGTCTGCAGAGACCTGGCTGCACCCTCAGCCAGCACAGCACCACGCCCCACGCCCCTCCTGGCACCTGCACCTGCACTGGGAGACACACACCTGCCTGCTGCCCGGTCCCCTCCCCGGTGCAGAGGGACAGGCGGCTCCATCCGGGTCACCTGCCCACAGGAGCAGACCCAGGCTGAGGAGTCAGGCTTTCCTGGCCCCACTTCCCTGCCAGCACCTCAGCCCCCTCTGACTCTCCCAGGCAAATATATCTCAAGACAAAGGGGCAAACACTGCTAACCCCATGAGGAGAGCCTACGAGGAGATGGCCGTGGGCAGGAGGTGTGGAATTTAAAACTGAGAAACCCAAGACCAAGAGAAATCCCCTGTCTAATACTGGGCTGATGGCATAGCACATGGAATTAATTTACAATTCTACATCCCTCATTACTGAATTTTAAAACATAGGACATTGAGCCACGTCATAAAGAGACACATCAAGGAAACACAAAACAAGGACTAAGACTGTCCAGAACAAGGAGGACTCGCAGGGTCCTTGACCTGTGTAGACATGTTTGCTGGCTGTAGCTCCCAGGGGCTGAGAACTTGGCCACAGGAAGAAGGGGGGCAGGACCAGCTCCTCTCGCTGCCAGGCCACCCCCAGCACCCCCAGGCCTTGGTCCAGGCAGCACCTGCCCCTGGGGACAGTTACATGGCCCGGTCATGTCTCCAAGCATGTCGTCCTCCTCCTCTTTTCTTATCAGAACAGAGAAGCCACCCGCAGCAGCTTGAGGGGTCCCCTGCAGAGTACCTCAGAGCACTGCAGTGGGGGCCGGACCCCCGTGTAGGAGGAGCCTGACATTGCCCCCGAGTGGGGCACAGGGTGACCAGGACAGGTGCAGACACAGGGAGGAGCTGCCCCTGAGCCCGCCGCTCTGGGCCATACCCAGGAGTGAGTGTGTGAAGCTGCCCAGAAGGGACAGGCAGGGACCCAGCAGAGGCCCTTCCCGGGGAGGGGAGGGCAGGGTCTGCCCTGGGCCCGTCATGGGGGTGGCAGGTGCTCAGCAGTGTGGGTGGCAAAGAATGCCCAAGGCAATCCGGGGAAGGTAATATTTGCTAAATCCTGAGGACAGAGTCATGCTATCATAAGCTTGTTTTTGTCTTTTTTGAAAAGTCAACCCTTTACTAGTCCTCTACAGGTTTTGGGGACACATAACCAAACTTACTGCCATCTGGGTCACACCTGAGGCACATCCTGGGCTCTACCTTTTGAAGCCCAGAAGGTTCTGCCCCACACCTGGCACAGCCGTGAGGGCTCAGAACCCACGGGCCGGCACCCTCCTGCAGAGTCAGGCCGTCTGCACTGAGTCCCAGGGCAGGAGGGGACTGGACTCCAGGACTCACCCCCAACATGGCCACCCACTCTCCAAAGGGGGTCTTACATGGCGCCAGTGTGATCTCAGGGTCCTGCTCCCCAATCTCCTCCAGTTCTAGCAGTTCCCCAGACCCTCACACTCACCCAAGGAGGCCCCGATGAGGGTGAAGCAGGACAGAAGCCAGAGCGAGGCCATGGTGCTGCCGTCAGGGAGGAGTGAGCCACTTCCTCTGGGGCCCCTTTTCCAACCCCTGGGAGCCCTCGTCCCGCCCAGCCCCTCTGGCCTTGCCTGACCTCAGGGACCCCTCCCCATCGTCAAACCTGTCCTGGCCTGGCTCTGCCGGGTCATCCAGCACCAGGGAAAAGGGCAACCGCCGGCCTCACTGTCTCCATCAGCCTCGGCAACCCCTGGGGAAGCACCAGCTGTGGCCCGGAGGCCCTGGACCGTCATGGGGGCGGCAGGTGCTCAGCAAAGACTCATCTACAGGGAGCCTCACCCAGGTGCTCTGGGCACCCAGAGCTCACCACCCAGGACTCAGTATCCTGCAAGCCAGAGCCCAGGCCCTCAGGGTGCTTCTCTACCTGCTCAGGGACCTCCCTGAGGCAAGAGAAACACAGACAGCTCGGAACCAGTCCAGACATGCAGCCCTGGAGTGTGTGAGACCATGACAGTATCTCACCGGCTTAACCCAATTCCCTTTTTCTAGAATTACCATTTAAGCTGAACTGTCATAATATAACTTTCATGTTTATTTTCAAATGAGCCTTGAAATCTCATGGCCACTGAGGACACAGAGCGCCCAGGGCTGGTGTGAGGAGCGTGGAGGAGGCGCAGGGTGGCAGGAGCAGGACGTGCGGGAGGCCCTGCCCCGGGTGCTCACAGGCCGCAGCTGTGCAGATGCCTCCTGCGTGTCCTGGGGGCGTCACCCTGATGCTGCAGCCTGAAGCCTGGACAGAGGCATTTGAGTAATTTATTTCTTTTTTTAAATCTTCATTTTCTTATTTCAATTATTTGCAGGTTTGATGCACCTTTCCTTCTGAATTCTAGAATGTTTGATTTTTCTTTTCATCATACTCTACATACACCAACTGTAAGCCACACTTCTCTTCATCCGTAAGGACAGGGAAGTAGCCTTCATAGTTGTGTCAAATCAATGTTTGGAAAATGGTGGTCAATTGTTTATACTGCGCTGAATTTTTTTTCCGTTACTTTTTGTTCATTTCCCACTTGAATGTTCAGTTTTCTACTAACCTGTAAATTTGTCATCTGTCAGACTTCATTATGAAGTTGTGTGGTGCTGTCTCTGTATGGAATGGAGAACCACCTGCTTGGTTGCATCAGGAATTCATCGTATCACTTTTCCCTCAAATAATTGTCCTGACACACAACTGCCACCCTTGATTTGAGCTCTACAGGGCCACCAGGCTAGAGCACTTCCAGGATTTGGCATGCAACTGCATTAGCTGAAAATTCTGAGTCTAATTACCATGGAGACTTTCTTTGCCGTTAAAAAGGGGTCACATGAAGGGCCCAAGAACCCCGAAACCTCCCAGATCAGGACAGGAAGGGCGCCTGGTACCAGCAGGCCCTTGGAGCCATCAGGATCCAGCCTGGCAGGGGGAGACCCTGCAGGGCCAGACCACGGGTCGTGGGTGACGCTCCTTCATTTACTAGACAGGTGTCAGGCCGTCTGGCGGGACAGGTCACCCTCTGCTCCCACAGAGACCTCAGCTCCAGACTAAGGGGTTCAGGGATAAAAGAGTAACTTTTGGCCAAAGCTGGCATTTTGATCAGATGGGCATTATCCCTCCAAGTGGTTCCTAATAATAAGTGGGTCTCATGCGAATAGCACATGAGGAGGCTATGCGGGGACCCCCCAGCTGTGAAGGAGAGCACTCTGTCTAGGGTCAGCTTCTGCACAACCAAAGGCAAAGAGAGAATTCCATTCTGTATGTTATAAATTCCTCCTTAATTGTGTTGCACTTAGATTTTGATTACAATCATGTTAAAGTCCTTGTCGTTTACTGAGCTCCTGGTAACCCTTCTTGGATTCAGAAAATTGCACAGAAGTTGGATTCTGACAGATAATCTAGAAAACCAGATTTTCCTGAAATTTAGGATAACAAGTTACAGACAGACCACCTGAACAAAACTAGACATGTAAAAACTGCTAAAAACAATTGGTGATTTGCTGCGTGGACCGAATGAACTGTGAAAGACAAAAAAATAAATAAACAAAAATTGTAACTACTTTTAAAAGAATATTAATATATTCTTGCTTTAAATTCTCCAGAAAATGTCCCTTGTTTGAGCTGAGCTCTGATCTACTCAAAGATAAATCGTATCTTCTGGGGAGAAGAAAGAAGAAAAATTTGCTTTCTCTCCCACCCACATACCCAAGAATTAACTGACAACGTTAGTATTTCTCATGAGAGTGTGTTCATTTCATAAATCCCGCAAAGTTGTTAATCCCCCTCTACAAGAGACAAGCGGACCCAGTTGTATGACGAGACCTTGTCTGCAGCGTCCCGTGGAGACCGGTGCAGGTGGCATGCTCAGGCCTCAGAGCCTTCCAGGAAGGCAGCTGAACGCCTGCTTCTGAGGTTGCAGTTCTCCCAGAAAAAGGGGACTGAAGGGTCCCCTTTTCTTGGTACCTTTTGGCAGCCCAAGCCCCGTGACATGCTAGGACTTGAATGGACGGAGCTCATTCAAAGGCACAGGCACTGCGTGTGATGATGGTGAGGGCCTGGCAAGGTGGAATGGACTCCAATAGCTCACTCTTGAATGTTTGTTTTATTATCGTGTTCGCACAAATGCCTCATTACTATTTGCACAACTGCACCCGCCCGCCTGAGGCTGCCGGCACCCGGAGTCCGCGTCCCACTGGACAGACTGTGTCACTCTAAGGGGCTGAGCGTCGCCCACCCAGACCACCCACACGCCGGGCTCAGGAGGCGCAGCCAGGCTGGGGCACGGGGAGTTGCGTCACGTCTCCAGGCCCGGCGGGGCCGAGGGGCTTGGAGGGAACCGGGGGCAGCATGCGGTAACACTCTTCATGCTGATTAAGCGTATTGTTAACTCCTCCCCTTGGCATAGGCTTCTGGTATTTTCTGTTTCCTTTCTGGCGCCTCTGTCATCTGTGTGCTGCTTCTCACAGCTTTATTTCCATGACTCCATTACACGTGGTAGATCACTGCCCCATCAGACACCCGTTACATGACACTGAAACAAGGCCTTCCTTTAGCGGGTAATGTCACCACGGTCCCAGGAAAGTAAGTTAAGTAGACAACACTCCAGCCCCATCACCTTAAATTTAAAAATAAAATTACATGTAATAAAAGGAATGCACCTGTGGTCGGCGGAGTGCAGTCCTGGACCCCACTGCACCCTAGCTGTGACCTTGCCGTTGAGGCTCCCGTGGGCCGTGCTGATGGCTGCTTAGTGCTCAGCAAGGTGTTCCTGTCCCTCCAAGGATGTAGCAATGTCAGTGCCTGGTGAACCTCCAGGTCATCTGAGGCCGATAACACAGCAGGGTGGACCCTTCCTGAAGGGCACTGGTTGGCCTGGACCGGAGGCCCCTGCCCTGCCTGGCGCCTCCTGAGCTGAGCGGAGGAAGCCCTGGCACCCCCTCCTGCGCCTGCAGGCCCTCTTGATGGTGCCAAGGCTCCCGTTTGCCTGGGGGCGGGGACTTGAATCCCCACACAGGTACTGGGCCCTTGGGAAGACTGGTCAAAATGGCCACCCCCACCTTACTCTGTCCGCCCAGCCTGCCCCCAAGGAAGCTGTCACCGCAGGGTATAGGGACCGCGCTGCAGTGTTCGTCTTTTGTCCTCATGCATGGGGCCAGGACCGCTGAAAAGGCCCTTAATATGGCCATCATCTAGGCCTCTGCAGGGGCCCAGGATCCTGGGTGATTTGCAAGGACTCCTGCGGCCTGAGGTGCCAGTTGAGCGCTGATGACCAAAAGTGTCTCAACACCTCGTTCCACCAGCAGCAGAAACACAGAATCCGCCAGTCCAGGGTCACGTCAGATCGATCAAGTCAGCCCAGCCACCTGAGACCAGGATCCCAAATGCATACGACAAGGGACGGCCACCCAAGGGCAGGGGACATTTAGAGGACCTCATTCCCATGCAAGGCCCTCTCATCCCTAAAGAGGACACCATCTCAGCTGACGTGGCCCCGACCCAGGACTCCTGCCTATGAGCCCCAGGACACACCTCCACACGAATGCAGAGTGCCCTGCTCGCCCAGAGGGAGAAGAACCCAGCACGTGAGCCACATGTTCGAGCAGATCCACTGGTCACTCACCGACCTCCCGGCTGGGCCTTCCCGGGGGCGATGGCTACGGCCTGGATGCGGCTGCTGCCCTGTGTTATTATGGGATGGGCCCCTCTGCCCTGCTGAGCTGGGCCCGCTGGTCAGGACCTGCCCTGATGGACCTACCTGCTCCCAGGCTGTGAAGGCCCCACCAGGATGGGTACCTGGGCCACAGGGGGCGGCAGGGGACGTCCTGACATTGGGCATTTTAACTGTCGGTCAGGGCCTGACTGCAGCTGACTGTCCAGGCAAGTGCTTCACGGACAGCTGTGGGGCATGAGCACCCAGACTCGGGATTGGTGAGACCCGCTTCCCTTTATTTTCCAGATCTCAGAGACTTGGGCAAAGTATCTTCCCTCCAGTTATTTTTCTTCCTGCACTTTTATTCCCACTCCTATGTTTGAAATTTATTAGAAGAAAGAGATGCCCATCAACTGGAACCTAGGCTCAACCCCCAAAAAGCAGACTCCCAGTAGCCCTAGTTACTCACCCCCCACATCCCCTCACTGCATGGCCCCAGGCCTGTCCGGTCCCCTCAGGGCCTGTGAGGACTAAACTGGCTGTTTCTAGTTTCCTGGTGGTTCTTGCCGATGGCGACTTAGATCCTCACAAGGGCCTCAAGGGCTGGTCCTGACAACACTGGCTCTGAAAGGGGGTGTCTGTGGGAAGCTCACGGTGCCCCGGTGAGAACCCCAGAAAACACATAAAGACCTAATATACTTCAAAAAAACCAAGTAAAGAAACAAATAATAAGCAAACTATAGGAAAATAGGAAACAAGAGGAGAAACTGGAAAGAGTTGAAGTGAAGGACATGAAATTATTACAGGACAGGGAGAGGAGCACCCCAGTATCCCAAACCTGCCTGCATGAAGACAAAACATAGAGACAGTTAATGAAAAGGAACTTAAATATAATTAGTGAACAAAACAGAAAAGACAAAGAATATAGTTCTGAAATCAAGCATCCAATGTTACCCATCCCCTCATGGGTAAATATCCACCCAAACAGCACTGGATCAAAGCAAGGCCCAAAAGCCTGCCACAGTCTAAAGCATCTTCCAGGGCCTCCCTGGTGGCGCAGTGGGTTAAGCGCCGCACCTTGAAGCATCCGTGGCACAGCAGCACAAGTTCGATCCCCGGCCAGGGAGGGGACCCACATGGCGCAGCAGACCTCTCCTGCCTCGCCCGCTGTTCCCCTCAGCAGTGTGTTTCAGTCCATCTGCCTGTTCTGCTCCCCACTGTGTCTCTGTGAATACTCTCACACACAGCTCCCCCTGCACCTCTGATGTATACCACAGATCTTATATGCATAAATAAAAAAATAAATATTTAAAATAGGAAAAAGAACAAGCCAACAAGACAGACCTATTATGAGGAGAAATTAATAATTACTAATTATTAATAATTGAGTAGAGAGTAAGAAGTAAAAGCCCGAACATATTGACGCCCCAGAGCTTGTATGCACAGGGGCAGGAAAGTGGTGCTGGCAGCAAGCAGGTAAACGCCCTCTGCCCTCCTCAAGCCTAGACAACACTGCTCTGCCTTCTAGCTTGTTCCATGACAGGGCCCCTTGTCCTACCTGACTGCTGTTTCCAGAGCTGCTCAGAGCCTCCTGGGCAGCTCCTGGGCCTGGGGTAGCTGTCCAGGGACAATGCTGCCTCCTGGAGGCCACAGCTGGGAGGAC
>JAGFMF010012265.1:44032-73065 GCA_019455555.1 Galemys pyrenaicus | reverse complement strand
CTCCTGGGCAGCTCCTGGGCCTGGGGTAGCTGTCCAGGGACAATGCTGCCTCCTGGAGGCCACAGCTGGGAGGACACATCTTCCTGTGGTGCCCTGGGGGGGGGGGGGTCCCTGCCCCCAGGGGGGCCTGGCCTCCTCCTTCTCACCAGACAAGGGATTCTGAGCCCAGCTCAGGGCCGTCCACTTGATCATCACAGGCCTCACCTGAGGTTAACAGGAACAGCCCTGAGCCTCGTCTTCACGGCTCCTTAATTGGCTCCCAACAGGCTTGGGATTGTGCCGGGTTCTCCCAGCACCTGTGCTTGGGCCAGCAGAGGCCGCCCTGCCCACCAGGATGACAGGACACTTGGGGCTCAGGACAGGGGCAGAAACTCTGTGCGGGCAGGAGCCCGGGGGGACAGGGAGACACACAGCACCCCCCCACCCTCCTCTGGGGCTCTGGGGGGCCCTGGCCCTGAGCAGGGGCAAGTGGAGCAGGATGAGCTGTGGGTCCGGCTCCCCCTCACGCTCTGCGCTCGGGCCTGGCCCACTGGCCTCTCATTGTGCTGGGACTCGGGGCCCAGGAAGGCGGACGCTGTCCACACAGCCCAGACACGGACCCTGGGCCCTCGGGCTCCCCAGAGCCACACACTGACACAGAGACACCGATGCAGATTTCTAACCAACCACAGCAAACCTTGAAATCTGACTGCAGAAGTGAGGCCACAGGGTGACTGGAGAGTGGAGAAGGGACAGTGAGGTCAGGGGCCAAACAGACAGTGATCCAGCGTTCCTGGGGCTCAGAATGGGGCATGGAGAGGTAACATTCATCTAAAGAGGGGTGACCCTTAACCCAAAATATATGCAGTGTAGTTAACCAATGTTACCTCAATGTAAATAATTTTGTGTAAAGAAAAAACAACAATAACAAAATAAACATTAAAGGAATAAAAAGACTTCCATTTTCATGGATTGGGATTCTAATTCACAAATACCTGAATACATTTCTTGAATATTTTTCTGCAAAGAAATGTCATGACCGGTCAACAACGACAGGCCCCGTGGCCTTCCCTGAGAAACGCACCGAGGAGGCGCTTCAGCTGCCACGGCCACAGAGACGGGACACGGGATGGTGCTGACTCAGACACACACGGGCCTGACCCAGCGGGACGCGGGGACGCGAGGGAGACATGATGTGTCAGGGCGCATGCAGGTGTGAGGATGCTAATTTAAAATGGGAGAGGAACTTTTAAATTGCAATTTTAATATACTGGTGTGATAAAATTAGTATTAACCTCAACTCTAATGCATAACAGGGGAATAAATCAAAACACACTTACACTGTTGTCTACATTATTCCCTTGGTCTTAAGAATAAAAATTCATGATTGAAAATTAAAAAGGTGTCCATGTGCTCCATTTATTCTTAGGTGAAACATTCTTCACCCTTGATTTGAAGTAGATACATCACCAGTAACACATTTGGTGTTAAATCTAAAATTCTTTATCATTGAATCATTCTTGCATTGTCCGCTAATAGTGTCTGGAAACAAAAATCAATAGACCTCATTTATGAGCTTCCCCTAAAACCAGATTTTGGATTTGAAATTCCTTTTCCAAGTAAAAGAAACAAGGGCAGTTCAGAGAAATCTCCATTTACGGTCTGGTCATTGTGAGACCAGCTTTGAACCCACTTTGGCCACATCATGTCTCCCAGAGCAACTCCACAGCCCCCACTGGGCACAGAGGCTCAGCGCACAGCAGTAATAATCACGATGGACGGAGACGTATGAGGGCACGAGGGTCTCAAAAAACAGAATCAATCTGTTTCGGCCTACTAAGGATGAAAGGAAATATGTTCATTACCTCAAAAGTCATAAGGAGAGTGCGTGAGCAGAATGAGGCCCTGCGTGTTCTACAGACGGTGCCTGGGCCCAGTGACATAGATGGACACATCTCTGCGAACACTTTGCAGGTGATAAATTAGAAATAATACGAAGTGAGTGTCCCAAATACAAACTCCACAGATGATGGTCCAGCCGTCAGATATAAAGTGTGTGATGCTCAGAGAGAGACCAGCCCTGACGCCACTCAGAAGCCCCACCCCCTGCAGGCCGAAGATGGGACTGACAGGAGCCTGACTGAGCCTCTGGATCCAGCCAATGAATCACAGAAAAACAAAAGACACAGGATGAGCCCTGAAAGGACAGAGCGCTAAGCTGTGGGGCTGGAAGGAAGATTTCACATTCAGAGTGAGTGTGCAGATCTGGGTGAGAGGCAGGGAAGGGTGGGGGCTGCAGGGAGGGCCTGAGGTGGGTGTGCAGAGGCTCAAGGCAGAGAAAGGTGCTGGAGCAGGTGGGGAGGGATAAGCCTGCCTGGGTGGCCTCTTGGTCCCAGGGCCCACCCTGTGGGAGGAGGACTGCAGGGCCTGGCCTGGAGCACTCCTGACTTCCACAAAGCGCCCTGGGCTAAATCCAGATGCCCAGGAAGCAGAAACGAGGCAGAGAAATGAGGCTGCAGCAGGTGGTCCTGGCCTCTGCCCCAGGGGCCTCCTGAGCAGGGAGGACCAGACCCCAAGGCCTCAGCTCCCTGAGACCCAGGGGCTGCTGGGGCTCTGAGCCTGCACAGGGAGGGCCACGCCGCCCCCTAGTGGGGGACAGGGACACTGCAGCCTCCTCCCCCAGGTCACAGACACACAAGCAGTCAGGGCTTCTGTGCAGAGGCTTTTATTAGTGACAAGGTGAGTGGATGGCAAACTGGGGCTTACTTAGTTTAGACGCATGGTGCGCGTAATCCAGGGTATAAATGTAGTGACACGGGTGGCCACAAAAGGCTTCGTGGTGGGGTTTTTTATGTTGTGACGGGACAAGATGCCCACCAGGGTCCACACGCCATACTTTCTGCACACCAGTGGGCTGCCCGAGTCGCCCTGGGGGAAGAAAAACACACGGTCAGTCTGCAAGAGGGACAGTGGTGCGGAGGTCGGGGCCCCACCTCCCCATCATGTGGGCGGCGCCCCTGTTCCAGCTGCACAAAGGGCAGCCAGGCCCCGCCCCTTCTGGGGGTGCTGGGGAAGGGGGGATTGGACCCACAGTCTAGAAATCACCTGGAAATCTCTAGCCCCGGTGTGGGTATGAGGTACCTCCCCCTGGACGGCACCCCAGCCTGGAGGACGGGGCCTCTACCGGGTGTGAGTCTTGCCGTCCTTAGACGAACAAGGAAAGAGGGTACAGGGTCTGGGGCAAGGAGTAGTCCCCCAGCCTGGCTTGGGGAGTATCGGTGAGGGCTGGGTTAGAGCAGCACGTACGAAGCTGGAGCTCACGCCGTTGGTCCCGGCACAGACTATGGCGTCGTTGTACAACCTGCCCAAGAACGTCTTGCAGTCACCCGTGGACAGAAGGGGCGCGGTGGCCTGATGCAGCTTCTCCGGGTACCGGCTCACTGCGACACACACGGCAGAGGCGGTCACGCCCGCATCCCACAGCCCAACCAGGCAGAGCTGCTCGCCCCGGCGCTGGGGCCCCTCACCCGCAGGCATCAGGGTCCAGAGCAAAGCCCCGCCCCTCATAGACCTCAAAGTTGGTGTCCCGCTGCCTGCCGGTGCCTGCCCGCCCAGCCTGGTTGGCCTGGGTCCTGCCCACCCAGGTCTGGGGGCAACACAGGGGCAGCGTCGTCTCCTCAGGGAGGGGGACCGACATCCTCTGACTGGTGACCCCACTCAGAGTGATAGGAGTGATAGGAGCTCCCCCCATTCACCATTTAGGGTTCTGTCTGGCAGCCTGGCTTGGGTAGAACAAAGGACTCTGGAGGAGACATCAGGCAGAGCCAGCCCCTGAGAGGGAACACCGGGTTGGTTTCACTAAACCCTCCACACCTGCACTCCTCAACCCCAGGAGAGTTTAGGTGGCATTTGCACCCCACCCACTCAAGCCTGGGGCAAGTCCAGGCTGATCAGGCCCTTGACTGGCTGTGGCTGGGGGAGTGAGGCGGGACCTGCTGGGACTGAGCAGCAGCTACAGAAATTCACAGGCAAGGACATTGTGGAGGCCTGGTCCAGGCCTGGTTAGGAATGTTACATAACCAGCTGTAGGAAGACAATGACACAGTCATAAGCCTTTGTCTCTGGACAGTATCCTGACGTGGGCCTTCCGGGTCCCCAGGCTGCTCTAGAGCTTCACCCCAGTCTATGTCATAAGAGGCAAAGTTACTCACCGTTGTGCTGGGTGTAACCCCAGCCCATAATGTTACACCAAACCCCGGGAAGGAAACGGTCATTTGCAGTGGGCAAGGCCACAGGGGACAGTGTCGCTGAGATTCTAATGGGCAAGGCCATCTTCAGCAGGGCGATGTCGTGAAAGGTGCCATGCATCACGGGGTAACGGATAATCTGTGGGTGACGACCAAGAGGAGATGATGAGACCCATGAATTCCAGGTGGCCCCTTTGAAGGCAACAAGAGAGGCCAGGAACCTACTGAGCACCATAAACTGCCTCCTGTCTCTGCAAATACAGAGTCTTCCTTTCTGACCCCCAGGCCTTCTCATGTACCTTCAGGGACTATCCCCTAGAAGCTTCATTACCTTGGTAATCTTTATTTGTTGGGCGCCATCATCAAATGAGCTTCGGTCGTACAAACCAGTCACAACAAAGTCAGATGTCCTAGAGGGAGCAGGTGCGTAAGGTCAAGGAGGACCCACTCCCTTCCTACTCCCTAGACCCTCACACTCACGTGACATTGCAGGTGGCGGCAGTGATCACCCAGTTCCTGTTGATCAGGGAGCCCCCACAGAGAGGGACTCTCCTGGGGTTCTGTAGAAAGAAGGGGGATCAGACTGACAAGGACCCAGTCACATCCATCTGCAAAGGAGCCCCCTAACGTGGCCTTTATCCCAAAGACCCCACTCAGGTGCAGACTCCCCTCACCTGCACCAACACGTGCCAGGGCCAGGCGCCGGGACTAGCTGCCTCCCCATTGATGATCCTGGGCATGATGCTCAGCTCCGGGTCACCAGCAGGGGCCCCAGAACCTGGGGGGTCACAGGGGGAGGGGGAGTGGGTGAGGTCCAGGAAGTCTGCAGAGACCTGGCTGCACCCTCAGCCAGCACAGCACCACGCCCCACGCCCCTCCTGGCACCTGCACCTGCACTGGGAGACACACACCTGCCTGCTGCCCGGGCCCCTCCCCGGTGCAGAGGGACAGGGTGTGAAGTTTTCTGAGCTGTGAGGGCTCAGAGCCCACGAGGGCCGCTCTCCCCTGCCAGCTCAGGGTTACGGTCTGTACTGAGGCCAAGTAGTCAGGACAGGGGCTCAGAGCACCCCTGGGTGGGACCACAGGGCTCACCCCCACAGAACCCCTCATTCCCCCGCAGGGGTCTGATGGAGCCTGCGCCTGTCTCTTCCCAGCCTTGCTCGTCTCACACCCTCACACTCACACACGCGGGTCCCGATGAGCGTGACGCAGGAGAGAAGCCAGAGCAAGGCCATGGTGCTGCGGTCAGGAGTGTGGGCTGCCCACTCCGGCTCCCTTATATCCCTGGGAGCCCTCGTCCCGCCCAGGCCCCTCTGGGCCTTGCCTGACCTGAGGGCCCCATCCCAATGTTCAAAGCATCCTGGATTGGCTCCAGCACAGTCATGCCAGCACCAGGGAAAAGGGCAACCGCCGGGCTCACTGTCTCCATCAGCCTCGGCAACCCCTGGGGAAAGCACCAGCTGTGGGTCTAGAGGCCCTGGGCCCATCATGGGGGCGGCAGGTGCACAGCAAAGACTCATCTACAGAGGAGCCTTATCGAGGTGATCAGGGCACCCAGAGCTCAGTGCCCCCTCTTAGTTTCAACACAGGCCCCGAGCGGAGGACTTCAAGCTTCTCTACCTGCTCAGGGAAACTCCCTGAGGCAAGAGAAACACACCAGGCTCAGCTACCTTAGGAATGGGCCTTGGAGCCAGCCCAGACATGCAGCCTGGAGCACATGAGGGCAAGACCATATCTCACTTCACTGGTTTAACCCAATTCCAGCTTTCTTGCAAGTTTACCCTTTATATCCTGTCATTATAAAAACCTTTAACTTATTTTGAATTTAGGCTTGGAAAGCCAACATAAATGTCCCACTGAGGACAAGAGCGCCCAGGGCTGGTGTGAGGAGCCAGAGGACGCGCAGGGCGGCAGGAGCAGGACGTGCGGGAGGCCCTGCCCCGGGTGCTCACAGGCCGCAGCTGTGCAGACGCCTCCTGCGTGTCCTGGGGACGTCACCCTGATGCTGCAGCCGGAAGCCTGGACAGAGACACTGAATATTCTTTCAGCTTAAGGACTATTATCCACCTGGGTTTAGAAGGATTTTTTTTTAACCTTTTCACCACTCTGTGCTGTCACACACCTCCCCTCATCGCTAATAAAAGGACAACACTTTCCATATTTTTGAAAATCTGATGTTTTGAAAATGCTGGTCACAGTATGAGCTGGCATTTTCCTTTATCTCACAGGGAGAAACTTATAAATGCAATATGACCGCTGTGTTTTTGTTACTCTTTTTTTTCCCAATGGGTTACTCATCATTTTCTTATGAACCTACAAATTGTCAGACTTCATTATTGTGGTTCCCTTGTGCAGGCTCGATATTGAATAAAACAGGAGGGCCCGCCCTGGTGGCGCAGTGGGTTAAGCAACGCACTATGAAGCAAACCGCAGCCACTGCAGCACAAGTTCGATCCCTGCCGCCGGCCGGGGAGGTGACCCACATGGTGCAGCAGACCTCTCCTGCCTCGCCCACTGCTCCCCTCAGCAGTGTGTTTCATTCAGTCTGCCTGTCTGCTCCCTGCTCTGTCTGGTGGATTCTCTTACCACCCAGCACCTCTGGCCTGTACCCCAGTGTTTGTATGCATAAATAAATCTTTAAAAATAAAATAAAACAGGAGAGGGAATGTGTTCTTACACAAGGAACTATGGTGATGGTGCACGGGTGATTGGTGGTGGGGATTTTGTGGGGACTACATCTGAAAAGAAAAAGCACCCGGTGTACAAAAATGAAGAACAATGTAATATATATATAAGTGTATATTTATATAAAATTTTTAAAAAATACTCTATATTTACATTGTTCCATCTGGAATTAATTGGGCTACTTTTCCCTCAAATAATTTCCTAAAGAGGGTCTCCCTGTGGTGCAGCAGGTTAAACAGCGCACTATGAAGCAGACCGCAGCCACTGCAGCACGAGTTCGATCCCTGCTGCCGGCCAGAGAGGGACCCACATGGCGCAGCAGACCTCTCCTGCTTCGCCCGCTGCTCCCCTCAGCAGTGTATTTCAGTCCATCTTCCTGTTCTGCTCCCCACTCTGTCTCTGGTGAATCCTCTCACCCCATGCCTCTGGCCTGTACCCCCATTCTTGTATGCATAAATAAATCTTTTTAAAAATAAATAATTTCCTTTTTCTCCACATCCTCGCCAGCATTTGTTATTGTTGGTTTTTGCAATGTGTGCCATTCTTACCAGTGTGAGGTGGTACCTCATTGTGGTCTTGATTCGCATTTCCCTGACTAAGAGGGATGTTGAGCATTTTCTCATGTGTCTATTAGCCATGTGCATGTCCTCTTTGGAGAAGTGTCTTTTAAGTTCTTCTGCCCATTTTTTGATTGGGTTTCTTACTTTATTTTTCTTGAGTTTTATGAGTTCTTTGTATATCTTTGTGATCAGACCCTTGTCTGTTGTGTGGAGCGCAAAGATTTTTTTTCCCATTCAGTGGGGTTTCTTTTTGTTTAATGTTTCCTTTGCTGTACAGAAGCTTTATATCTTGATGTAGTCCCACCTGTTTATCTTCTCTCTTATTCTTATTGCTTTGGGCACTGACACCTCGAAAGTGCTATTGAGGTGTAAGTCTTGCAGCATTTTACCTATGTTTTCCTCTATATATTTTATAGTTTCAGGTCTTACATTTAGATCTTTTATCCATTTTGAGTTGATTTTTGTACATGGTGTGAGTAGTGTCCAATTTGATTTTTTTTACATACGGTGGACCAGTTTTGCCAGCACCATTTATTGAATAAGCCGTCTTTGTCCCATTGCAGATACACTGCTGGTGGGAATGCAAGCTAATCCAACCACTATGGAAGACCATATGGAGGTTCCTCAGTCTACTAGAAATGGAACTACCATATGATCCAGCAATGCCACTCCTAGGAATCTACCCAAAGGACACAAAAACACTCATCCAAAAGAGCACCTGTACGCCTATGTTCATTGCAGCACTATTTGTAATTGGTAAGACCTGGAAACAACCCAAAAGCCCAAAAGTAGATGACTGGATCAAGAAGATGTGGTACATATACACGATGGAATATTATTCAGCAACCAAAAATGAGAAACCAGGGATATTTGTAGAAACATGGATGGAGATAGAAGGAATTATACTCAGTGAAACAAGTCAGAGGCAAGAGAAAAATATCAGATGGCTTCACTATTAGGAGGAATATGAAAAAACAACAACAACAACAAAGAATAAGCTCAAGGAAATGGGCGATTATAACCAAAAGCAAACAAAAAACTCAGCAAGACCAAAAAGCCAAGATAAACCAAAGGGACCATGGGGGGGAGGGGAAGGAGGGAAGGGCAAAGACGGGGATGAGGGCAGAAAGAGCACGAGGGACTGAGGCGATGGTGCACAGGTGGAATGGTGGTGGTGGGTACTCCCTGGGGAATACAAATGATGTCAAATATAATTAATTAATTATAAATAGATAAATAACTTCCCAAAGAAATTAACACCATGATCTTGTCTCACTAGTGCTAAAACAGTTGTTCTTTCAAGTGTAAATTCACTTTTCTGTTGGTGTCCCCTCTGCCCACTGGGGACATTCCCAGACCAGGCAGGAGTCTCAGGGGCCCAGGCCATCTGTGGGAAGGCCCACTCCAAGGGGACACATTTCAGGGGACAGAGGGTGGGCCAGCAGTGTTGCCATCTGGTTCTGAAGTTGTGGACACTGTCACTGAGACACAGTGTGCGTCTGTGAGCAGGAGACCACGAACTTCCTCCGCCCACCACGTGGACCCAGGGAACCGCCGTCCGGGGTTAGGGCTGGATCCCCAGTGGTTTAGCTGAAAACCCTTAGTCTAACTACCATGCAGGCTCCATTTGCTCTTAACGGCGGGACCAAATGAAGGACCGAGAAGCCCCGAGACCCCCCAGATCAGGACAGGAAGGGCGCCTGGTACCAGCAGGCCCTGGGAGCCATCCGGATCCAGCCTGGCAGGGGAGACCCTCCCAGCCAGACCACTGGTCAAGGGTGACGGTGCTTAGTTTATACATAGTTATTTCAGGTCATCTTGGTGGGAAAGGTTACCAGGGAGGCCACTACAGTAGTTACTATTTACATTTATTATATTCAAAAATATTCACCGGCGAAAGATAGTGATGATAATTGAGAAAATCATGACTTTTTTGCAAAAAAGAATAATAGAATTTTTTTAAAATGACAAAATTACTAACAATATATTTAGATTTGCCTCATGGGACTGAATAAAATATAAAGACTAATAAAATATTGAACGACTTTAATCCTCCCTGGTGGCACAAGGGGTTAAGTCTCTGCACTATTAAGCTATCCAGAGCCACTGCAGCAGGAGTTCAATCCCCACCAGGGAGGAGACCCACATGGCGCAGCAGACCTCTCCTGTCTCGCTTGCTGCTCCTCTCAGCAGTGTATTTCAGTAGATCCACCTGCTCCGTTCCCCACTCTGTCTCTGGTGTATCATCTCACCCGTACACCTCTGGTTTGTACCCCAGTTCTTATATGCATAAATAAATCTTTTTTGAAAAGTGATTACCAACCATTAAAAAAAAAATTGAAAGTTGCTTAACAACTTTTAACAATATTAACGTGTTAATGATGAATTTTCTAGAAAAGTTCCCTTTTTTGTGTTCAGCTATGATCTGACAATGATAATTAATTGCATCTTCCTGCAAGCACAATCAGACACCGTGCTTCCTCCCTGTCCCTGACACTCAAGAACATGAACTGAGAGCATCTGTACTCTCGTGACATCATGCTCACGTGCATAAATACGTCAAGAATCTCCCCCCTCTGAAACAGACACTGGCAGATGCGGTCGTATGAAGAGACCTTGTCGGCTGTATCCCGTGGAGACCAGACGCAGGCAGGAGCCTCATCACGAGCCTGAACGCCTGCTTCCTGGTCAAAGGTCTATCAGGAAAAGGGTAAAGGAGGTCATCCGTGCTAGACACTTTGGACCCTCACGGGGAGGACGCTACTAAACTCGGGGAGTGCAAGTGAGTGACGGACACCCCTGGCGTGACACGGAGCTCTGCGCGGTAAGAGATCACCTCAGAGGCCTGCAGAAAGTTCCAGCACAGCACATACAGGTGGCAAGAGAACTGCACATTAAACATCCATTGCTTAGGAACTAAGAGAGGAGAAAAAGTAAGAGAGGAGTAGTTTGAGTAAAAATAATTTAAGAGGATAACACCCATCTCAAGATCTCAATTTTAAAAATTCCCTTAAGGAAAAGGAGGGACTTTATGGTTGGGCCTGAGTGCAGCAATTTGATCCCCACCTGCCCTAACCCTTTACCTCCCAGGTTAGGTTGCGTGGGTCACATCCTCAGGCCACTATCAGGGGTCGCATAAAGCTTAACAAGACAACTGCTTCCTGCAAATATGCAGGTAAATCCAGGTAAGTCCGTACGCTTTCCCTGTTGGGCATGCTGTATCTACTTATTGGGTTCATGTGCCCCTGGAGGGCAGGGGAGCCTCGTCCCAACACCCCACAGACACGCACTGCAGCCCATACCGTGGGGAGCAGGGACAGTGCCAAGGCCTTGTTGGCCTGAGGGCAAAGCACTGGAATCCCTGTGTAGGGCATGGGCCCTTGGTCAGACTCGTGAGAACACGAACACCTTCCGTGTCTTCTGTCCATCAAATACGCTCCCAGCTGGTGCTCTAACCACAGGGCTACAAGACTGGTATCGTGCTTGTCCTCTGCCCTCATGCATTCGACTGGGACTGCTGAAATGGCCTCCCTAATACGCATCAGCCAGGGCCCTAGTAAGGCACAGAATTCTTGGGGTTTTGGAGAACTACAGGGCTGAGTCGAGCTGAGCCCTCATGACCTGCACATGCTCAACACTGTGTTCTTCAGCAGCAGAGAGCAGAGAAGCAGCCAGTCCTGGAGATGCCTCAGGTGCTTCAGGCTGTCACCTCAAGTCTGTCTGGACCCATCAGATGATGACTAGAAAAGGCCAATCCCAAGTCAAGGACCCCTTCGAAGAACCTCATCCCCTATTGAACCCCGCTCATCATGGAGGGGAGCCCCTCTCAGACTGCATGACCCCCAGGAGCTCACTGTGGACGTGCCCGGGCCTGCTCCCCAGAGATGACACCAGCACAGACATGGCCTCACATCACCAACCTCCTGCACCCCAGGCGGAGAAGCATCCACCACGGCCCCTTGTGCTAGACACGCTCCCTGGTCTCCATCACTCACGACCTCCGGGCTGGGCATTCCCGGGGGTGATGGCTACTGCCTGGACACAGATACTGCCCTGTGTTATTATGGGATGGGCCCCTCTGCCCTGCTGAGCTGGGCCCGCTGGTCAGGACCTGCCCTGATGGACCCACCTGCTCCCAGGCTGTGAAGGCCCCACCAGGACAGGTACCTGGGCCACAGGGGGCGGCAGGGGACACCCTGACATTGGGCATTTTAGTTGTCAGCCAGGGCCTGACTGCAGCTGACTGTCCTGGTATGTGCTTCATGGACAGCTGTGGAGAATATCACACCCCAATCATAGAAATTGATGGGTCCTACCTACCCTATACCAATTTGCCTGTATATTCTCATGAGATATGAAAGTACATTTTCTGCATTTGTTTTTCCTTCCTGCCTTTTTATTCCACCATATGTTTTAAAATCATCAAGAAAAAGTGAGCCCCACAAAATGGAAACTGAACATCAACCCCAATACAGAGAACTTCATGGCCCCAACTGCTTCTCCTATCCCTCACTCTACGGTCCCAGGATTTCCCTGTCCCCTCAGGTCCTGTGAGGAATAAACTTGCTGTGTGTCTAGTTCCCTGAAGTTTCTTGCTGGTGGTGACATACAATCTTCACGAGACACTCAAGGGGGCGTTCAAACACAGCACTGGCCCACGCATGGAAGGCCCAGGTGAGACCCACAAAGACATAATGAACTGGACTGCTACATGCAAAAGAACGAAGCTAGACTACTGCCTCTCACCGTGCACAAAACCAACTCAACATGGATCAAAGAATTAGACGTAAGACCTGAAACCATAAAATAGATAGAAGAAAAGATAGACAAAGCACTGCATGACATATACGTCAGTAACATCTTTAAAGACACATCACCTAACACAAAGAAAATGAAGGACAAGGTAAACAGCTGGACTATATCAAATTAAAGAGTTTCTCTACAGCAAAAGAGACATTACCCAAACAGAGAGACATCCCACGTATTGGGAAAAAATTTTTGCATTCCATACAACTGATAAGGACCTGATCACCAAGATCGACAAAGCACTCACACAACTCAGCAAAAACAAAGTAAACAATCCAGTCAAAAGATGGGCAGAGGAACTCAAAAGACACTTCTCCAAAGAGGAAATGCAAATGGTCAATAGGCACATGAAAATACGTTCAACATCCCTCATAATCAGGGAATTGCAAATTAAAACCACAATGAGATATCACCTTACACCACCTTACATTAAAAAAAATAAAAACTGGCAACTACAAATGTTGGCGAGGATATGGTGAAAAAGGAACCTTCCTACACTGCTGGTGCGAATGCAAATTGGTCCAACCTCTATGGAAAGTCGTATGGTGGTTTCTCAGTCTACTAAAAATGGAGCTACCATATGACCCAGCAATCCCACTCCTAGGGATTCACCCAAAGGACACAGAAACATTCATTCAAAAGAATACATGCACCCCTATGTTTATCGCAGCACGATTTACAACGGGTAAGACTTGGAATCAAACCAAATGCCAAAAAAATAGACAACTGTGATGGGGGCCACCTAACTATGACGTGAGGCAAAGGCCCATCATAGGGGAACTGCCCTGAAAAGTCAGAGGTTCCACAGTTGGCCCCCCTTGGACTCCCTTTTGTTTTGGCTGATTTAATAATTAAAATTTTAAAAGTTATAAAAAAATGTGTTTGCTGGAATATCATCCACGGGGGCAGTTGTAAATTTGGCTGTTTGATTAAACAAAATAGATGGATGCAATACATTTACTCCAACACAAACCTTTACGACTAGTAAATGCTGCCACTAATTTAAAAAGGCCATGAAGTCAGGAGGAGTAAAATATGGTTGTTTTACAAACCCAAAAATTAGTCATTAGACAGTCTCCCAGACTTTCCAGATGATATAGGAATGATAGAGGAGTCACGTAGACTCTCCCTACCCTCCTCCCCTTCCTTTTACCTTTGTTTTACTTAAGTTGAGATCATACATAGAAAAACTCCCTAATTAGTTTTAGGTTTAGAATGAAGTTAGTGATTCCTTGAAGACTACATGTTAGGTTTAGAGATAACTTAGGCTTTAGTATTTCCCTTTAATTGGGGGCTTATAGCTTTTAGGTGTTGACACTAGTTTGACCTTAGACCTTGTGGCTATTAGTCTACCCTACACTTAGAGTAGACAAAACATTTACTTGTATTTACACAGTTACTTTGTCTGCTTTAACATTGATAAGTCAGCCTGTGAATTAAGATACTGATAAGGATATGTTTCAGAAGTGAACTTTACTTCAAAATGGTATGTGTCATAAATTCTGAATGGGAGTTGCGGGTCCCCAAGCTGCCTTTGAAGGAATGTAATGTTTATTAACTGCCTGCACTACACAGGTGTTGAGGTAATCTCACTGCTTGCTTGTAAGATATAAAATAAAGGCCTGCTGAGACTTAGCAGCAAGGATGAACACCAAACCCTGACTCGTGTCTTGAAACCCTGAACCCCCCCTTTTGTTCGCCGACTTCCATTCCATCCTTTGGGGACCTGGCCTTCTGTCGTAGCTGGTCTTCGGCACAACTGGATCAAGAAAGTGTGGTGTGTATACACCGTGGAGTACTATTCAGCAATCAAAAATATAAACTAGTGCCCTTGGCAGAACACAGATGGAGTCTGAAGGGATTATGCTCAGTGCAATCAGAAGGAAAAAGAAAAACACTGCATGGTCTCCCTTCTAGGGGCACTATAGGGGGTCAAGGAAAGATAATAACATCACCAACAAAATACCAGTGCAAAACAAAACAAAAATAAATGGACAACTACAAATCAAAGGCATTCTGCAGGAAACAGGGACGGATTTGATCAAGGCAGGGATGGGACGAGCACCAGGGACCGTGGTGACGGTGCACGGGTGCATGGGTGGTGGGAACTTTAAGGAGACGACACGTAGAAAAGAAAGCAACATTGTAGGAAAAAAACAAATAAAATATTTTAAAATGTTCAAAAAATTCTTTAAAAAAATAAAGACTTAATATACCTCCAAAGAAAACAAATAAAATAAATTATAGAAAAACAGGAATCGAGAAGGGAAACTGGACACAGGAAGTGAAGGACATGTAATGACCCATATCAAATGTTTGAGAGGCATGCAACTGGGAAAGGAAGTTGTAGACAGCTGTGCTTTTATGGACAAAGTAAAAATCCGTGGCCTATGTTATGCCCAGAAGACCAGGAAAAACAGCAAAGAAAGACCAACAAGGAAAGACACCTTGAAGACAGAAGGAAAAAGTAAAACCTCTGACATTTACACAGAGGACACCCCAGACCTTGTGCGCACAGGGGCAGGAAAGTGGTGCTGGCAGCAACAGGATGAACACCCTCCGCCCACCTCAAGCCTAGGCTCACACTGCCCTGCCTTCCAGCATGTTCCACGGCAGGGCCCTTGTCCTACCTGACTGCTGTTTCCAGAGCTGCTCAGAGCCTCCTTCCTGGGCAGCTCCTGGGCCTGGGGTAGCTGTCCAGGGACAATGCTGCCTCCTGGAGGCCACAGCTGGGAGGACACATCTTCCTGTGGTGCCCTCAGGGGTCCCTCTGTCCCAGGGCAGCCTGGCCTCCTCCTCCTCACCAGACAAGGGATTCTGAGCCCAGCTCAGGGCCGCCCACGTGCTCATCACAGGACTCACTTGAGGTTAACGGGAACAGCCCTGAGCCTCGTCTTCACGGCTCCTTAATTGGGCCCTAATGGGCTTGGGGTGATGCCGGGTCCACCCAGCTCGCGTGCTTGGGCCAGCAGAGGCCACCCTGCCCACCAGGATGACAGGACAGCTGGGGCTCAGGACAGGGGCAGAAACTCTGTGCGGGCAGGAGCCCGGGGGGACAGGGAGACACACCGGCCCCTCCCACCCCCCTGGGGCTCTGGGGCGCCCTTGCCATGAGCAGGGGCAGGTGGGGCAGGATGAGCTGCGGGTCTGGCTCCCCCTCATGCTCTGCGCTCAGGCCTGGCCCACTGGCCTCTCACTGTGCTGAGGACTCGGGGCCCAGGACGGCGGACGCTGCCCACACAGCCCGGACCACGGACCCAGGGCCCTCGGGGCTCCCCAGAGCCACACACTGACACAGAGACACCGATGCAGATTTCTAACCAACACAGCAAACCCCAGAATTCTGAGGACTCAAGTTTGGCTCCAGAGTGACAGGAGGGTGGACAAGGGTCAGTGAGGCCAGGGGTCAAACAGTGATCCAGGGTTCCTGGGCTCTGATGGGGGCATGGAGCGGTAACGTTCACCTAAAGAGGGGTGACCCTTGTCTTGCACCATCCCAGACCCAGAGCCTTGGGCCTCAGGCTTCTCTACCTGCTCAGGGAAACTCCCCGAGGCAAGTGAAAATATAAGGCTCATCCCTTAGGAACGAGCCTCAGAGCCAGCCCAGCCGCAAAGCCCTGGAGCACGTAAAGACCAGAGCATCTCACTGGCCCTAACCCAACTCTTGTTTCTTTATAAAACAATAATGGACCTGCCATTTTTTAGTCTTAACATTCTTTTCATGGAAGGCTTTGATGTCCACATCACATACGGCCCACTGAGGGCTGTAAGGTAAATGAGTTATGGGGTTTTCCACCCCCTTCCACCGCAGGCCTCCATCTGGATACTGCACCCTGAGCCTAGGAGGGCGGGGTAAAAGGGGCCATCAACGAGGTGGGAGGGGGGCTCACGCTGCTGTCTCCCTGTTGTCCGCTCACTATTAAAGACCTGTGGGTATGGTGCCAGCAAGGCCCGGAGCAAGTTCTCCATGATTCCGGCAGATGGTTCAAGGAGTCTTCCTGGAGCCCTCGGTGGCTTTTTCAGGCTTTTATTATCAGAGGTGACCAGGTGCACAGCAGGCCGGAGTGCCGGGGGGCGGGGGGACCAGGAGGCCGGCAGGCCCCCTAGCCCCTGGTGCAGCTTCACTCTCTGGGCTCTCTCCTCTCTCTGCATCTCTCTCCTTCTCCTCTGCTGCTGGGTCCTCGTGACACTGCCCCTATATGCCCGTCTCAGCCCAGGTGCGCCCACTTGCGCATGCTCACGTAGGCACGCGTGCAGGGCCGCAGGTGTCCATCATCGACACCAATGGCGGGAGGGTGGAAAAGCCTTGATAACCTTTTCTATTTACCCTACAGATGCCACGGGTAAATGGCAAACCCCTTCTAAAGAAGATGACAGAACCCACCGTGAGCCTACGTGCCTGTGATGGCTGCACTGGTGTGTACTTGGCTTGATGGATCCACAGGGCCGGCTTTGGAGGCCTCTGGCGTGGGGGAGGGTGTCTTGCAGCATCCCAGACCGGGTAGGTTCATCTCTGGTTCAAGCAGTCTCTTTGTCTTGGCCGCCTTCATACTACCCATCGCACTCCACCGCGACACTTTGGCTTCTCCTTCCACGCCGCCGCCGCGCGGTGTTCCCATGACACTGGCCTTATATACCTGTGCATTAGCCCAGGGGCACCCACCTGCGCATGCCCACTCAGGCACACGTGCAGAACCGCAGGTGTCCGTCATTACACCAATGGCGGGAGGGCAGAAAACCTGATAGTTTTCTCTGACCCTACACCCTTAACCCTAAAACATGGACAGCGTAGTTAGCCAGTGTTACCTCAACGCAAATAATTTTGTATGAAAAAGAAGAAAGCAGCAAAATAAGTACTAAAGGAACGCAAAGACTTCCATTTCCATAGGTAGCGATCTAGTTCACAAATATCTGAATACATTTCTTGAGTATTTTCCTTCGAAGTCGGACTAGAAATGTGAACAACAACGGGACCCGTGGCCTTCCCTGAGAAACGCACCGAGGAGGAGCTTCAGCTGCCGCGGCCACAGAGACAGGACACGGGATGGTGCTGACTCAGACGCACGCGGGCCTGACCCAGCGGGACACGGGGGAGCGAGGGAGACACGCCGTGTCAGGGCGCGTGCAGATGAGAGGGGAGAGCAAGAACATCTTCATTGTGTTCATTAATTATATCAGTGATGACAATGTTAATGTAAGCCTCAACTCTCATGCATAACATTACATAGTGAGGCAGTTTTCTAATTGCATTGTTCTGTGTCCTTGAGACTAAGGATTCAATGGAAAATAAAAATCACTTACTCCATTTACAGTGAGTAAAACACCCTTCACTCTTCATTACAAGTGGAAATAACACTATGAACTCACAAGACGTTTCATCATAAAAATGATTTACAATGAAATATTCTGCCTCATCCACTAAAGAGGTATAGAAACACTGAACAATACACTACTTATGAGCATCCCCAGACCGGGCTTAAATTTCCTTTTCCAACACAGAAACACCAGGGAATTATCAGAGGCATCTTGTGAGACCAGAGAGCAAGGAAACTTGGAACCCACATGGCCACTCAAATGTCCCAAACTTACTAGACAGTCCCCACTGGTCACAGGGGTAGAGTAATGAGGGTTAATAATTACCATGGATTGAAAACGTAGTTGTGATCCATGAGTTTATAGTTTATAATGATTCTAAAAACAGATCATGTTGACAGATGAACAGAAACAAGTCCATTAACTAAAAATGTGATTAGATAGTGTGCAAACAGAAGTGAAACCCCTGCATGTTCTACACATGGTACCAGGGCACTGAGTGACAGGTGGGGACACACCTATGAAAAGTTTCCTCATAGCAAATGGCAAAGACACAGTAACTGAATTACCGCCACTTACAAACCCAACAAGAGCGACGGTCCAGGCATCAGAGTCCGTGATGCTCAGAGAGAGAAACCAGGCCTGACCCTCCACAAGCCCCCTGCAGCCTGGCTAAGGGACAACCCGAGGGGTAAAGTCTCCAGATATGCTGCTGATTCCAGAAAATGCAGGGAATATGGGGAATTGCAAGGACAGGGGTGCCACACTATTGCCTGGAAGGAACATTCTCCAAACTATTATTTGGGCTGACTTTATGGAGGACCTGATAATAAGAAAGAAAGGTGGAAACTGCAGGGATGGTCTGGGGTGGGGTGTGCAGGGGCTCAAGGTACAGAAAGGTGCTGGAGCAGGTGGGGAGGGACAAACCTGCTTGGGTGGCCCTCTTGTTCCCAGGGCCTACCCTGTGAGAGGAGGACTGCATGGCCTGGCCTGGAGCACTCCTGACTTCCACAAAGCGCCTTCAGACAACCCAGCTGCCCAAAGACGCAGAAACCAGACTGAGAAATGAGGCTGCAGCAGGTGGTCGTGGACTCTGCCCCAGGGGCCTCCTGAGCAGGGAGGACCAGACCCCAAGGCCTCAGCTCCCTGAGACCCAGGGGCTGCTGGGGCTCTGACCTGCACAGGGAGGCCCACGCCGTCCCCTGGTGGGGAACAGGGACACTGCAGCCTCCTCCCCCAGGCACAGACACACAAGCAGTCAGGGCTTCTGTGCAGAGGCTTTATTGGAGATAAGGGCGCTGCAATGGGAGCAGCAGGGCTCAGTTGTCAGCCTGGATCTTCACAAGCCAGGGCATGAAGCGTGTGACACGGGTGGCAATCATAGGATTGAGAGTCGGGGTGTTGCTACTCTGACTGCTCACGATGCCCACTAGGGTCCAGAGTTCACCCATCTTGCAGGCCAGAGGGGCACCAGCATCGCCCTGTGGGATGAGAAAGGACCTGTCTGCAGACTGACCGCGGCGGCATGCTCTGATGCCCCACGCTGACACAGCCCTGTGGTGTCATAAATCCAGGTACGCCCCGTGTTCCAGCAACAAAAACTCCATTTCAAAAGGCAACCCAGCTCTGCCTCCTTCCATGGGCGCTGACAGTAGGGAGTTCGACCCAGAGTTTATAGAGCTGGAAATATCTAGTGAAGGGGGTGGGCATGTGAGTAATGCCCCATGGACATCACCCTCAAACCTGGCAGAGCACGGCATCAGCTGGGCAGGTGTAAGTGCTGGTCCTGGCTCCCTGGGTGCCAATCGAGTAATGGGATCTGGGGCAAGAGGTATCCCCCAGCCTGACTTGGGGACAGTCGGTAAGGGGCAGGGTTAGAGCAGCACATACATAGTAGGAGCTGACGCCGTTGGCCCCGGCACAGAGAATGGTGTCGCTGTACAACCTGCCCAATGACTTCTTGCACTCGGTTTTGGACAGGAGAGGCACGGTAGCTTCCTGCAGTTTTTGAGGCGTCCCCATGACTGCAAAGACAGATGTAAAAATGCAGGGTCACATTCCTCTTTCTCATAGCAAAACTTAGGTAGAAGACACTAAGTCCCAAGCAGAAAAACAGCTGCTTTTTCCTGGTCCCCTCTTCCTATAGTAATAGCAGGGTGCAGGATCAAAGCCCATCACCCCTTTGGATCTTAGAAGCCTCACATGGATTCCTTCTCATCACGCCCAGGCCTGGCTGGCTTCACTCCAAGCACAGTTAGTGGACAAGCCCTGCCAGCCCAGCCCATTCTGGAGAAGGACCAGCGGGCAGCCCTGGCCTGGGCAGGACTCAGCACGCTGCAGGAGACCACCAGGCAGCGCCGGCCCAGGAGGGGAGGCCAGGCTGGACTCTCAGGGCCCTGACCCCACTCTGGACCCCTGCACAGCAGGAAGGCGGGGAAGGCAGCTGCACCCCTGCCCACTGAGGCCTGGAGCAAGTCAGCGTGGTCAGGAGGTCTAGGCTGGTTGCAGGTGGCAAGTGGGGCAGGGCCTGCTGGGACTGAACTGTGTCTACAGAAAATGGCATTCAAGGACAGCCTGGGCCTCATGTCCGTGCACACTCATTAGGTTTTCCAGAAGAGGTTTTACTAAAAAAGCTGATAGTATATGTGTGACGGTTTCAATTTGGCCCAAATCAAGCTTAACAACGGCAGCGTTTATCTTGATTTTGATTTTGCTCTTCCCCTCCCAGCTGTCTGACCCTCTCTGTGGGTCTCCACCAAAAGATGCTTTAGACTTGTGCAGGCTTTCGGGCCTCGCTTTGGGCCAGTCCTGTTTGGCTGGGCTTTTACCCTCAAAGGGATGGGTGACTTTGATTTAGTCACCATATCCTTTGTCTTCTGTATTGTTTACTAATTGTATTAAGGCTCCTTTCCATGAGAAAAATAATAATAAAAAGAAATTTGGCCCAAATCATAAAGCCGAGCCATACAGGTCCCAGCTGTGTTCTAGCAGCCTCACACCTGACCTGCATGGCAAGGCGGGGTCACTCACTTCCGGGGTGGGTGTCACCCCAGCCCATAATGGCGCACAGGGTTCCGGAGACAAACTTGTCATCAGAGTTGGGCAGCGCGATGGGAAACACTGTCCGGGAGAACCTGAACGAGGATGCCACCTTCAGCAGCGCGATGTCGTTGGAGAGATTTTTCCACTTGAACTTGGGGTGCCTAAAAATCTGTGGGTGAGAGCCAGGAGAAGGCACAAGTGAATTTAGGAGGAAAAACCTCGAGAGGCCAGGAGGACAACAGAGGCCCACCTCTGGCTCATCTCTCTGAGGCTGCAGGGTCTTCCCTTCCGCTCCCGTGCCCAGGCCCCCGTCCAAGGCCGGAGAGCAGTCCTGGGGTCTGAAATACCTGGGCAATATTTAGGACCTGGATGTCATCCTCACGGGAGTTTCGGTCGTACAGCCCGGCCACAACCAAGTCAGATGTCCTGGAGGGAGCAGAGGGTCAGGACCAAGGACGAACCACCCCCCTCCCCTGCCTCTAGGACGTTACGGGCCTCACGTGACATTGCAGTGGGCGGCAGTGATCACCCAGTTCCTGTTGATCAGGGAGCCCCCACCAAGGAGCATTCCAGTGGGAGTCTATGGAGAAGGGGGTGGGGGGCAACACATCAGGAAAGGTCAATAATCTGGGTAAAGCCTCCTCATTGCACCTGGTACCCCGGTATGACACCAACAGGTGCAGACACCCTCACCTGCAGCGTCACGTGCCAGGGCCAGGCACCAGGTGCAGCGTCCATCCCATTGATGATCCTGGGCATGATGCTCAGCTCGGGGTCACCTGCAGGGGCCCCAGAGCCTGGGGGTCAAAGGGGAGGGGGAGCTGGTGAGGTCCAGGCGGTCTGCAAAGACCTGGCTGCACCCTCAGCCAGCACAGCACCACGCCCCACGCCCCTCCTGGCACCTGCACCTGCACTGGGAGACACACACCTGCCTGCTGCCTGGTCCCCTCCCGGGTGCAGAGGGACAGGCGGCTCCATCCGGGTCACCTGCCCAGAGAAGCGGACTCAGGCTGAGGGGTCAGGCTTTGCTCCTTCTCCCTACTTCCATGCTGGGACCTCAACTTCCTCTGACTCCCCAGGCATTTTGCCAAGAATGGGGAACGACACTACATACCACAATTCAAAGCATTCTAAGAAGATGGGCATGAGGGCATGTGTGTAATGAAATACAAAACAAACCCAATTCTAAGAGAAATAACTTAATACTTGACTGATGCTATCTCAAATGTATCCATTACTATTCTTCACTCCAGATTTTCAGAAAGTCTTAATGCATAGGTTTCGTTATTCATTATTTAAAATCATAAGTCATTGATCCCAACTTTAAAAGACACATCAGAGAAACAGAAAACAAGTGACACGAAATTTCCAGAACAATAAGGAGGACATGCAGGGTCCATGATGTGCAGACACACTTGCTGGGTCATAACACAGGATTCTCAACATATCCCAGGGGTGTCAGAATTGGCAACTAGAAGAAATGGAAGGTCAAGCAAGCCCCTCCCATAACCAGGGTAGCCCAAGGTCCACCAATCCTAACTCCAGGCAGCAATGCCCCTGTCCCTGGAAAAAGGTCCAGCCCTGGACTCAAGCTGGTGTCTCCAAACATGTCATCCTCCTCTTTTCTTATCATAACAGAGAAGCTACCGGCAGCAGCTTGAGGGGTCCCCCTGCAGAGTGCCTCAGAGCACTGCAGCGGGGGCCAGTCCCCTGTGCAGGAGGGTGACCGGGACTGGAGCAGACACAGGGAGGAGCTGCCCCTGAGCCCGCCGCTCTGGGCCATACCCAGGAGTGAGTGTGTGAAGCTGCCCAGAGGGACAGGCAGGGACTCAGCAGAGGCCCTTCCCGGGGAGGAGGAGGGCAGGGGCTGTGAGTCTAATGGGGGAGTCAAAGAAATCCCTAAAGCAAACCTGGGGTAGTAACATTTTCTAATCCGAACCACAGATATATGATACCATACTATTTTTCTTTCTTTCTTTCTTTTTTAATAAATTCAAATACAAGCAGTTTATGGAACAAAATAAATATAAGGGCGATGGACTTGGGGTTCCCTCACAACCACCCTCTTACTGAACCTCCTGGCCATGCCTGAGCCCCTGGACTCTGTCCTCTGAGGCCCAGAAGGTTCTGTCCCACACCTGGCACAGCCGTGAGGCAGAAGGGCCGCTCTCCTCCTGCCAAGTGAGGCTAACTGTCTGTGGGCAAGAGAGGGGCTCAAAACACCCCTTCGCTGGACACCAAGCACTACCCAACGGACCCCTCAGTGCCCCAGAAGGGGCCTGAGTGCGACCACAGGGGCTCAGGGCTCTGATCGCAAGTCTCCTTCCAGACACTGCTAGTCCCGGGGCCCTCACACTCACCCAAGGAGGCCCCGATGAGGGTGACACAGAGGAGAAGCCAGAGCAAGGCCATGGTGCCGTGGTCAGGAGTGTGGGCTGCCCGCTCCGGGCCCCTTTTACGTCCCCTGGAGCCCTCGTCCCGCCCAGTCCCTCTGGCCTTGCCTGACCTCAGGGCCCCCTCCCCATCGTCAAACCTGTCCTGGCCTGGCTCTACCGGGTCACCCAGCACCAGGGAAAAGGGCAACCGCGGGGCTCACTGTCTCATCAGCCTCGGCAACCCCTGGGGAAGCACCAGCTGTGGCCTGGAGGCCCTGGGCCGTCATGGGAGCGGCAGGTGCTCAGCAGAGACTCACATACAAGGGAGCCTCAACAGGTTTTCTGGGCACCCAGAACTCAGCACCCAGGACTCAGTATCCTGCAAGCCAGAGCCCAGGCCCTCAGGGTGCTTCTCTACCTGCTCAGGGAACTCCCTGAGGCAAGAGAAGCACACCAGGCTCAGCTGCCCTAGGAATGGGCCTTGGAGCCAGCCAGATATGGTTGCTTCACAGCACTTGAGGCCAAATCAGCACCTCACTGGCTTAGCCCCATTCCCTTTCTCTTGACAAATCACAACTACATGACCTGCCATTATAAAAAATCTTAACTTATTCTCCAATGAGGCTTGAGATCTCATCCTAAACGCCCACTGAGGACAAGAGCGCCCAGGGCTGGTGTGAGGAGCCAGAGGACGCGCAGGGCGGCAGGAGCAGGACGTGCGGGAGGCCCTGCCCCGGGTGCTCACAGGCCACAGCTGTGCAGACGCCTCCTGCGTGTCCTGGGACACTACCCTGATGCTGCAGCCGGAAAACTGGACAGAGGCATTTGTGTAGTTGTTAGCTTAGTGACTTCAGTCAGCTGATTCTTAAGGGGTTCTTTTCCTTTTTCACATGCCGTGCATCTACCCACCTGGGTGTCCAGATGCTGGAAACCCCTCACAATGGTAGAGCACAACAGGTCAGTCATATTCAGAGACACGGTCACAGGAGAGCCCTGACATGCCTACAGGGGCCTGTGTTTTCATCTTTCTGTTTTGTAACCTTTCTCTCCAGATGCTACTATTAGAATTAACTCATATGTCATGGGCCTCCCTGGTGGTGCAAAGGGTTGGGTCTCAGTGCTATGGAGCTTTGGCAGGGAGGGGCCCACGTACAGCAGACCTTTCCTGCCTCGCCCGCTGCTCCCCACTCTGTCTCTGATGAAACACACTCAGCAGTGTGTTTCAGTCCATCTGCCTGTTCTGCTCCCCACTCTGTCTCTGGTGGATCCTCTCACCCCACACCCCACATCTCTGTCCTGCACCCCAGCTCTTGAATGCATAAATAAATCTTTAAAAAAATTTAATAAAAAAATCATATATCATGTTTATAATTAGCACCAGTATCAATTCTCAACTAAAAAATATAATACAAACTCACCCAAAATATTTTTCAGAAAAATCTAGTCTATAGTTTTATTCTGTAATTGAATAAACAATTAAAATTACTCGTTTAATATAGAGAAAGCACGCCTTTAATATTACCTACTGTATGTTAGTGTTTTTCTAACAGGTAAAAGTATGCTCGAGTAAGAAGTAGCTGATGCAATCTATCAAGGAAAGTCGCTGGCGTGGCCTAACAATGTTCTGACTGATATAAGGACAATCTGTTAAAAATGGCACCGTTGGCCTTAAGCCCAAGGCAGAAATGTCAGCCTGAAGATACACTTGGTATCTGAGAGGTAAAAGCTTAAACCAATGGCATAAAATCATAATCAAGTATCAGTCTGTCAGGTTGGTGGTAACATAACACTTTAGAAGGGTTAATTAAACAAACACAGGCTTAGACTTACAGGAAGGGGAAGGATGTGTGTGTGGAGACTCAGAGAGGGATCTTAGAGGTCTGCTGCGCCATGTGGGTCCCCTCCTGGCCGGGGGTCGAACTCGCGCTGCTGTGCCGCAGATGCTCCACAGTGCCGCGCTCAACCCCATGCGCGCCCCAGAGAGGGACCTTAGACATGAGCTTGAGGAGTCGAGCTGGACAACACCGGTGCTCTGAGGAGGGTTTGGCTCCCTGCAGCTTCATGACCAGGATGCGCCTCAGGGAACCCCACGAGGTGAACCCCAGCTCAGTGCTCTTCTGTCAACCCACACACCTTCCTCTGGCTGCTCCGAGGAAAGTGTGTGACACTGTGCACAGCTGGTCGCGTTCAAGGGCTCTCACCCTCATGTCAGACCCATCCGGAAACGATGAGCCTTCGCGGAAGCACCGTTACGTCAGGGGACGTGACGTCAACCCGAGAGCGCGGACGTGCATGTTAACACGGATATCCATGCCAGGGGGACCCTGAGTCTGCTGTGTTCTGATGTAATATTACTCAGGTCAGTCTCCTTTTTTTTTTTTAAGATTTATTTTATTTATGCATACAAGCACTGGGGTACAGGCCAGAGATGTTGGGGGGCAGTGAGAGGATTCACCACAGAGAGCAGGGAGCAGAACAGGCAGATCAACCAAAGTACACTGCTGAGGGGAGCAGCGGGCACAGCAGGAGAGGTCTGCTGCGCCATGTGGGTCCCCTCTCTGGCCGGCAGCAGGGATCGAACTCGTGCTGCAGCGGCTGCGGTTTGCTTCATGTGCGTTGCTTAACTCACTGCGCCACCAGGGAGGCCCTCAGGTCAATCTCCTTAAGCTAAAGCAGTGTCTGTCATAAATTGAGCAACCTTCCTTGTCAATGTGTTGTAATTAGCTTTTAATTTTGGTCACATTAAAATACTTTTTCATTCACAGAAGCTACTATTTACCCTTATAGCAGAATAATTCACAGTGGAAAGATATGGGCAGATAATCTAAAAAGCTCAATTTTTCATGGAACTCTGTAGTTTTTTCAAAAACTACAGAGTTTTTGAAAAAAAAATGACTTAAAATATTGCTAACAAGATACTGAGATGTACTGCATGGAAATGAACTGTTAAAGTCTAATAAAATGTTTAAAGACAAGAATATCCACGCTAGTGTTTGATTTTTCAAAAAAAAAGTTTCCCTTTTTAAGCTGAACTATCATCTACGTAATGATAAATTGTATGTTTTTGTGAGCAGAACTGAACCCTTTGCTCGCTCTCCCTGACACCCCAGAATCTGCACTGAATGCAACTGTCTATCTCATGGCAATGCATTGACACTTACTTGCATAAATCCAGAAAGACTCTTCTTGCCCCTCTATAAAGGACAATTATAAACATGGTTGTATTAAGGAACTGGGTCTGCAATGCTCCATTGAGACCAGGTTGTTTTCAGGGATCCTCAGTTCACACAGCCTTGAAGAAAAAGCAGCCTGAATGCCTTGGTTTTATGGTCAAAGGCCACTCAGGGAAAAGGTAGGGAAGGTCACCTCTTAGCAGACCCTGAAACCCCTGACATTTTGGAAACTCAAGGAGAAGAACTTACCTGAGTTGTAGTATTGCAAGTGAGGTCAGATCTCATCTGAGATCCCTTATGTAAAGCTCCAGCAAAGCACATCTATGTGGTACAAGGCAACCATCACAGGCCAGGCGGTTCTACGTCCAGCATGCTGACAGAAAGAGAATCTTGGAGCCCTCCATAGTCTTACAGGTCTTTCATGCTGAATAGGGGATGGACCGGCAATAGGGGATGGAGGCAGCAGCTTGCCCACTAGCCCTAGGCTACTGGGGAGGCCCTCTCTGTCCTTGCGCCCTGCCAGGGAGGAGGCTCTAGACGGTTCCAGAATGACAAGCCCCTTTTACTGCCTGCTTCTCAGCCAAAGTGTCGTATTTACATATGCACGTCCCATGCTCTCTGCTGCCCATGCTCAGAGGAGCATGTGCCAAACACCCAGCCTCTCAGCGCCTGGCCTATGCGCGCCCTGCACTCACACTCCCAAGCTTTTTGCATTAGCGCAGTATCTCCCACGGGCAATGCTACCACAGATGGTAGCCTGAAAGGCGAGCGAAAAAGGAAGGTGAAAAAGAGCTTGAGTAACTCCATTTTCCCTGTGTGCCAGAACACTGTGCATTCAAACACCCCTAAGGACTAAAACAAGAGTCTTTAGTTTAGCGGGTGCTGTCACCCATTTTCAGCAGGATGCAAGTTTAGAAGTGCATAGCCCATCCCCGCCACACTAGAGTTTAAAATAAAATTCCCTTAAATACAACTAGGATTTTGTGATTGACCTGAGTCTAGGATACTGACTGAGCTCTGCCCTAACCTTTAACCTCTCAGTTTAGGCAACATGGGTCACGTTCCCCAGGCTGTGGGGATGGTTGCTTAGTGCTTAACAAGGTATTTCTGTTCCCTCGCGGATGCAGATAACTTCAGAGCCTTGTGCAACCTGCAGTGATTTTTAACTGATAACACAGAAGAGAGCAGTGATTCCCAAAATGTATTGCTATCCTGTGACCAAGGGCCACCCACCGACCTCTTGCAGCCTGACCCTCAGGAAGCAGGCCACAATGCTCACCCGCTGGCGACCGGCCATGGCAGGCGTGGATGTGAGAAGCTGGAAACCCTCAGGACGGTGGAGCACGTGCTGCCCAGTCACATGCAGAGATGAGATCCGGGGGGAGCTGGGAAATGCAGGGCTCTGGGACGAGCCAAAGAGGAGGTGCATTAAGAGACCAAAGTTGCAAGATAGGCTTTACCTAATTATCTAACACCTCCCAAATGCAGGAGGCCCCGTGTACAGGGATGGAACCGTCTAGAGCCTCCTCCCTGGCAGGGCGCAAGGACAGAGAGGGCCTCCCCAGTAGCCTACGGCTTAAATCACAGTGTTACCACCATTATGGCCTGAGTTCGATCCTGGCCAGGGAAGTGACCCACATGGCGCAGCAGACCTCTCCTGCCTCGCCCGCTGCTCCCTCAGCAGTGCATTTCAGTAGATCTGCCTGTTCTGTTCCCCGCTTTGCCTCTGGTAAATCCTCTCACACCTCTGGCCTGTACCCTAGAACTTATATGCATAAACAAAAAAGGCAGAATACAGACATCAAAAACTTGCAATGATACGAATGAAGGAACAAATGCACTATGGATATAGTGAAATGTGTAGGGAAAATGGACACAGTTGAAGTAAAGGACATGAAGATACCACCCAAAAAAAATGTGTGGGAAACTGCTAACTCAAAAGGAAATTGATAGACCTCACTGCTATTACTGGAAAAGGTGAAAAAACCAATGGCCTAATTTTTGTCTCACAAATGTGAAGAAATATCAACAAGGAAAGATGAACAATCAAAGATATGAGCAGAACTCATAGTGTAAAAATCATGACATATTCACAGCAAAGACACGCAAGCTTCTGTGCACAGAGCAGGAATGTGGGTTGGCAGCAAGTAGGTAAATGCCCCTGCCCACCTAAGCCTGAGCTAACACTGCCCTGCCTTCCAGAAGTACCACAGTAGAACCATGTCCTACCTGACAGCTGTTTCCAGAGCTGCTCAGAGCCTCCTTCCTGGGCAGCTCCTGGGCCTGGGGTAGCTGTCCAGGGACAATGCTGCCTCCTGGAGGCCACAGCTGGGAGGACACATCTTCCTGTGGTGCCCTCAGGGGGCCTGGCCTCCTCCTCCTCACCAGACAAGGGATTCTGAGCCCAGCTCAGGGCCGCCCACGTGCTCATCACAGGACTCACCTGAGGTTAACTGGAACAGCTCTCAGCCTCTCTTCATTGTTTCTTAATTGGTTCCTTATAGCCTGTAAAATTGTGCCGGGTTCTTCTGGCCCGTGCTTGGGCCAGCAGAGGCCACCCTGCCCACCAGGATGACAGGACACCTGGGGCTCAGGACAGGGGCAGAAACTCTGTGCGGGCAGGAGCCTGGGGAGACAAGGAGACCCACCGGCCCCTCCCAGCCCCCCTGGGGCTCTGGGGGGCCCTGGCCCTGAGCAGGGGCAGGTGGGGCAGGATGAGCTGCGGGTCCGACTCCCCCTCACCCTCTGCGCTCAGGCCTGGCCCACTGGCCTCTCACTGTGCTGAGGACTCGGGGCCCAGGACGGCGGACGCTGCCCACACAGCCCAGACACGGACCCTGGGCCCTCGGGCTC
>JAGFMF010012265.1:29576-41824 GCA_019455555.1 Galemys pyrenaicus | reverse complement strand
GGACTGAGGTGATGGTGCACGGGTGAAATGGTGGTGGGTACCCCCTGGGGACTACAAATGATGTCAAATATAACTAATAAAAAAAAAAGAAAAAAAAAAGAGTAAGGAGAACGTGGGGTCTGGTTCTATCATATAAGTCTGAGGTAGAGAGCTTCACTAATATATACAAAATCACGGTGATAACAGAGCCATTTTCAGATCCAGGTCTACCACATAACGGGTTTTATGCTTGCTTGTTTGATTTTTATATATGAGTTAAGTTTCTTTCAACTTTTAGTGTATAAAGTACAGTTGTTGCTAAGGAGGTTGCAAGATTGATACACTTTATTGCTGTGGAAAAATAATATGAGATAATGAAGTACCAATAAAACATTGATAGCCAAAAAAAAAAAAAAAAATGTGAGGTCTCAGCCCCGTTCTTGACAGCAAAACAGCCTCCAAGAGGTGCTGTTGCCTGGTCCCTTCTTTCTACACCAGCAATAGGATATAGGATCAAAGCCCAAATCAAGTATCTTTGTACCTTACCAGTTTCAAGGGCTGGATTCCCTCTGGCTCCATTCTGGGGGGGTCCAAGCTCCATTCTTGGAGCTCCATGCCTGGGCTCCAAGCATCGATGACGAACAAGCCCTGCTGCCCAGCCTGGCATGGCCGGGTCCTGCCAGCCCCGGTGTGGGGCGCTCAGGGGCAGCGTATTCCCCCAGAGACATACTCTGACTGGAGACCCCACTCTGGGGGTGACAGGGCGCTCCCTCCTTTCTCCCCCTTCCTGGTGGCTGCTGTCCTGGGAAGGACCGGCGGGTAACCCTGTCCTGGGCAGAAGGACTCAGGACACCGGAGGAGACCATCAAGCAGAGCCACACTGGGGAGGGGAAGCCAGGCTGGACTCTCGGGGTCCCCAGTGCTGCTCTGGACCCCTGACCCCCACTGAGGTAAGGATGGTGGCTATACCTGCCCACTCACGCTTGGGGGTCCAAGAACAGGAGCAGGTGGTGAGCGGGGCACACCCTACTGGGCCTGAGCTGTGTCTGCAGAACCTGTGAACCTCAATCTGCGCACGTCTAGGTTTTCATCGAGGGGTGAAGTCTAGGGGCTGACACTTACGGCACTGCTCAGAGCGGACAAAGCCGCGGCACTGAACACATGGTCCTTCCTGCTGCGCTGGCAACCCGGCCCCAGCCCCATGTTCCGAGAGGCCGCGCACAGTCACTCACCGTTGGTGCGGGTGTCCCCCCAGCCCATAATGCTGCACAGGATGCCGGCACTGAACTTGTCACCAGCACTGGGCAGGACAATGGGGGACACTGTCTTGGAGACGTGAACGGGCACAACCAGCTTCAGCAGCGCGATGTCATTCAATGCTTTACTGTACTTGAACTTGGGGTGCCTGAAAATCTGTGTTGAGGACCAAGACAAGGAGATGAGAGGGCCCCTTCCGTGGGTATAGATCAAGGGGGGCCAGGAGAACAACTAGTCCCATCTGCTGCCATCTGTTTTTGCAGTTAAAGTGTCTTCTCCTCTGCCCCTGCCCCCCAAAGCCTCGGGGGAAACCTCCGGGGCTTGTCCACCAGGATCTGAAATACCTTGGAAATCTTTATTAGCTGGATGTCATCCTTAAATGAGCGTCGGTCATACTGCCCAGCCATGACCAAGTTGGATGTCCTAGAAGGAGCAGGTGCGTGAGGATGCAGGAGGAACCACTCCCCTCCCTCGTCCCTAGGGCCTTCCTGGGTCTCACGTGACTCTGCAGTGGGCGGCGGTGACCACCCAGTTCTGGCTGATCAGGGAGCCCCCACAGATGGGGTATCCAGTGGGAGTCTGTAGGGGGAAGGGAGGGTCAGCGCTGGCAGGACTCAGCACAAGCCCTGGGTAGCAGCAGCCTCACTCCAGGGTGGGCACCCCAGTGTGACGCAACAGTGCAGACTCACCTGCAGAGACACGTGCCAGGGCCAGGAGCCAGGTGCAGCGTCCCTCCCGTTGATGATCCTGGGCATGACGCTCAGCTCCGGGTCACCGGCAGGGGCCCCAGAGCCTGGGGTCAGAGGGGAGGGGGAGCCGGTGAGGTCCAGGCAGTCTGCAGAGACCTGGCTGCACCCTCAGCCAGCACAGCACCACGCCCACGCCCCTCCTGGCACCTGCACCTGCACTGGGGGACACACACCTGCCTGCTGCCCGGGCCCCTCCCCGGTGCAGAGGGACAGGCGGCTCCATCCGGGTCACCTGCCCAGAGGCGCAGACCCAGGCTGAGGAGTCAGGCTTTCCTGACCCCTGCTTCCCTGCTGGAGACCTCAGCCGCTCGTGACTCCCCTGGGCTCATTTTGTCCAGTAAAATAAAGAGTGTCACTGCCCACCTCACAGGCCATGCTTGCCAGGAAAAGGGTATGGGCGGGAGGAGTTGAGCTAAAACAGAGACCCTCAAGTGAACAGGAAATCCCCCCTCTGGCACTATCCTGACATAGTGTGACCTATACCAATATAAACTGTTGGATTCTCTCTCTGCAATTTCAGGAACTCTTCATTATGCAACATTTAAGTTTCTGGTTATTTATAAAATCTATAGGACGTTGATCCCTGCTCTGAAAAGACAAATCACAGCAGGTGTCCTCTCTGCCTGCCTGTGACTATGTCGGTGTCTCTTATTTTCCCTTTCTCCCGTTCCACTAAATCTGTCCATTCGAAATGACATGCCAAGGCAACAGAAAATAAATGACATGAGTTGTCCAGAGCAAGGAGGACACGCAGGGTCCTTGACATGTGCAAGACACGTTTGCTAGGTCAGGACACAGGATCCTCAGCAGCTTTGGGGGGGGAGAACTTGGCCACAGGAAGAAAGGGGTACAGGGCCATCCCTAAAATAGCCCTGTGTCCCCAGGATTTCTCCAGGCAGCACCGGCCCCCTGCCCCTGGGGACAGGTACATGGCCCAGACCCTCCCTCAAGCTGGTGTCCCCAAACAGTCGTCCTCCTAGTCTTTTGAAATGATATAAAACCACCACAGCTTTCTTGAGGGGTCCCCCTGCAGAGCGCCTCAGAGCACGGCAGCAGGGGGCTGGTCCCCTGTGCAGGAGAAGCCTGACATCACACCTGAGTGGGGACACAGGGGTGACTGGGACAGGAGCAGACACAGGGAGGAGCTGCCCCTGAGCCCGCCGCTCTGGCCATACCCAGGAGTGAGTGTGTGAAGCTGCCCAGAAGGGACAGGCAGGGACTCAGCAGAGGCCCTTCCCGGGAGGCAGAAGAAATAACTCAAGCAAACAGTTAGAATGCTAACATTGTTCAAGTGAAGACAGAGGCATGGCTATTGTACTATTTTTCTCAAGGGTTGTCCAGCACAAAGGAAACCCACTGGAGGAGTTCTAAGGGGGTCTCATGTCCACCCCCTTACTAACCCTCTGAGCCTACCTTAGTCACTCCCTGGGCTCCATCCTCTGAGGCCCAGAAGGTTCTGCTCCACACCTGGAACAGCTTTGAGGGCTCAGAAAGCCGAGAAAGCCCGTCTCCTCCTGCAAATCAGGCCACTGTCCGCACTGAGCCCAACGGGTCAGGAGAGGAGCTCAGAGCACCCCTGGGCTGGACCTAGGCTCACCCAAGGACCCTCCAGTTCTCCAGGGGGAGCCTGACGTGGAGCCACTAGGGGCTCAGGGCCCTCCTCCCAAATCTCCTCCAAGACATGGCTTATCCCTCAGACCCTCACACTCACCAAAGTTCGTCCCAATGATGGCGAAGCAGGAGAGAAGCCCGAGCAAGGCCATGATGCCGCAGCCAGGGCAGTGTGGGCTGCCCGCTCCGGGCCCCTTTTACGTCCCCTGGGAGCCTAGTCCCGCCCAGCCCCTCTGGTCCTTTCCTCATTGAGGGCCCCCTCCCCATGTGAAACCTGTCCTGGCCTGGCTCAGCCCAGTCACCCAGCACCAGGGAAAAGGGCAACCGCCGGCCTCACAATCTGCATCAGCCTCGGCAACCCCTGGGGAAGCACCAGCTGTGGCCTGGAGGCCCTGGGCCCATCATGGGGGCGGCAGGTGCACAGCAGAGACTCATCTACAGGGAGCCTCACCCCGGTGCTCTGGGCACCCAGAGCTCAGCACCCAGGACTCGGTATTCCACTGCACACCCAGGAGCCCTGTGCTTCTGACTGCTTCTGTATCTGTTCTGGAAATCTCCCTGAGGCAAGTGAAACACTCATAGATGGGCCTCACTCCAGCCTGGACATGCCGCTCTGAAGCACATGAGGACAATGTATCCACTGTCTTAACCGAATTCCCTTTTTCTTGCAAATTCACAATTTAATTGACCCATCATTATATAATAACCTTTTTTTTATTGTCATTTCAGGCTTTGCAAACTCATCATAATGGCCACTAGGGACACAGAGCGCCCAGGGCTGGTGTGAGGAGCTGGAGGGGGCCCGGGGCAGCAGGAGCAGGACGTGCGGGAGGCCCTGCCCCGGGTGCTCACAGGCCGCAGCTGTGCAGACGCCTCCTGCGTGTCCTGGGGACGTCACCCTGAATTATAAAGGAACAGAAGATTTGGGGTATTTTTACAGTAACGACTACTATCCACCTGGGTTCTAGAGTGGTTTTTTTTTTTTCTTTTTCACCATTTTTTTTCCCCCAACAAGACCCACCTCCCCTCATCTGTGAGAACAGGGTACCAGCCCCATTTTTGTCAACTTGAAAACAAGGCTGAATAGTTTAAATTGGTGTTTTCTTTGATCTACAATGAAGAAATTTTCTAAAATGTTAATATACCATTTTGCTTTTCTCTTCCTTTGTGTCCATTTTCCAGTGCCTACTAATAGTTTTCTACTAACCTGTAAATTGGTGGAATGGCTTTGAGGGCTCCAGGTACCCCCCAAAACCCAGGCATCTCATGTCTCCTCTAGGTGCTCACAGAAGCACTTCACCTTCAAAATCCATCTTTTCCTGCCCCAACCTTCTTTAGAATCCAAAGGGCCGCCTCTGAAATGGAAATTTAAGGAGCGGGATCTTACCTGGAGGGCTGGGTAAACAGGACTCTTTGAACATTTGAATCAAGAAAAGTTCTGTGTCTCAAGAACTACTTCTTAAAATTACTACATACGTGTCAGGAAGGCTTAAATGAAGATTAAGGTATCGTGTCTATGTTGTTTGTCTTCCTGTTTTAGGACTATTATCTCAGGTGCTAATATTAGAATTGATTCCCATTTCACGTTTATAAAACAGCGCCCATGTAAATTCTCAGTTCAGGAATTTAATACGAACTCACCCAAATGTTTTGCAAAACATCCACTCTACAGTATTTGTTGTTCTTTGGTGGAATCTGATGGAGGATAAAGAGCAGGAAAACTGGAAAGGAGACGCCACAGGTCAGAAATCTGCCTCACACAAGGAGGTGGGGAAGAAGGGATTAACATGACCATCAACCCAGCTACAGAAACTTAAGACCCTTAGGTGCCGACACGTAGATCAGGAGGCACAAGGCCCAGGCAGGTATCAGACTGTGGTAGGGAATGTCAGGAGCACAGACCGAAGGAGAAGATATGGAGATAAGGAACAACCCATGTCCCCACCAAGACGAGCCCCTCCCTGCCAAAAGAGGATAAAACCTAACACTGTCCCCACAACGGCCCCGTCCTTCCGCCCACCTGTGACTATGCTGGTGCTTCTCTTTACCAGCTCTCTCCTCTGCAGGGCAGCAGCCTTCTGCCTGCCCGAGACCTGTACCCTGCCGGGGCTTCTCTTCACTGACCTCCCTCAGCAGAGGCAGCTCTCCTCAAGGCCGCCCACCTGCAACCATGCAGGCCTCTCTCAGCAAACCTGTCCCTTTCAGGGCAGCTCTTCCTGCCCGCTGTGTCTATGAATGTGCTTTCACTTTCCTGTCCCTTTTCTCTAATAAACCTGCTCTTTTAAATATAACTAATGTCTTGGTCTCGTGGAGAAACTCGCCTGGGAACTCACCGCGTGCAGCTGAACAAAGATCTCTGGTGAAACCTTTCCTGGAGTGAACCCAAGAACCCCGCTCCCCAAAACCGCTGACTCCAAAAACGACCTCAGAATCCAACATGGAAAAGAACTGACTTGGTCTAGCAATGTTCTGAGCGATGTCAGCACCATCAGGTGTACAATGACATCACCTGTCTTAAACCCAGGTCAGAATTGTCAGCCTGAGGATAAACTTGAGTGAGAAGTAAAAGTATAAACCAGTGAGATAGAAATCTCTAGCAAGTATTAGTTTATCACATTGTTAGTAACTCAAAACTTTAAAAGGTTAAACAAAGGTTTAACCTTTTGAAGTGGGATTGTTACAGTGTAGGGAGAGGGGCTCCCCAGAACCCTAAACCTGTCTGCTCTAAACAGGTTCTGCCACCAGCTACAAGAGACAAAACATCCTCTAATGCTAAGACCTTTAATGGAAAGCAACTTTTAACACAACTAGTGTGCAACAAAGAAACAACAAACAATAAAGTTTCTAAATCAAGCACCCACAGTTACCCATCCCCTCCTGGGTAAATGTCCAGCCAGACAGGGTCAGCCCAAAGCAGGTCCACTGAGGCCTGAAAGTCTGTCACAGTCTAAAGCACCTTCTGGTGGGACCCATCAGAAGGGGACAGAAATCCTAGCACATCTGGGACAAAAGGAGCAAAATCAAGATAAAGGCACAGGGGTTAAGCACCGCATTCTGAGGCATCTGCAGCCACAGCAGCACAAGTTTGATCCCCGGCCAGGGAGGGGACCCACATGGCACAGCAGACCTCTGCCTCGCCTGCTGCTCCCCTCAGCAGTGTGTTTCAGTCAGTCTGCCTGTTCTGCTCCCCGCTCTGTCTCTCGTGAATTCTCTCTCTCTCTCTCTCTCTCTCTCTCTCACACACACACACACACACACACACACACACACACACATACCCCTCGCCCTGGACCTCTGGCCTACACCTTAGCTCTTGTATGCACAAATAAAATAAATCTTAAAGAAAAAAAGAAACTGCCATTGTAATCTCCCCACGGGTCTCTCCACCACATCATTTCAACCAGTCCAGGACCAAGAAGCAAGTGCAGCTTCTTCACATGTCTCTGCCCCATGTGCCTCCTCCAGGTCTCCTCTGGCTCCCATCCTGCTTCCTTCCCTCTCCAGACTCCTCTCCAGCTTCATCTCTCTACTCAGCTCCACCCTCCCTTGGGTGATGCAGGGAACCTGAAACCTCCCCTTTTCCTGGGGACCCCCCTATAATAGGATCATTTCAGGAAAATGACCTGACCAGTGAAATTCTAGAGTGACTAAATAGTGGCATCCACCCCCAGGAGAGGTTCTACTCTTGGATATGGATCTCAGTGACAGAGGACGAGGGTCACTCTGACGAGGCCCAGGACTGCTGAGGGATCGCAAGATTCCTGACTTTTCCTAGGAGAGAATCACGCTAGAATCATAACAGAATCGTAACAGAACAGCGATCTCAGTTTCCCTCAGCCAATAAAAGGAAACAGAATTCGAGAAGGAAAGTAGTCTCATTTGTCGACAAACTGAGGAGGCCAGCAGATGCGTGTCTGAAAAACTGCTGTCCTGCTCTTTGGCGGGGTGCAGGAGTATTTATACAAAGGAGAAAGAAAAGGGGAGCCGGCCAAGGGCCAGTGTGTCCTTTTGAAGCATCTGGAGATTGGGGAGACTGGCAAGGGTTGGTGCCAGCTCTGCTTTGTTAACCCCTGGTGTTTAATGTCCATGTTATCTTCTTGGGAATGTTCGTTCTTTTCCTTAGAATGCAAGAAGGCTAATGTGTTAAGCAGACTGTTCAATACAAGCATAGGAATGCTTATCTGGCCGAGCAGGAAGAACTCTGTCCTTTCATGCTGAGTCAGAGGGAGTAAAGATGAGTTAGGGGGCACTGTAGGTGAGGACACAGTGGGGAGTGAGTGTGGGTGGCCTCGGCCTCCCTTGGGGGAGACTGTCCCCTTGGTCTTAAGGCTGCTGATACAAATAGGCTTGGCTGGAGGGGGCAGGGCTCTGAGACGGAATCCTGATGGGTCTGATGACTTTCACTTAATGAAAGGGGCAGGAACTTAAAAGAAGGTTAACAAGACTTGGCCATGTGTTTAACAGAAACCCCCGTTGGATGAGCCAGAGCAGCTTTACAGCCACTGATGCCCGTGTGCGAGATAAAAATAACAGGGTTGGCATCACTGTTAAAAATGTGCCCAGCTCTTTTTCAGATATACTGGGTGGGGACTAGCGGTTGCAGCCATTGGGCTGAATTCCCGTTCTGGTCAACTCCACTGTGCAGGCATTGGCCTGATTAGTCCAGTGACATGGACACCGAGACCCTGGGCAGAGGGAGAGGCTGACCTCAAGTTACACCGAAATCTTTGCAGGGGAGAAGAGCAAATCCCCATAATCGCTTGTCCGTCAGGTACAGTTCTGGTTTCCGGGTGATTTGATGGTGGGAACCTGACAGGGATTACACCTGAGGGGAGAAATCAGATATTATACAAAAATAAATGATGATGTAAACAAGTAAATAAATAACAATACATAAAATTAAAGGAGTTTTTCTGTAGAGTGCAGCTCTACAAAGCCTCGCCATCAGCTCTGCATGTGACTGCAAACAGCACCTAAAATGACAGCCATAATGCAAGACTGCTTCCTTGCAGCTTGCACCACGTGGGAAACAGGGAATGTTCTGGGCTGTTTGGGAGGCTGAAGCAAACTACCACCCCAGTCCACAGTGGAGCAGCTGAGGACCCAAACAGGAAGTGGGCCTTCGCTAAGACGTGCCTAGGCCAGCTGGCTCAGGTCCATCAGGCTTTGCCATCAGCTTGACCTCTAGCCCAGGGCAGAGGCTGTGATCATGTGTTTGTCCTGTACCCTCATGGCTGGACCAGGACTGCTGAAATGGGACCCTTAGCACGCCCGCAGCCGGCTGTCCAGGGGCCGAGGTGCTTTGCAGGGGACTCCAGGGCCTGAGGTGCCAGCTGAACCCTGATGACCCAGAGACTCAATGCTTTGTTCCACCAGCAGCAGGAGAAAAGCAGCCCGCCCTGGAGATGCCCCAGCTGTATCAGGGAGCAGGACCCCGAGTCGATATGAACAGAGAAACCCACTCCCTAAGGTCCACCTCTTCCAGAGGACAAACCCCCAGAGGAGGCCCACTCATCACTGCAGTGGACACCGCTTCAGAAACATGGTTCCCCAAGAGTTCACTGCCGGAGGTGCCCAGGCCTCTGCCCTGGAGATGACACCCGGGACAGACACAGCCTCACAAAGCAGACCACCCTGCTTGCCACCTGCAGCAGCCTAGGGTCAATGAACGTTAACAGGTCTCTCCACCCTCCCAGCATCAGCATCAAGGAAAGTCTTGCACATAGCTGATGGCAGGCACCTGGAGCAGGGTGTGGGCATGCATAGGTGAGAAGTACCAGCAGCAGAAGCAACGGAAGCAAGCAGAGGCAGAAAAAGGAGCAGCAGTAGAGCGCCCAGAAAGAGTGAAGATTTGTCCTACCACCCCACCTGCCAGGTACCTGGCCGCCTCACTGCAGATGATGTAGAAAGAGCAATAAGTCTGAAAAAGCCACCGAGGGCTCCAGGACTCCTCCTTTACCCATATGCCCAGATCATCGAGACCCTGCCTCTTGCCCTCCTGCTCCACAAGAAGCATCCATCATGAGACCCGCATCTTTGAAGAGACCCACTGTCCACTCATCTACCTCGAGGCTGGGTCTTCCGGGGCGATGGCTATGGCCTGGACACAGCTGCTGCCCTGTGTTATTATGGGATGGGCCTGTAGCGGCAGGAAGGGCGGCACAGGAGCAAGGTTCGGGATGGTTCTGGGCAGACGGGTCAAGGAAAGAGTCTTGGAGCCCTCGGTGGCTTTTCATGCTTTTATTAGTAGAAGTGGCCAGGTACATGGCAGGCAGGGGTGCCGGGGGGACCGGGAGGTTGGCAGGCCTCCAGCCCCCGGCGCATCTCACCTCTAGGCTGCTTTCTTCTGCTGCTGCATTAGTACCATCGGTCGGTCCTGTGGGTCCTGGCGGCTTCATGTCAAACTCAGGTGCGCCCACTTGCGCATGCCCACCCTGGAATGCTCGCAGCACCGCAGGTGTCCATCATCACATCGGTGGGCAGGTGAAAAGACCTGATAGTTCTGACCCTACAGGGCCCCTCTCCCCTGCTGAGCTGGGCGCTCAGGACCTGCCCTGATGGACCCACCTGCTCCCAGGCTGTGAAGGCCCCACCAGGACAGGTATCTGGGCCACAGGGGGCAGCAGGGGACGCCCTGACATTGGGCATTTTAACTGTCGGCCAGGGCCTGACTGCAGCTGACTGTCCGGGCATGTGCTTCACGGACAGCCGTGGGGCATGAACACCCCAGATTTAGGACTAGATGGGACCCGGCCCTATCACCACTTCCCTTTATAGTCCAGATCTCAGCGATATAGGAATGAACATTATCTCCATTTGTTTTTCTTTCCTGCACTTTTATTCCACCAGATAGTTAAAAAATCAACAAAAAGTAAGCGCCACTAACTGGACACTGACCCTCAACCACGGAACTCCAGTGGCCCTGAACTGTCTCTGCACCCCACACCTCGTCACCACGTGGCCCCTGGCCTGCCCTGTCCCCTCAGGTCCTGTGAGGAATAAACTTGCTGAGTTTCTAGTTTCCTGACGCTTGACATGTACAGTCCTCACAAGAGTCCACCACAGCATTGTTTCTGAAAGGCAGTGTCTCTGGGGGCTCACAGGAGCACCCCAGCAAAGACTGGCACAAATAGACACAGAAAGAGATGAAATAATATAAAATAAATATACCCAAAACAAAGTATGGCTATAGAGGAAACGAGACGGGAAATTAGAAAACAGTTTGAATGAAAGGACATAAAAATACTGCACCCCAAAATGTGTGGGAATCTAAGCTGGAATGAAGTTGCTAGTCCCCGATGCTGTCATTGCAAAGTGTCTAATATTTATGGCCTAAGTTTCCCCTTTAAAAGTGCAGAGAAAGAAGCTGGTTTTGCAGATTTGGGTTCAGAGACTAGGGGCCTTGGGATCACACTGGAAATAGACTCTCCTTCCAGCGGTGCCGCGATGGTCCCAAGGCCGGATTCTCCATGAGACAGGGGCGTTAGTTACATTCTAAAGGACAGCTCTATTTTCAAGAGGGGGAGAAGAAAAGACCCCTGCACAGGCACAGGTGGGCAGCCTGGGGAGAGCGGCCTCTGCCACTTTGCAAGGGGAGAAGGTTTTGTGGGCTTTTTTGGTGTTTCAATTTTATTTCTTTTTTATTGTATATATTTTTAAAATTATTTTTCACCTTTTTACCAGGGGAGAAGGTTTTTTTTTTTTTAAAGATTTATTTATGCATGCAAGCACTGGGGTACAGGCCAGAAGTGGGGGGGGTGAGAGAATCCACCAGACAGAATGGGGAACAGCACAGGCAGATCTACTGAAAGGCACTGCTGAGGGGAGCAGTGGGCGAGGCAGGAGAGGTCTGCTGCGCCATGTAGGTCCCCTCCCTGGCCAGCGGCAGGGATCGAACTGGTGCTGCAGTGACTGGTTTGCTTCATGGTGCGTTGCTTAACCCACTGCGCCACCAGGGAGGGCCTGGGGGAGAAGGTTTTGAAGAGAAGCACCTGCATAGGCACAGGCAGGCGGCAGCTGCTGCCGGTGCAGAAACCACACAGGTGGAGTCTTCTCTCTGGAAAGGCTCCCTCCTTTGTGGAGCTGACTTTTGTAAGTTAATTACTTTGAGGGTGTGACTAGGGTGATTTGTAAGAACCAGTGATCCCCACAATGGCCTCCATCTCCATGTCCCACCTCCGGGCTGTGCCGCTCCTGCTTTCTACGCAGTCAGAGGTGCAGCTCTCACGACTCTCATTTCTATGGCCGTTTTAACCCTCTCAGCCCCACCTCCATCTGTTGGCCTCACTGGAGCCAGGATTCTGGTCTTGTTGCCTCCTTTCCAAATTTTCTCTTAACCTTAACCTCTTAATCTCCATCAAGACCAACAGGAAAGACCGGCCATTAAAGATAGGAGCAGAAAGCCACAAAGTAAAACCCATGACATGTTTACAGCAAAGACACCCAGACCTTGTGTGCACGGGGGCTGCAATGTGGGTTTGGCAGCAAGCAGGTCAACACCGCGACCCACCTGGACACTGCCCTGCCTTCCTGCATGTTCCATGGCAGGGCCCTTGTCCTACCTGACAGCTGTTTCCAGAGCTGCTCAGAGCCTCCTTCCTGGGCAGCTCCTGGGCCTGGGGTAGCTGTCCAGGGACAATGCTGCCTCCTGGA
>JAGFMF010012265.1:0-29508 GCA_019455555.1 Galemys pyrenaicus | reverse complement strand
GCTCCTGGGCCTGGGGTAGCTGTCCAGGGACAATGCTGCCTCCTGGAGGCCACAGCTGGGAGGACACATCTTCCTGTGGTGCCCTCAGGGGTCCCTGCCTCCAGGGGGGCCTGGCCTCCTCCTCACCAGACAAGGGATTCTGAGCCCAGCTCAGGGCCGCCCACGTGCTCATCACAGGACTCACCTGAGGATAACAGGAACAGCCCTGAGCCCCATCTTCACGGCTCCTTAATTGGCTCCCGACGGGCTTGGGGTGATGCCGGGTCCACCCAGCTCGCGTGCTTGGGCCAGCAGAGGCCGCCCTGCCCACCAGGATGACAGGACACCTGGGGCTCAGGACAGGGGCAGAAACTCTGTGCGGGCAGGAGCCCAGGGGGACAGGGAGACCCACCAGCCCCCCCACCCCCCCCTGGGGCTCTGGGGGGCCCTGGCCCTGAGCAGGGGCAGGTGGGGCAGGATGAGCTGTGGGTCCGGCTCCCCCTCACGCTCTGCGCTCGGGCCTGGCCCACTGGCCTCTCACTGTGCTGAGGACTCGGGGCCCAGGACGGCGGACGCTGCCCACACAGCCCAGACACGGACCCTGGGCCCTCGGGCTCCCCAGAGCCACACACTGACACAGAGACACCCATGCAGATTTCTAACCAACACAGCAAACCCTGGAAATCCGATGACAAAAGTGAAGCTGAAGTGGGGCAGGGAGAGGTGAGGGGAGCAGGGAATCGGGTGCCAGTGGATGGTGACAGGGGGTCACTGACGCTCTGATGTGGCGTGCAGGATAACCGTCATCTATAGAGGGGCGTCCTGGCCCTTCTACAACAGATGCAGTGTCGGGGAGCCGTCACCAAGCCCTCAGGACCAGGTCACAGAACCAGACTGAGAGGTGAGGCTGCAGCAGGTGGTCGTGGACTCTGCCCCAGGGGCCTCCTGAGCAGGGAGGACCAGACCCCAAGGCCTCAGCTCCCTGACACACAGGGGCTGCTGGGGCTCTGAGCCTGGACAGGGAGGGCCACGCCGCCCCCTGGTGGGGGACAGGGACACTGCGGCCTCCTCCCCCAGGCACAGACACACAAGCAGTCAGGGCTTCTGCAGAGGCTTTTATTGGGGATAAAGGGCACTGCAATGGGAGTAAATGGGCTCAGTTGTGAGCCATAGTATGCTCAACCCAGGGTATGAATTTAGGGAAACGCACAGCCACCAAAGGAACTTCAGTGGGGCAGGTGTTATGGCCAAAAGCCACAATGCCCACCAAGGTCCAGACTTCTCTCTTCATGCAGACCACGGAGCCACCAGAGTCGCCCTATGAGAGGAGAAAGGACCGGTCTGAAGGTTGAAAGGTGGACAGAACACTGATATGCCCCAACCGGTCCCAGCCAGCAGTGGCAAGAAATACCAGGTGGACAGAGTGTTCAACAAGAAACACCAAACAAATGCTGACCCAGCTCTGCATCCTCCAACAGTGCATGCGGGGAAGGTGGTAGTTGCACCCTGGTCTGTGTATGGCTAGAATAGCTCACCCCAGGATGGCTGCAGAGTAACCCCTATGGACAGCAACCCGTGCCTGCAGGGTCTGCGTCAGAGCTGGGTCTGGCTCCCCTGGACAAGCGTAAGGACGCAGGGCAAGGGGTCTCTGGCAAGGTGTGTTCCCACAGGCTGATGAAGGGACTGTCGGCACAGCGCTGGGTTAGGGCAACACCATACATACATTACAGGTGCATACGCCCTTGGCCCCGACACAGATCAGCTCCGGCGCGAGGTCAGAGCCCCAGTACTTCTTGCACACGTCATTGGTCTGGAGGTGCACCGCGGCCTGCTGCAGCTTGATAGGGGTCCTGGTGCCTGCAGGCAGGGAAGGGTCAGTGAGCTCAGGTTTCTCATCCTCCTCGTAGCCCAAGTGGAAAACAACAGGGCCCCCGGGCAGCACCCCTGGCCCCCCTCTACCTACAGCAGCACAGAGTGCAGAACAAGCCTACACCCGCTTAGAACTTAGTATCCTATCAAGGGCACCTTCTCTCGAGCCCACCCAGGCCGGGCTGACTTGGCTCCAAGCACACTTGATGACACAGCACTTCCCGGCCTGGTGTGGCCTGGGCTGGGGGGCTGGGGGGCAGCTTCTTCCTCCCCAGGGAAGGGGCTGACATCCTTCTGACAGGAGACTCCTCTCTTGGGGGACTGGGAGCTCTGTTCCCCCCACTGCTTCCTCGTAGCTGCTGTCCCATGGGAGGGCCAGCCGGGAGCCCTGGGGTGGACAGAAGAACTGCACAGAAAGAGATGGTCAGACAGAGACAGCCCCCAGGGAGGGGACACCAGGCTGGACGCTCCGGGCCCAGAACCTGCCCTGGTGCCTGATCCCCACACCGGTGTGGAAGGTGACGCACCCCTGCCCGCTCAGGCCTGGGGCAAGTCCAGTAGGTCAGGGTTCCAGGACTGCAGGGGGCGAAGCAGGGCCTGCTGGGACGGAGCTCTTTGTACAGAAGCTCACAGTTCTGGGACATCCCGGGCCTCGTGTCCATGCATGTTGGAGAGGTTTTCATGACATGTGTAGTAGACGATTGGAAAATGTTTACGAGAATTTCAACTTTATCAAACTGACATAAAACAAAGCAGAAACCGCCAGGTCCCAGCCGCTGTAGCAGCCCAACCCCAGATCCACGGAGAATGGCCAGGCCGCAGGCACTCACCGTTAACTTTGGTCAGTCCCCAGCCCATGACTCTACACGGGGAGCGGACATGGAACTTGTCGTTGACATCGGGCAGGAGAACAGGGGACACCGTGCGGTGGAAGTCAGCCCGGCTCGCGAGCTTCACCAGAGCAATGTCAGCATAGGTCGTCAGCATGTTGAACTGTGGGTGTGTTATAACCTGTGGGGGAGGCCCAGAAGGGCAAGATGACAGAAATGAATTCAGGGTGGCCCTCTTAAGACAAACATCAGGAGAGACCAGGCCCAGCTGAAGCCGCATCTACCACTCATGTCTCTGAGCTAAGGATGGTTGCATCTGCTCCTGCGCCAAGCTCCTAGTCGGCCTCCAGGGCTAGGTCATGGGGTCTGAAATACCTTGGCAATCTTCAGGACCTGCACGTTATCCCAGCGAGAGAGTCGGTCATACAGCCCAGCCACGACCAAGTGGTATTTCCTGGAGGGAGTGGGCGGGTCAGGATGAAGGAGGAACCACTCCCCTCCCCTGTCCCTAGGGCTTATGGGCCTCACGTGATATTGCAGTGGGCGGCGGTGACCACCCAGAACCTGTTAATCAGGGAGCCCCCGCAGTGGTGGATTCGAGAGGGTGTCTGTTGGGAGAAAGTCAATTAAAATTGACAGGTACCAGTCACAACAATGGGGAGAAGCTTCTGTCACATTGTCTGTACCCCAGTTTGACCCCCTTACCTGCAGAGACACTTGCCAGGGCCAGGAACCAGGTGCAGCGTCCATCCCATTGATGATCCTAGGCATGACGCTCAGCTCGGGGTCACCTGCAGGGGCCCCAGAGCCTGGGGGTCACGGGGAGAGGGGGAGTGGGTGAGGTCCAGATGGTCTGCAGAGACCTGGCTGCACCCTCAGCCAGCACAGCACCACGCCCCATGCCCCTCCTGGCACCTGCACCTGCACTGGGAGACACACACCTGCCTGCTGCCCGGTCCCCTCCCCGGTGCAGAGGGACAGGCAGCTCCATCCGGGTCACCTGCCCAGAGTGCAGACTCAGGCTGAGGAGTCAGGCCACTCTGCCCCCCACTCCCCCGCTTCCCTGCAGGAGAACTCAGCCCCCTCTGACTCTGCAGGCACAATTCCCCAATAAAAGGGGAGCAAACACTGCCCACCTCACAGGCAATGCTTGCCAAGGAGATGGTGTTGGGAGGGGCATGGAATTAAAAGCAGAAAATCATCAAAACCAACAAAAATTGCCTATCTAATATTTTGCTGACTCCCCACCGTGAAAAGAAACATAAAGAAACAGAAAACAGAGGACGGGATTGTCCAGAGCATGGAGGACACGGAGGGTCCTTGACACGCGCAGACACGTTTGCTGGGTCAGGACACAGGATTCTCAGCAGCTCCAGGGGGGTGAGAACTGGGCCACAGGAAGAAGGGGGGCAGGGCCAGCCCCTCCCACAGCCAGGCCACCCTGATGGTCCCCCAGGCCTCGGCCCAGGCAGCACCTGCCCCTGGGGACAGGTATATGGCCCGGCCACTCCCTCAAGCTGGTGTCTCCAAACATGTCATCCTCCTCATCTTATCACAACAGAGAAGCCACCCACAGCATTTGAGGGGTCCCCCTGCAGAGCGCCTCAGAGCACGGCAGCGGGGGCCGGTCCCCTGTGCAGGAGGAGCCTGACATCGCCCCCGAGTGGGGACACAGGGTGACCGGGACAGGAGCAGACACAGGGAGGAGCTGCCCCTGAGCCCGCCGCTCTGGGCCATACCCAGGAGTGAGTGTGTGAAGCTGCCCAGAAGGGACATGCAGGGACTCAGCAGCAGCCCTTCCCAGAGAGGGGGAGAGGCAGGGGCTGCTCAGCCCAGTATGGGTGCCACAGAGATCCCTAGAACAAACCTGGGAAAGTTATTTCTTCCTAAACCGGACCTGGGCGTTGCATGACTCACCACCCAAATACATGACACATACGTATTTTCTATGTTTTTTGCTTTTATAAAAGCGGCTACCAGCACTGCTGGCAAATGCAACCCACAGGTGAGGTCCTGGTGCTTGCACAGGTCCATCCCCTCTGTGACCTTCTGGGCTGCACCTGGACCACTTCCTCGGCTCCTTCCTCTGAGGCCCAGAAGGTTCAGCCCCAACCCGGCACAGCCATGAGGGCTCGGAGCCCACAAGGGCTGCTCTCCTCCTGCAAAGTCGGGGTCACTGTCCGCACTGAGACCAAGGGGTCAGGAGAGGAGCTCAGAGCACCCCTGGGCTGGACACGAGTACCCATTCCCAGAATGCTCCAGTCCTCCAGAGGGGCCTGACGTGGAGCCAGTGGGACTCAGGGCATCCTCTGCAGTCTCCTCTCCAGCCCCTGGTCCCTCAGACCGGACACTCACCATAGGAGACACCGATGAGGACGAAGCAGGGGAGAAGCCCGAGTAAGGCCATGGTGCTGCATCAGGGAGGGGTGAGGCCACTTCCTCTGGGGCCCTTTTACATCCCCTGGGAGCCCTAGTCCCGCCCAGGCCCTCAGGGCCTTCCCTGGCCTCAGGGCCCCATGCACGTGGTCAGACCATCCTGGCCTGGCTCAGTCCAGGTCACCATATTACAGGGAAAAGGGCAACCGCCGGCCTCACTGTCTCCATCAGCCTCAGCAACCCCTGGGGAAGCACCAGGTGTGGGCCTGGAGGCCCTGGGCCCGCCATGGGGGCGGCAGGTGACATCAAAGACTCATCTACAGGGAGCCTCACCCAGGTGATGGGGCACCCAGAGCTCAGCACCCAGGACTCAATTTCAGCAGAGACCCCAGAGCCCACGACCTCAGGGTGCTTCTCTACCTGCTCAGGGAAACTCCCTGAGGCAAGAGAAACTTACAAGTCTCAGCTGCCTTAGGAACAGGCCTCGCGCCAGCCCAGACACGCAGCCTGGAGCACAGGAGCGAAGACAGCAATCAGTGGGTGAACCCATTCCATCTTTTTTTGGTAATTCACCATTCATGACCTGCCATTATAAAAAATCTTAGCTTATTCTCAAATGAGGCTTGAGATCTCATCCTAAACAGCCCACTGGGGACACGGAGCGCCCAGGGCTGGTGTGAGGAGCGTGGAGGAGGCGCAGGGCGGCAGGAGCAGGACGTGCGGGAGGCCCTGCCCCGGGAGCTCACAGGCCGCAGCTGTGCAGACGCCTCCTGCGTGTCCTGGGGACGTCACCCTGATGCTGCAGCCGGAAGCCTGGACAGAGGCATTTGATTTTTTTACTTCTTTTTTTAATCTTTCAGTTTATATATTTGAATATTTTTGCTGCTGACATGTACTTTGCACTTGGGACCTGGAGTTCTGGGGATTTTGTTTCTTTTTCGTTGTCACCATTTTGTTTTTCAGCCTCATCGCCCTCATCTGTGAGAACAGGGGACCAGACTTCACATATTGTCAATTCGAAAATGCAGACCAGTAGTTTAAATCAGAAATGACTTTGACACTAGGTAGGGAAACGCTTTCAAATGTTAATGACCATCTGATATATATAATTTTTTACTTTCTATTCATTTTCTTCTAGACTCTCCAGAGCTTTCTATTAACCCATGAGTTGTATGATCTGTCACTTTGCCCTGTGGTTCTCAGCTAATAGTAAGTTGAAAAGTAAACCCCATCACGTCGATGTTAACAATAAACTCTGGGCCTTCCTGGTGGCACAGTGGCTATCGCCAGCCACTGACACCTGGGAGCGGACCCACATGGCGCAGCAGACCTCTCCTGCCTCGCCCGCCGCTCCCCTCGGCAGTGTGTGTCAGTCAGTCTGCCTGTTCTGCTCCCCGCTCTGTCTCCGATGAATCCTCTCACTCCCTCATCTCTGGCCTACACCCCAGTTCTTTTTTTTTTTTTCTAGGATAAAATTTCTCAAGTGTTCTATCACAGTATGGTTTCTAATAGTGATTTTTTTTATTAACATTTTTCTTATTTATATATTTGACATCAATTGTAATCCCCATGTATTCCCTATCACCATTTCACCAGTGCACCATCACCTCAGTCCCCCGTGCGCCCATCTGCCCTCGACCCTCCCCCTCCCCTCTCCCCACCAAGTGTCCCCAGGTTGTCCTTGTCTTTTCATTTTTGGTTTTTGTCTCTTTACTGTTATTATTATTGTTGTTCTTATTCCTTTCCTTGATCCTCCTTTGGTTCCCTTATATTCCTCCTAGGGGGGAAACCATCTGGTATTTTTCTTTTGCCTTCTGACTTACTTCGCTGAGCATAATCCCTTCTAGTTCCATCCATGTTCCTATCAATGTGTTTAGCAATCATTTTTGATTGCTGAGTAGTATTCCATCGTATATATGTACCACAGCTTCCCGATCCACTCCTCTGTTTTTGGGCATTTAGGTTGTTTCCAGGTCTTACCTATTGTAAAGAGTGCTGCTATAAACATAGGGGTGCAGGTATTCTTTTGAATCAGTATATTTGTGTCTTTTGTACACCCCAGTTCTTGATGCGTAAATAAATAAAAATTAATCCCACTTAAAGACATGGAGGGGATTTGTGGTTGGGCTGAGTCTAGGACCAAGACATGAACTCTGCCCTAAACTTTAGTCTCCAGTTCAGGGTGCGTGGGGCACACTCCCCAGGCCATGGTAGTGGGTTGCTTAAGGTTTAACAAGATACTCTCACCTCCATGGGTGCAGATAACTTCAGCGCCCTTCAAACAGCTCCAGGTGGTTTTATGCTGATAACATAGAAGGATCAACAATTCCCGAAGGGCACTGGTTGTGCTGGACCGGAGGCCCCTGCCCTGCCTGGAGCCTCCCTGAGCTGAGCTGAGGAAGCCCTGACACCCCCTCCTGTGCCTGCACGCCCTCTCCTGCGGACCCTTCCCCACAGCCCTGGACAGGGCCCTGCCAGCGCCACCTCCTGCACGGTGCCCGTGACACTGACTGACGCTTTGGGCCTCGCTCTCTGGGTGGGGTCATTGGCCTGATTAGTTCAGTGATGGACACCCTGAGGCCCTGAGCAGAGACAGAGCGCCCCGGAGTTGAACCCAAATCACTACAGGGGAGAAGAACAATCCCTGTTATCTCCACGCTCACACCTCTGCAGTGATCATAAACAGCATCGCAAGTGAAAATGATAACACAGTGCTTTCTCCTCCAGGTCCCCTCCACCCACAGGCCTCCAGTGACTGACCCTCAGGAACCAGGAAGCAGGACACAGAGATCATCTCCCGGCACCTGCCCACAGGAGACGTGGGTGTCAGAAGCTGGAAGCCCTCAGGACGGTGGAGCACGCGCTGCCCAGTCACATGCAGAGATGAGATCCCGGGAGAGCTGGGACCTGCAGGGCGCTGGGACAAGCCTAAGAGGAGGTGCATTAAGGGACAATTTGGTAGACGGTGTTTTCCTAATTGCTCCTGCCTAAAACCAGGAGGCCCCATGTCTGGGGATGGAACATTCTAGAGCCTCCTCCCTGGCGTGGCACAAGGGCTGTCCCGGGCACATGCACACGACCCTGCACCGTCCTGTTCCTGAAAAGTGCAGTTTCTGGTTCTGCTCCTCCCTCCTGCAGGAGCGGGTCCCTCCCAGAGACTCTGCTCCTTCACTGCAGGGGCCACACGCGGGTTCTGCTCTGTCCACAGGATTAGCTTGTCTTCTCCAACTTGTGCCCCTGGAAGGCAGGGGAGGGAGCGCCTCCTCCCAACACCCACAGGCACGTCTGGACAGCACAGGCAGCTGCACCCCAGGGAGCAGGGGAGGTCTAGAGCAGTTGCAAGGCTCAGAGCAGCAATTGCCCTAGCTGGGGACAAATACCTTGAGTCCCTGGGCAGGTAACGGGCCCTTGGTAAGACATGTCGAAATGACCACCGCCTCCCTGCCTTCTGTCTGTCGCATACTGCTACCTGCTGGAGCTATAAGCACAGGCCACAGGAAGTGTGCTCCCGTGTCTGTCTTTTGCCCTCATGCATAGGACAGGACTGCTGAAATGGCCTCCCATCATGCCCATCAGCTAGGCCTGTACAGGGGCCCGGAATCCTAGGTGCTTTGCAGAAGCTTCTGGGTCCCGAGGTGCCAGCTGAGCCTTGATGACCCAGAGACTCTCTGCACTTTTTCCCACTGAGACAGAAACAGAGATGTCACCGCCCTGGGGGTGCCTGAGGACCATCAACTAGGCCACCTGAATGAGAACAAAGTCCAACTGGATAGCCACAAGGGCGGGGCCGCCCCAAGGCAGAGGACACGACTCAGGAGGACCGTACAACCACGCGAACCCCACTCATCGCTGGAGTGGACCATCTCATCTGACACGGCCCCGGTCCAGGAGTTCACTGCGGACATTCTGGAGACGACAGCCAGGGCACAGAGCTTCGCACAACGTAGACCTAGGTGCCTCCACGCCTGACACAGTTTCCACCATGAGAGCCACATCTTTGAACAGACCCACTGTTCACTCATCTCCTTCCAGGCTGGCCCCTCCCAGTGGGGCAATGACGTTGGGCATTGTAATTGTCATCAGAGGGCCCGGGTTCAGCTGGCTGTTCACATGTACTTAAATGTTCTGAGCAACACCCCACCTTCAGGATGACGTGAGGCCCGTTCCCTAGTCCCCATTTCCCTTTATATCCCAGACCTCAGAGACGGAGGGAAAGGACCATCCGTCCACTTATTTTTCCTTCCTGCACTTTGATTCCCACCCTCGTATCAGAAATTCATCAAGAAGAAAGCCCCACCTAATGGGCCATGATCCTCAACCTCAATTAAAGCAAACCCCAGAGGCGCCGAGCTCCTCACCTAGCCCACATGCCCTCACGTGTGACCCCCAGGCCTGCTCTGCCCCCTTTGGACCCGTGAGGGACAAATTTGCTGTATTTCTAGTTTCCTGCTGCTTGTTGCTGGTGGCGCCAACAAGCAGAAATGACCTATTGAAGATGGGAACAGAAAACCAGGAATTTACTTACACCAAAGACACCCAGACCTTGTATGCACAGGGGCAGCAGAGTGGTGTCGGCAGAAAGCAGGTAACCACCGCCAGCTTGCATGAAGCCAGAGCTAGCACTGCCCTGCCTTCCAGAAGTCTCCACGGCAGGGCCCCACCCTACCTGATTGCTGTTTCCAGAGCTGCTCAGAGCCTCCTGGGCAGCTCCTGGGCCTTGGGTAGCTGTCCAGGGACAATGCTGCCTCCTGGAGGCCACAGCTGGGAGGACACATCTTCCTGTGGTGCCCTCAGGGGTCCCTGACCCAGGGGGCCTGGCCTCCTCCTCCTCACCAGACAAGGGATTCTGAGCCCAGCTCAGGGCCGTCCACGTGCTCATCACAGGACTCACCTGAGGTTAACAGGAACAGCCCTGAGCCTCATCTTCACGGCTCCTTAATTGGCTCCCAATGCGCTTGGGGTAGTGCCGGGTTCTCCCAGCGCCCGTGCTTGGGCCAGCAGAGGCCGCCCTGCCCACCAGGATGACAGGACACCTGGGGCTCAGGACAGGGGCAGAAACTCTGTGCGGGCAGGAGCCCGGGGGGACAGGGAGACACACCGGCCCCTCCCACCCCCCCTTGGGGCTCCGGGGGGCCCTGGCCCTGAGCAGGGGCAGGTGGGGCAGGATGAGCTGTGGGTCCGGCTCCCCCTCACACTCTGCGCTCAGGTCTGGCCCACTGGCCTCTCACTGTGCTGAGGACTCGGGGCCCAGGACGGCAGATGCTGCCTGCACAGCCCAGACCACAGACCCTGGGCCCTCGGGCTCCCCAGAGCCACACACTGACACAGAGACACCGATGCAGATTTCGAACCAACCACAGCAAACCCCAGAAATCTGGTCACAGTAGAGGGGCTACTGGGTGATGGGGAGAGGAGGAGGAGGCAGTGAGGCCAGGGGCCAAATAGAAGGCGACAGGATTGTTGGGGTCTGATGGGGGCATGGAGTGATAACATGCATCTAAAGAGGGGTGACCGCACAACCCTGAAAGCTATAGAGTGTAGATAAGAGATGCTACCTCAGTGCAAATCATTATGCATGGGAAAAAAAGAAAAGGCTAAGTGAGTGGAAAGACCTCCACGTCCAGGACAGAAAGACGTACTACAGTAAGATGTCAGCGCTGCCCAGCGTGCTCGCCACTGTATTTCCTACTGCTTTGAAGCGACACCCAAGCAGGAACAAAAGGGAATCTCACGTGTAAATATAAAAATTTAAACTTCTGAGCATCCACAGTCTTTATCAAGGGAGTACTAGACAACAACGAAAGGAAGAAAGGGTTGAAAATTATTGAGCTGCTAAGTGTTTAGAACGCAGGTTTATAAAGCACTTATGAAATCATCAACAAAAAGAGAATGATTCTAACCGACAGATATGTGCATATAGCTCTTGAATATTTTCTTTCAAAAAGTACTATAAATGATCAAAATGACGGGACCCGTGGCCTTCCCTGAGAAACGCACCGAGGAGGAGCTTCAGCTGCCGCGGCCACAGAGACAGGACACGGGATGGTGCTGACTCAGACGCACGAGGGCCTGACCCAGCAGGACGCGGGGGGAGCGAGGGAGACACGCCGTGTCAGGGCGCTATGAGATGAGAAGAAGCTATTTAAAAATGGGGAGAGATTTGGGTGACAGGCAGGGAAGCGTGGGGACTGCAAGGATGGTCTGGGGTGGGGTGTCAGGGGCTCAAGGCACAGAAGGGTGCTGGAGCAGGTGGGGAGGGACAAGTCTCCTGGGTGGCCTCTTGGTCCCAGGGCCCACCCTGTGGGAGGAGGACTGCATGGCCTGGCCTGGAGCACTCCTGCCTTCCACGAAGCACCTTGGACCAAGCCCAGCTGTCAAAGGAGCAGAAACCAGGCAGAGAAATGAGGCTGCAGCAGGTGGTCCTGAACTCTGCCCCAGGGGCCTCCTGAGCAGGGAGGACCAGACCCCAAGGCCTCAGCTCCCTGACACACAGGGGCTGCTGGGGCTCTGAGCCTGGACAGGGAGGGCCACGCCGCCCCCTGGTGGAGGACAGGGACACTGCAGCCTCCTCCCCAGGTCACAGACACACAAGCAGTCTTCTGTACAGAGGCTTTTATTGGGGATAAAAGGTGCAGCAACGGGAGCATCTGTGTTTAGTTTTCAGCCATGGTCTTCTGGACCCAGGGCTTGAATCTAGGGAAACGGGTGGCCACAAATGGCATGACGGTGGGTTTATCTTTATGGACGAGGGACACGATGCCCACAAGGGTCCACACTCCATACTTGATGCAGACCACGGAGCTCCCAGAGTCACCCTGCGGGAGGGGAAAGAACAGCACGCAGCAAGAAAGGAGAGGAGGCCCCGACATGCCCTCACGTGATCATGCGCTGCTGAAAAATAACAGCTGGCATGCGTATCCAGCAGCCGACATCCACTTCAAACAGCAGCACACGTCTGCCTCCTGCAAGGGGGCAGGGAGGGGAGCGTGGGTGCGGCCCTGCGGGCTGCAGATCAGCAAGAATGTCTAGCCCAGGGCTGGACACAAGAGTAACACCCATGGACGGCACGTGCATAAATGCTGGCCCTGGCTGCCAGGGCACCAACAAGCAAAGAACCTCCAGGATGGGAGGAGCACCCCTCCATTTGCCTGGGGGACAGTTGGTGGGCAGCTGGGTTAGAGCAACACTTACGAGGTAGGAGCCGGCGCCATTCACACCCACGCAGATCATGTCCCTGGACAGGGGGCCCCAGCGCATCCTGCACTTGTTGCTGGGCAGGAGGTTAACGGTGGCCTGCTGCAGCTTGTCGGGAACCCCCACACCTGTGGGGCAGAGATCCTGTTCCTCGAGCCCAACCCAGGTTCAGGAGAACAGGGCCCCAAGTGCAGCCCTCCTTGGTCCCCTCTTCGTACACCAGCAACAGGGTGCAGGACCAGAGGCCTACACCCCACTAACCTTAGAAGCCTCAAAGGAATGTGGTCCTTGTGATTCCACCCAGGCCAGCCTGACCTGGCTCCCAGCACCATTGATGAACAAGCCCTGCAGCCCAGCCTGGGGTGGCCGGGTCCTGCCAGCCCGGGTTGGGGGGCACAGGGACAGCAGCTTCATGTCTTGGGAAGGGGATACAACTGGGGTGAAAGGGAGCTCCTTCCCTGCTGCCACTTACTGGCAGCTGCTGTCCTATGGGAGGACAAGTGGGCAGCCCTGGCCTGGTTAGAAGGGCGGAGGAGACCATCAGGCAGAGCTGCCCCGGGGCTGGACTCTCAGGGCCTGCACATGGAGTCTCCTCCACCAGCAAAACCTGGCAGGTGGCCGCAGCCCTCCCCCCTCAGGCCTGGGCAGTGTCCAGGATGGTCATGGCACATGGGATGGCTGCAGGGCCAGCAGGGACGAGCTGTGTGTCCAGAAGCTGACAGAAGCTCAAGTGCATTATGGACCTTGGGCCATGCATGTGGTGTAGGATGAGCTGCAGGAAAGAGCTGACACATATATGGGACTTTGGATTCGGACACGCTGGGAGTTGAGCTAGATCATTCCACTTGCTGTTCTAGAGCCCAACCCAGCCCAAGTCCTGAGAGACAAGACCGCGGTCACGCACCATTAGGGTGGGTGAGCCCCCAGCCCATTGTCCTGCACTGGGACCCGAGGAGGAACTTCTCATCAGCAGTGGGCAGGACAACGGGGGACACGGTCTCGTGAACACGTGCAGGAGTGGCCAGCTTCACCAGGGCAATGTCGTTGTGCATAGTTCGCGTGCAGAACTTGGGGTGCACAAAAATCTGTGTGTGAGGACCAGGAGGAAGAGGTGAGACAAATGATTCCGGGTGTCACTTCAACGCATACAGCAGGCGATGACGAGAGAAGTCAGGCCCGTCTGCTGGCTCCTGTCCCTCAGCTGAGGGGTCTTCTCTGCTCCTGCCCTCAAAGCCTCATCCGAGCCTCCAGAGCAGGCCCAGGGCTTACCTTAGCTATCTTCAGGATCTGGATGTCATCCTGTGAAAAGCGTCGATCATGATGCCCAGCCACAACCAAGTCAGATGCCCTGGAGGGAGCAGGGGGTCAAGAGCGAGAAGGAACCACTGCGCTCCCCTGCCCCTAGGACCTTGTGGGCCTCACGTGACATTGCAGTGGGCAGCGGTGACCACCCAGTTCCTGTTGATCAGGGAGCCCCCGCAGAAGTGCGCACCAGTGGAACTCTGTAGGAAGAGGGGAGGGTCGACAATGTCAGGACAGTCTCAGTAGCCACACCCCCACATTACAGTACCCAAGGAAAACCCCACCAGGCACTGACTCCCCTCACCTGCAAAGACATGTGCCAGGGCCAGGTTCCAGGATGAGCATCTGTTCCGTTGATGATCCTGGGCATGATGCTCAGCCCTGGGTCACCGGCAGGGGCCCCAGAGCCTGGGGGTCAAAGGGGGAGAGGGAGCCAGTGAGGTCCAGGCAGTCTGCAGAGACCTGGCTGCACCCTCAGCCAGCACAGCACTACGCCCCACGCCCCTCCTGGCACCTGCACCTGCACTGGGAGACACACACCTGCCTGCTGCCCGGTCCCCTCCCAGGTGCAAGGGACAGGCGGCTCCATCTGGGTCACCTGCCCAGAGGAGCCAACCCAGGCAGAGGAGTCAGGGTTCATTTTCCCCACTTCCCTGCTGGGACCTCTTGGCATTTTGCCAAGAATGGGGATCAAACACTACATACCGCACATTCAAAGCATTCTAAGGAGATGGGCATGGGGGCAGGTGTGGAATGAAAAACGAAATAAACCAGAGTCCACAGGAAATCTCCCAAAACTTCGTTCACAGGATTTCAACCCATTTACACTTTGGATTCACTATTCCAGAATTTGATTTTGTGCAGGACACGTTTGCTGGGTCAGGACATGGGAGTCTCAGCAGCTCCAGGGGGGTGAGAACTTGGCCACAGGAAGAAATGGGGGCAGCCAGCCAGGCCACCCCTAGGGTCCTCCAGGCCTTGGTCCATGCAACACCTGCCCCTGCCCCTGCCCCTGGGGACAGACATGGCGCGGCCATTCCCTCAAGCTGGTGTCTCCAAACATGTCGTCCTCCTCATCTTTTCTTATCAGAACAGAGAAGACAACCGCAGCAGCTTGAGGGGTCCCCCTGCAGAGTGCCTCAGAGCACGGCAGCGGGGGCCGGACCCCCGTGCAGGAGGAGCCTGACATCGCCCCCGAGTGGGGACACAGGGGTGACCGGGACAGGAGCAGACACAGGGAGGAGCTGCCCCTGAGCCCGCCGCTCTGGGCCATACCCAGGAGTGAGTGTGTGAAGCTGCCCAGAGGGACAGGCAGGGACTCAGCAGAGGCCCTTCCCAGGGAGGGGGAGGGCAGGGGCTACAGAGCCTATTGTGGGTATCAGGTCCTAAACCTGACCACATATGCATGATATCAACTTTTCTTTTTGTTTCAGATACCAACCATTTGGCAGTGCCATGCACTAAATAATATTCCTGGAAACAGATGTTGGGGATCTCTCAAAACCACCCCCTGACGACCCTCTGGGTCAGACCTGAGTCACTTCCTGGGCTCCATTCTATGAGGCCAAGAAGGTTCCTCTCTGCACCTGGCCCAGCTCTGAGGACTTAGAAAGCCCACCAGGGCTGCTCTCCCCACGCAAAGTCATGTTCACTGTCTGCAGGAAGGCCACGGCGACAGGAGCAGGGCTCAAACCAGCCCCGGCTGGCACCAGGCCTCACCCCTACAGAAAACAGTCCACCTAAGGCAGCCTGTGGTGCAACTACTGAAGGCTCAGGGACCTCTTCCCAGCCCTCCTCCCACAGTGGCAGGTCTCTCAAACCTGAAAACTCACCAGAGCCATCCTCGATGAGGGTGAAGATGGGGAGAAGCCAAAGGAAGGCCATGGTCAGGGAGGGGAACGGCTCTCTGCTCTGGGATACTTTTATATCCCTGGGAGCCCTAGTCCCGCCCAGGCCCCCAGGGCCTTGCCTGACCTCAGGGCCCCCTCCCCATGGTCAAACCTGTCCTGGCCTGGCTCTGCCGGGTCACCCAGCACCAGGGAAAAGGGCAGCTGCTGCCTCACTGTCTCCATCAGCCTCAGCAACCCCTGGGAAGCACCAGCTTTGGGCCTGGAGGCCCTGGGCCCTCATGGGGTGGCAGGTGCACAGCAAAGACTCATCTACAGGGAGCCTCACCCCGGTGCTCTGGGCACCCAGAGCTCAGCTCAATATCACACACAGCCCAGAGCCCGGGTCTTCAGGGTGCTTCTCACTGAGAAATTCCCTGAGGCAAGTGAAGCACACCAGGCTCAGCTCCCTTAGGAAGGGGCCACTGCGCCAGCCCAGACACGCAGCCTGGAGCACAGACGGGCAGACAGCACCTCACTGGCTTAGCCCAATTCCCGCCTTCTTGATAATTCATATTACATGAACTGTCACTATATAAACCTTTTATTTATTTCAATTGAGGTTTTGAAAGCTCAGCACGGAGGAGAACAGAGGAAGGCCAGGGTAGGGATGCACCCGGAGGCTCTCCCCTAAGTTGGCCACAGTCCTCAGCCTGTGCAGACACCCCACGTTTCTGGCGTTTTTTACAATGAGTTGCTGCAGTCAGAAGACTGGGGGAGGGAATTGAGATTTACCGAAGCCCCAACCCCTCATTTGTGCGAACAGGCCAACAGCCCACATACTTTTGTCAATTATAAAGTGGTGATGAAGAGTTTAAATCCGGGTTTTGTTTCACCTACCAAGGAGAAACTTTTTTAAATATTAATAGACCATTTTATTATCATCTTTTTCATTGTTCATTTTCCTCTAGGATGCTCTTAGTTTTCTCCTAACCTGTGGATTGTGTCATCTGTCACTTTGTTGTGTGGGTCTGTGGCCCAGTCTCTGTGTGTGCTATACTGCATCTGAAATAATTGTGTCTAATCATTGTCCTAGTAAAACAGTTACTCCACTGATTTGCGCTCCATTAGTTTCAGATTGGATTGATCTTTGATTTGTAAATTCAGTTTTGTATTGGATCCCCCTTGCTCAGCGGGGACATCCCTCACCAGGGAGGAGGAGTCTCCTGGGGCCCAGCCCCCACCTTCTTTAGAATCCAAAGAGACTTTTATAAGAAGCAAATTTAATTTAAGGAGTTGAACCTTCCCTGTATGAGTTAGTAGAATGAAAGGACTCTTAAACTTTTCAATCAAAGGTTTTGGACTATATGCAGCAGACAGGCCTCTGAAGTGTTCAATGAAGATTCAGAGCGTCTGTGTTGCTTTTCTCCCTATTTGGTGGCTTTATCTACAGAGGCTTATATTAGAATTAATTCATATGTCATATGTTTATACACTGCATCCATTTTCAATTCAGGAATGTAATACAAATCCACCCCATTTTTGGACAAAATGCCAGACCAAGGAATTTTTGGAAACTGAATTAACAATAATTAAAATTATTGTTTTAACATAAAGGATGTGTGCCTTTTAATTATTGTACTATGTACTAATCCATTTATTTCTTCTTTTAAAGTGCTCAAGTCAGAAGCAGCTGATAGATTCCAGAGGAAAAGGAACTGACTGGTCTGTGCGGTGTGCTCAATCACGTCAGAAGAAGCAGGCCCAAAATGCCCTCTTTGTTCTTAAACCCAAGACAGAAGTGTCAGCAAGAAGTAAACATGGCTGAGAGAGAAAATATAAACCAGTGAGACAGGAATCTCTAACAATTATTAAACTGTCAGTTTGTTGGTAACTGAAACTTAGAAGAAGTTTAAGTCAAACAAAGGGTTAAATTTTTAAATGGGGTCATTTCAGAAAAAATGATCACACCTGCGAAATTCCAGAGTGCCTGAATGGACAATGCCCCCAGGAGGAGCTGGAGCTGGTCTCTGGGTGTGCGTCTCGGTGACAGGGGAACGCGGGTCGCCATGGCAGGGCTGCTCCTCTCATCCTTTCCGAGCAGTCTCCCGTCTCTCCTGGAAAGTAAGGTGTGAGGTAAGACACCGTGAAATAAGGAGCCGTGAAATAAAGCCATGAGGGAGCAGCTCCGTGTGGGCAGGAGAGGACGTGCGCAGCGGCCCAGGGAGGGGTCTGAGGCACCAGCTTGAGGAGCCGAGCTGGACAACACTGAGGCTCTGAGGAGGGTTTGGCTCCTGCAGCTTCACGGCCGGGATGCGCCTCAGGGAACCCCACGAGGTGAACCCCAGCTCAGTGCTCTTCTGTCAACCCACACACCTTCCTCCAGCTGCTCTGAGGGAAGCGGGTGACACTGTGCACAGCTGGTCGGTTCAAGGGTCCCACCCTCGGGTGCTCTTCTCCCTCAGGCTGAGCAGCCAGGAGACACCAGCCCCATCGGCACACGCGGCTTGTCAGAGGGACAGTTTGCTCTTAGAGATTCTCGCTCTGTGCACTTGAGTATTTTTGTATTTTTGTTCTGTGTTTTTAACGATGCCCAAAAACAAATCTATGAAATATCAGCGTTTAAAACTTTAAAAAATGAAGGAAACACAGGATATCTTGGGGAACTCCTGGACGCCCGTCACCTCGTCCTCCTCGTGCAGAGAACATTGCCCACGTCAGCGCCATCTGGAAACGATGGGCCTTCCCGAAAGCACCATCACGTCGGGGGAGTGTTACCTGAGAGAGGGACATGTGTGTGGACACGTGGACCACACGCCAGGGAGGTCCAGAGCCCCCTGTGTTCCTATCAGTCCCTTAGGCTAAAACACCGTGTGCTGTACACTGAGCCAAGCTCCTTCTCAACTGTGTTGTGATCAGATTTTAATTACGGTCACACAAAGTCCTGTGCCATTTACAGAAGCCACTGTTCACTCTGCTGGCAGCAGAACAATTCACAGGAGAAGGACTCTGACAGGTAACCTCAAAAACCAGCTTCTTCGCGGAAGCAAGGATGAGAAATTACAGAGTTTTTCAGAAAAACTAAAGTTACGAGAAGTTACTAACAAGCTATTGAGATTTGCTACATGGGACTGAATGAACTGTGCAAGAATAATAAAATGCTTAGACTTTTAACAATATTAACACATAATGTTTAATTTTTCCAGAAAACTTCTTTTTTGAGTTGAGCTATAATCTGCCCAATGATAAATTATATCTTTTTGTGTCAGAACTGAACCCTTTGCTTTATCTCTCCCTGATACCCAAGAATATGAACTGACAGCATTTGTGTTCCTTTGACATGTTTACTTGCATAAACATGTTAAGAATCTTCCCCCCAGAGCTAAAAAGACACTTTTCCAAAAAAGAAATGCAAATGACCAACAGGCATATGAAAAAATGCTCAACATCACATGCAAATCAACATGAGATACCACCTGACACCAGTGAGAAAGGCACATATTCAAAAAAAAAATTAAAAAACTAGCAACAAACAGTGTTTGTGAGGATGTGCAGAAAAAGGAACTCCCCTACACTGCTGGTGGGAATGCAAGCTGGCCCAACCTCTATGGAAAGCTGTGTGGAGGTTTCTCAAACTACTACTAAAAATGGAGCCTCCATATGATCCAGCAATTCCACTCCTAGGTATCTACCCAAAAGACACAAAAACATTAATTCAAAAGGGCACCTGCACCCCTATGCTTATTGCAGCACAACTTACAATAGGTAAGTTATGGAAACAAACCAAATGCCCCAAAACAGATGACTAGATCAAGATGTGGTATATTTACACAGTGGAATATTACTCAGCAATCAAAAAGGATAAACTCAGCAACATGGATGGAACTGGAAGTGATTATTCTCAATGAAATAAGCCAGAAAGAAAAAGAAAATTATCAAATTGTTTCACTTATAGGAAGAATGTAGAGGAACCAAATAAGGGATCAAGGAAGAAAAAAGTAACTATAATAAGTTGAGGAGTAGGTGAGGAGGAGAGAGAAGAATCAGGACAGGGGTAGCAAGAGCACAAGGGACTATGGTGGTGGTGCACGGGTAAATTGGTGGTGGGAATTTCACGAGGAAATCATACATTGTACAAATATGAAGGATGATGTAATAAATATTTATTTATAAATAAATAAATAAAAAGAATCTCCCCACCCTCCATAAGAGACAATTGTCTACAGTGTCCTGCGGAGACCAGACACAGGCAGGAGCCTCATCACGAGCCTGAACACCTGCTTCATGGTCAAAGGTCTATCAGGAAAAGGGTAAAGGAGGTCATCCATAACAGACCCTCAAAGCCCTACATTTTGGAGCCTCAAGGAGAGCAAATCATCCAAAGTTACAGGTACGGCAAGTAAATTCTGATGGTGAGAACTGGCAAGGGCTGAGCCATTATGAATGCCTCAAGACCCCTTAAGAAAAGTTCCAGAAAAGCACATTTTTTAAAATATATGGTTTATTTTGTTCTCATTGTGCTTCTGCAGAAACACTGGACAAGTCTGAGAGTAATCTAAGTTGGTAACTGAGTCTTGGTATATAATAGATGACAGAATTGGAGTGAAGGGGCAGAAAGAAACATGATGCAGTAATCTCTTTGAGCATTTGATCCTCTTCAATCAGTTTTGAGGCTTGTGCTTTTACTGTTAACTGGTCTGGAATCAGTTGTTTTCCAGATTCTGGATGTGACGTCCAACTAACCTTTCCATGCCCCCCCCCCACCCACCCAGTGCTTAGCTTTGATTGACCCGACATTGAAACCCTCTTTCTCTGAAGCCATGAAAATCGGGACCGTGGATTTGAGCTTCAGAGACATCCCAGGATCTGTGGCCAGGAGGCTGCAGCTGTTTCCAAACCCTGATGCCACCAAACTGCACATGAGGGCCCCTGCCTCCCACTAATTCTATCTCCATGCGGATCTAGACACCTTCTCCATGCAGGCCCTTGAAATTGTGGGATAGAAGGAACAAAACTTAACATAATAAAAGTCATATATGATAAATCCACAGCCAGTATCATTCTCAATGGTGAAAAGCTGAAAGGCTTTCCCTCAAGATCAGGAACAAAAGGATATCCATTCTCACCACTGCTTTTCAATATAATACTGGAAGTCCTAGCCAGAGCACTAAGACAAGAGAAAGAGATATAAAGAATCCAAATAGGAAAAGACGAAGTAAAACTATCAATATTTGCAGATGGTATGATAAAATACATAAAAACCCTAATACATTCCACAGCAAAACTAATTAAAATAATAAACCAGTTTATAGGATACAAAAGCAACATGCAAAAAGCAGTAGCCTTATTATGTACAAACAATCAAAAAAAGAAAAAGAAATTTTAAAAAACCATCCCATTTACAACTGAAACAAAAAAATAATAATAAAATACCTGGGATTAAACCTAACAAAGAAGTTGAGTGACTTATACAAAGAAAATTATAAAACATTGTCAAAAGAAATAGAAGATACAAACAAATGGAAAGACATCCCTTGCTCATGAACTGGAAGAATTAACATTATTAAAATGCCATCCTACTGAAAGCAACTTAAATATTCAACACAATCCTAATAAAAATCTCAATGACATTCTCCAAGGAAGTAGAACAAATATTGATGAATTCACATGGAGCAATAGAAAACTTAGACTGGTCAAAGCTCTCCTCACTAAAAAGAAGGAGAATGGAGGTATCACATGCCCTGGTTTCAAACTATACTATAAAGCCATAATAATTAAATCAGTATGGTTCTGGAACAAAAACAGAAAAATAGACACATAGAATCAATGGAATAGAAGAGAAAACCCAGAAATAGGGCCTCCCTGGTGGCGCAGTGGATTAATCAACGCACTATGAAGCAAACCACAGCCACTGCAGCACGAGTTCGATCCCTGCTGCCAGCTAGGGAGGGGACCCACATGGTGCAGCAGACCTCTCCTGCTGTGCCCGCTGCTCCTCTCAGCAGTGTACTTCTGTTGATCTGCCTGTTCTGCTCCCTGCTTTCTGTGGTGAATCCTCTCACCTCACCTCCACACCTCTGGCCTGTACCCCGTGCTTGTGTGCATAAATAAATAAATCTTTAAAAAAAAAAAAGAAGAGAAAACCCAGACATAAACCCACATATTTATGAAAAACTAATATTTGACAAAGGGGCAAAAAATATGCAATGGAATAAAGACAGTTTTTTCAATAAATGGTGCTGGGAAAACTGGACTGCTACATGCAAAAGAATGATGCTAGACTACTACCTCTCACCATGTACCTCTCAACTCAAAATGGAAAAGAGAATTAGACATAAGAACTGAAACCATAAAAGATATAGAAGAAAATATGGGCAAAGCATTACAGGACATACATTTCAGTAACATCTCTAAAGACCCATCAACTAAAGTAAAGAAAGTGAAGAAAAAGATGAACAGCTGGGACTACATCAAATTAAAGAGCTTCTGTACAGCAAAAGAGACATTAACTAAAACAAAGAGACACATTACTGACTGAGAGAAAATTTTTGCCCTCCATAAAACTGATAAGGGACTATTTACAAAGATCTACAAAGAACTCACATGACTCAAGAAAAACAAAGTAAACAGTCCAGTCAAAAAATGGGCAAAAGAACTTAAAAGACACTTCTCCTAAGAAGAAATGCAAATGGCCAACAGGCATATGAAAAGTGTTCAACATTCCTCATAATCAGGGAAATGCAGATTAAAACCACAATGAGATACCACCTTACACCAGTAAGAATGGCATGTCTTAAAAAACAGCAACTGCAAGTATTGGCAAGAATGTGATAGAAAAGGAACTCTCCTCCACTGCTTGTGGGAATGCAAACTGGTCCAAACATTATGGAATGCTGAATGGCAGTTCCTCAGACTACTGAAAATGGAGCTTCCAAATGGCCCAGCAATTCCACTCGTAGGGATCAACCCAGAGGACACAAAAACATTAATTCAAAAGAACACATGCACCCCTATATTTATTGCAGCACTATTTATAATAGGTAAGACTTCAAATCAAGCCAAATGCCCAAAAATAGATGACTGGATCAAGAAGATGTAGTATATATCCACAATAGGATGTTGTTCAGCAATCAAAAAAGATAAGCTAATGCCATTCACAGCAACACAGATGGAGCTTGAAGGGATTATGCTCAGTGAAATAAGTCAGAAGGAAAAGGAAAATTACCGAATGGTTTCACTTATAGGAGAAATGTAGGGAATAGAAGAAAAAACAGACAATTATAAATCAGAGACATTCTGCAGAGGAGGGGGAGGAAAAGGGATCAAAACAAGGGCAGGAGAGCACAAGGGACTATGGTGATGGTGCACGTGTGAACTGGTGGTGGAAAATGAAAGGGACACCTGAGCAAAGAAAGCAAACATGTAAGGAAAAAAAACAGATTTTAAAAAAATTTAAAATGAACAATGAAGTAAAATATATATAAATAAATTCAAAAGATTAAAAAAGTGTATCTGCTTTCATTAACTATATAGGGGATGATAATATTAGTACTAACCTCATATGCATAGCAGAAGATAACACAATAATTATGGCGTATGCTAATACCATCATTCTGTGTGTCCTTGAGAATGAGGTCTCGTGATATAAAATTATACAGGCCTGTGTACTCCATTGTCAGTTAGATAAACACCCTTCAGGGGTGATTAAAAGTGGAAATATCACTATGAACTCATGAGGTATTATTCATTCACAAAATTATTTACATGAAATGCCTCTCGGTTCTCTCCATCAGAAAAGTCTAGAAACAATGAACAATATACCATTTATGACGCTCCCTACACCCAGACTGTAGGTTTGAAATTCCTTTTCTAACTCAAAGTACCCAGAGCATTTCAGAGAAACAGCTGATTAAGGTTCTGAGCATCTTGTGAGACCAGAGAGCAAGGAAGCTGGAGCCCTCATGGCCAAGGCACAGCCCCAGCCAACTAGACAGCCCCACTGGTCACCACAGTGAACTGCAGCTCAACGAGAACTAATAATTACCATGGATTGAAAAAACACATTCGGTCCATGAATTTTGATCCTAAAAACAGAATCAGTATTAATTGCATTGGAGGAAAAAAGAAAATGAGTTTATTATCGTTACGATCAATAAGGAGAGTGTGAGCAGAAGTGAGATTCCCCTTCATGTTCTACACACAGTACCAGGGTCACTGAGTGACAGGTGGACACATCGCTATGAAAAGCTGCCTGACAACAAACAACAGAGAAACATTAAGTGAGTTATCCCAATTTACGAGATCCATGAGAACTGATGGTCCGTTGTGTGACGCTCACAGAGAGAGACCAGCCCTGACAGCCCCACGCAGGGGCCCAGCCCCCTGCAGCCAGGCTAAGGGACTGTCATGAGACTGTCAAGTCTCTATAACCAGCTCCCCCGTCACAGGAAAACACAGAAGACCTGAAAAGACAGTGGCTCGGCATCTGGGATGAAATGAAGTTTTGCTAGCTACGCAGTTCAGACTGAGTGTGTGCAGATCCTGGGTAGATGCAGAGAAGGGAGGACTGCATGGGTGATCTGGAGTGGGGTGTACAGAGGACGCAAGGCAGAGAAAGAGAATGTGGGGAAAGACAAGAAGGCCTGCCTGGGTGACCTTTTAGGGCCCAGGGCCCACTAGGCTGGGAGGAGGACTTCATGGCCTGATCTGGAACACTCCAAAAAGCTCCGTGTGGCAAACCAAAAAAGCAGAAAACAGCCTGAGAAATGAGACTGAGGGAGGTGGTCCTGGTCTCTGCCACAGGGGCCTCCTGAGCAGGGAGGCCCAAACCCAAAGGCCTCAGCTCCCTGAAACCCAGGGGCTGCTGGGGCTCTGAGACTGGACAGTAGGGTCATGCCGCCCCCTGGTGGGGAATAGGGACACTGCAGCCTCCTCCCCAGGTCACAGAGACACAAGCAGTCAGGCCTTCTGCAGAGGCTTTTATTGGGGATAAAGGGCGCTGCAATGGGAGGAGCAGGGCTCAGTTACCAGCCACAATATTATCAATCCATGGCTTATAATCGGACACTCTGATGGCCATCATAGGAAAGCAGACAGGGCAGAATTGACTGACCATAACCATGATGCCCGCCACAGTCCAGACTCCGTTCTTCTTGCAGACCAGGGAGCCGCCACCATCACCCTGTGGAGGCGAAGGCCATTAAACAGGACTTAAAGAGGAGGCAGAACCCTATGTGCCCAGACCTGCCCAGTCAGCAGGGCCTTGCATCCCAACAGAAAAAGACCACTTCAAACAGGACCCAGCTCTGTCCCGCACGGGAAGTAGAGGGAACGGTGAGAGCTGGACACACAGCCTGTAAACCACTGGAAATAGCTCGTCCAGAGGGGTGATGACAGGAACCCCCCCAGATGCACACCAGCTTGGGAAAACAGTGGGTGATAATGCTGGTCCTGCTTCTCAGGACTCCATGAAGAGGGGGGTACAGGATCCGGGAAAGGGAACAGTCCCCATCTGACTGGGGGAGATCTGAGGGGCTGGGTGCAGAACACGTACTTTCCAGCAGGAGACTCCGTTAGTCCCAATACATATCATGTCACTGTTGAACAAACGGCCCCAGGACCGCTGGCACACTGCATCAATCAGGATGGGCACGGTAGCTTCCTGCAGCTTGTCAGGAAACCGCCCACCTGCGGAGACAGAGGCCAGCACGTCAGGACACTCACCTTCCGAGCACAACCTGGGGGAGCAGACCAGGTGCCTGAGAGCAGCCACGACCGGCCCCATCTTCCGACACCAGAGTGGGGAGAGCACAGAGGGGCCAGATCCTCAGAGGACTTGCTGCTCCCGCGTCCACCCCAGGCCAGCAGGATTGTGCCACATGGTTGATGCCACAGCGCTGCCTGCACAGCCGGGTTTGCCAGCCCAGATTGAGGGGCACGGGCAGCGTCTAATCCCAGGAAGGGACTGACATCCTTCTAGCAGGAGGCCCCGCTCTGCGGGAAGAGGGAGAACCCTCCTCTGCTCCCTCTTCCTGGCGGCCGCTGTCCCGAGGAAGGCACAGCGGGCAGCCCTGGCCTGGGCAGAGCGACTCTGGACCCAGAGAGACCATCAGGCAGGGTCGGCCCCGGAAGGGGACATGGGCAGGATTTGGGCCTGAACAGCCTGCTGGCCCCGGCACGACAGGTCTGGACGCACGTTGCCCCCGCCCACTCGGTCTGGGCTCAGCTATGCTTAGGGCAACCGCTGGCTCCTGGGCAGTGGGGCGGGGCAGCTGCTAAGCTGGGGCTACAGAAACTGACAGTTCGCAGACACCGTGGGTGCTGCCCTCCCCGCGGGGGTTTCATCACAGGTGCCAGTGAGGACACAGACACGTCTGAAGCTTGAATTGGACAGAGCCTTAACAGAGCACGTGAGTCCCCCTGCTGCTCCAGCAGCCCCACCCCAGACCCAGGTCTGGAACGGGAAGGCCAAGACCACTCACCATCAGGGCGGGTTAGTCCCCAGCCCATAATCTTGCACTGGGAACCCGCAGGGAACGTGTCATCAGCCCTGGGCAGAGCAATGGGGGCCACTGTGGGCTGGATGCTGATGTTCCTTGTGAGCTTCAACAGTGCGACGTCAGCATACAGAGTGATGTTGTTGAACTCGGGGTGTCTGAAAATCTGTGGGTGAGACCAAGAGGATGAGGTGAGACCATGAATCTGGGTGGCCCCTCTAGGGAACAAAGGTCACAGCATCTAGAGGACGACAAAGGCCCATTACTGGGTCTTGATCTGCTCCTGCCCTAAACCCGCATCACATCCAGGGCAGACCCTGCAAGCTGCACGTACCTTGCTGATCTGCATGAACTGGGTTTTATTCCCATATGCACGTCGGTCATGCAGCCCGGCCACAGCCCAGTCATTTGGCCTACAAGGAACAGATGGGTCAGGCTCCTGCAGCAGAGCAGTGCCACCCTGTCCCTGGCACCCTCCTCGGCCTCACCTGATATTGCAGTTGGCGGCAGTGATCACCCAGTTCCGACTGATCAGGGAGCCCCCGCAGAGAAGTTTTCCACTGGGATCCTGTTGGAGGAATGTCATCAACATAGATACTCCCCAGGCACCAAGCTCGGCAGCAGCCCCACCGCACAGGGCCAGGGAACACAGGGTGACCCCTGCAGGTGCAGATGGTGCTCACCTCCACAGACACAAGCCAGGGGTACACAGTGACAGCGTCCATCCCGTTGATGATCCTGGGCATGATGCTCAGCTCCGGGTCACCTGCAGGGGCCCCAGAGCCTGGGAGTCACAGGGAAGGGGGAGCTGGTGAGGTCCAGGCAGTCTGCAGAGACCCGGCTGCACCCTCAGCCAGCACAGCACCACGCCCACGCCCCTCCTGGCACCTGCACCTGCACTGGGAGACACACACCTGCCTGCTGCCCGGGCCCCTCCCCGGTGCAGAGGGACAGGCGGCTCCATCCGGGTCACCTGCCCAGAGGCGCAGACCCAGGCTGAGGAGTCAGGGCTACTGACCAACTTTCCTGGTGGAACCTCAGACTCCTCTGAAATCCAGGCATTGTCCCAAGAATAGGGAGCAAACACACTTCAATGCAGACTAAGCAGATGTGCATGGGTAGGGGTGAGAGGGCACGGGTGTTGTGGAATGAAAAACAAAATAAACCCAAGTCCAAGAGAAATAACCTATCTAATACTTGACTGACTCAACAACAAATATACCCATTTATTATTCCAGATTCTATACTCCAGAATTTCAGAAAATCTTCATGCATAGGTTTCATTATTAATTATTTAAAAACACAGGACATTGAACCCAACCACTGATTACAAACAACCCATCAGAGTAACAGAAAACTAGTGACATGAATTTTCCAGAAACACAAGGACACGCAGGGTCCTTGACCTGTGCAGACACATTTGCTGGTTCAGGACACAGGATTCTCAGCAGCTCCAGGGGGTGAAAACTTGGCCACAGGAAGAAAGGGGGGCAGGGCAAGCCCCACCCACCAGCCAGGCCACCGCCAGTATAGGGCAGCCCTGCTCCAGGCAGCACCTGCCTTGCTCTGGGAACAGTTACATGGCCCGGACCCTCCCTCAATCTGTGTCTCCAAACATGTCGTCCTCCTCATCTTATAACAGAGAAGCCACCCACAGCAGCTGTGAGGGTTCCCCTGCAGAGCACCTCAGAGCACGGCAACAGGGGCCGGTCCCCCGTGCAGGAGAAGCCTGAAATCGCCCCCAAGTGGGGACACAAGGTGACCGGGACAGGAGCAGAACCAGGGAGGAGCTGCCCCTGAGCCCGCCACTCTGGGCCATACCCAGGAGTGAGTGTGTGAAGCTGCCCAGAAGGGATAGGCAGGGACTCAGCAGAGGCCCTTCCCGGGGAGGGGGAGGGGCTGACCTAGTGTGGGTGGTAGAATAATTACCAACTAGAAAAGGAAACTCTGCTAAATTCTGATAGAGTTGTGTGAAGATAGTATTATTTTTCTCTTTGCCTCTTTCTTTTTATAAGTGAACTTCTAAACCCAGGCTGGTCCCTCTCACCCTATACTCACCACAGCAGGCCCCGATGAGGGTGAAACAGGAGACGAGCCACAGCAAGGCCATGGTGCCGCGGTCAGGGAGGCTGGAGACCACGGCTCTAGCAGCCTTTTAAATGCCCGGGAGCCCTCACCCCACCCAGGACTCTGGGCTTCGTCTGACCTCAGGGTCAATCACTACTTGGTCAAACCCGGGTCACCCAAAACAAGGGAAAAGGGCAACTCTCTTACTCACTGTCTCCATCAGCCTCAGCAACCCCTAGGGAAGCACCAGCTGTGGGCCCTGGAGGCCCTGGGCCGTCATGGGGGCGGCAGGTGACATCAAAGACTCATCTACAGGGAGCCTCACCCAGGTGATGGGGCACCCAGAGCTCAGCACCCAGGACTCAATTTCACCACAGACCGAGAGCCCAGGCCCTCAGGGTGTTTCTCTACCTGCTCAGGGAAACTCCCTGAGGCAAGAGAAACCCTTGAAGCCAGCCCAGACACTCAGCTCTGGAGCACAGGAGGGCAAGACAGCACCTCACTGGCTAAGCCCCATTCCCTTTCTCTTGATAAATCACAATTATATGACCTGTCATCATATAAAGTGTTAGTTTCTTTTCAAATGAGGCTTGAAAACTCATCACAATGGCCACTGGGGACACAGAGTGCCCAGGGCTGGTGTGAGGAGCATGGAGGAGATGCAGGGCAGCAGGAGCAGGACGTGCGGGAGGCCCTGCCCCGGGTGCTCACAGGCCGCAGCTGTGCAGACGCCTCCTGCGTGTCCTGGGGACGTTACCCCGAATTGCTGCAGCCAGAAGACTGGAAAGAAGCATTTGAGTAATTTTCTTAATCCCTATTTTCAGTTGTTGAATATTTTTGCGGCCTAGTTATGAGCGGGATGGATGAGGCCCAAAGGCCTAAGGTACTTCAGGTAGAACAACAAAGTGATTACCAGGTCCCATTGGACTGGACAGAAGCTGAGACTCAACGCCCTGCTTGTTTGTGGTTTTCACTGATTGGTTATTTACCAATGAGACTCACTCTCCTCATCTGTGGGGACAGGGCTCCCGCTTTCTTATTTTTATCATTTTGAGAATAGTCTTCAATAGTTTAAATTGGTGTTTTCCTGAAAAAACTGAGGAAAAGGTTTTTTTTAAATATATGAGTATTTTCGTTTTTTGTTTTGTTTTAAATTTCTGTTCATTTTCCATTGGATGCTCTTAGATTTATACGAACCTGTGAATTGTGTCCTCTGGCAGACTTTGGTCTGTATGGAACAGAGAACCACCTGGATGTGCTTTCTGCATCTGAACAATAGTGTCATTTTTATCTCAAATAATTGTCCTACTAAAATATGACACCATTGACTTGATCTCCATTTCTTTAATTGTTGTGTTATTTGTAAATTCAGTTTCTAGTGGAGTCATCTCTTGTAATTGGGGAATCTTGTCTGACGAGGGAGGAGTCTTCTGGGGCCCAGGAGATTACCATGGAGACCCCATTTGCACGTAACAGCGGGACCACATCAAGGGCCCAGAAGCCCCAAGACCTCCTGGTCAGGACAGGAAGGCGCCTGGAACCAGCAGCAGCCGGGGCCAGACCGCCGGT